>LPNX010263153.1:54152-71446 GCA_001517045.1 Pseudotsuga menziesii
ACGTTAGTGAAGCCCCATACCAAACAAGACGCTATGATACCTTACTATAACAAATGGATGAGTGAAGGTCCAAGTAGAAGGAATCTAATTAGGAGGCCCTTCAAGACTGAACAACTAATATTCAATGTTTTGATCACTAATCTTAGCATGAGAGGCTTCACAAAATATGAATAGTGAATCTTTAGCAGTATCCACCAACTCCTTGGTAGCTTGAGTCAATAACCAAGAATCATCTACAAAATTATTATTTTTCATTTCAAATTCATCTAGAAGTGAAATTCCATGAATAATCCCATGTGAGTGTGAAGAACCCAATAGATATCTAAGGGCATTGATAGTCAAAACATTGAGATAAGGTAACAAGGGGCATACTTTCCTAATCAAATGTTGGAGTACAATACAAGGAGAGAGTGCATTTTCCTAAAGGACAATGTTATGAAGATCTTCCTAAAAAAATATGAATCTCTTCCAATTGTTTCCTAGCCTCTGAAAGCTCTTGACTATGCTGGTTAACAATTATGTGACCCTCACCATGCATAAATTTGATATTCATTTAAATGGATTATTTACACCATAATATACAACGTATATCCCCAATAGGGAAGGGAACAAGGCTCCAAACATGATGGAAAAAAGAATGCAAATCACCAAAATGTAAAATCAAAAACATTCATCTTAAAGAAGAAAGAATAATTTGATTCAATGAGCCTGATATCAACCAAGACGAAAGTCCTAATTGGAATATGAGATAATCTAGTAATCTCCATCAAAACATCAACTTCCAAAAATCTTATTTAAGAAATAAATTTAATCCTAATGTCCAAATAGCCTATCAAGTCTAACTTAAACCCTCTCCTTCCCTTGAAAAACGTTGGGCTGGGTGAACTAGCCTCCATACTCTAATCCTTTTTTCCCCTATTAGTATCAAATAGTTCAAGGGTATCCTTACACCTCAACCATGGCTATTTCTCTACACCAAATATAACAATAAATAAGTTGCCACCTCAATCACCATCCACTTCCAAAGGAAAGTTCACGCAACACTAATATTGTGTGCAAACAATGAACATAATGAAAAAAATTTCTCCTCTCAAAAGATTAACCCAAATGCATCTATTATATGGGTCAAAACCATATATTGTAACAAAATTATGTAGTTAAGGTGATTGATCAAGAACTACACGTTATTCCACCCCTCTTAAATGTGGTTTGAGTTCCAAAATGGACCTCTCCCCAATTAACTCATGCAGATATGAATCTCAAAAGAAATCAAATTTACATCTCTTAGATAAATACCACATCTTACTTATCACTTTCCAAAGCACGCCAAGAAACCTTCTTTTGACTTAGAATTGTCATCCCTCTTACACTTTAAGAGAGATGAGAAGTATCCATTCAAAGAATAGAAGGTTTGTGTCATAATTGAATGTATTTCTTAATGTTACATTACCCAAGGAGGAGGAATTATTTCTAGGGGAAAGATACATAGCTTCCTTGAAATAATATGTTTGGGAATTGAGATACATTGTTATATGAGTTTTTTACACAAGGATTTGGGATGAATCCCTCTTCCTCTTATTAGAAATGATGTGTCATATTCATCAACATCCATACGATGTCCTTGGATATTTAACCCTATAATAGAATTTGAAAGAGTGATATTACCTCATGAGCTAGCAATAGGACCAGAATCGAAATCTTATCCTAGGTATGAAATATGAACCCTAATACTCTTAGAAGTCTCTTAAGAAACCCCCTCACTATCATTACATCCCAATACTTGTGAAGGATTGGACATAGTGTCACAAGCATGAGTGTTTTCACATACCTTCTTGGTCACATGGCCTTATCTCATTGATGCTTGAACACTCATGGGTTTATTGATGATGTAGTAAGTTTACCTTGAGAAGCTACTGTTAACCCAAAAAATCCCTCACTCAGCTCTGCATGGCCTACACCACCCAAGGACACCCACACACGACGCTCATTTGACCCCGTTTGACCCCCACACCCTTAAAAAGGCCTAAAAATGTGCAAAAGGGCTTAAAAACCCCTAAAAAGAGCCAAAATAGCTCTCATTGGGGCTAAACCCTGCAAAAAGGGGCTAAAACCCCTCAAAGGAGCTTAAGACTCCCAAAAGAGCTAAAGATTGAGCGAAAGAGGCTAAAAACGCAAAAAAGGGGCTAAAGCCCTAACAGGGCTTAAAACCCTAAAAGTCTTGAGAAAAAATTATAAATATAGGGGTTGGGATCACTCTCAAATCATTCCTTCCTTGCATACTGTTATGCTGCTTGAGTGAGTGCCTTGAGACCATTTGCCTCTCAAGCCATTCACTCTCCCTCTCATCCATTCTCCCATTGAGCCATAGCTCCCCCATTCTCAAAAGAGGTGCTTCTCCAAGCTAGGGCATGGTGGCCCATTTCCACCCATAGAAGGTATAATATTTGTTTTTTGTTGTTTATTTTAGTTTTTCTAACATATTTTCTTGTAGATATATTGCTTAACATATACTTGCGGGTTTTCATGGTTTGCTTGTAGGTCTTTGGATGTTTCTAACAAGTTGTATGTAGGGTATTGGAGCTCAACCCATAACCTTGTGTGAAGAAGGGTTTTGATTTCTATTTTTAGTCCATTTCCTTTCTATTTTCTTTTCATCCACCATCGAGAACACTACCCTTTCGTCCTATAGACAGAAGGTAGTCATTCCTGCTCCGTAGCAAGGGAGAAATCCCTACTACAGAATTGGTGACCATATCGCGTCGATCCACTAGATCCCTGGGTTTTGTTTTTTATACTTTGATTATTTAGGCTGATTGATATTTTGATTTCATTTTTGTTATTATTTTGGCCACAGTACCGGTTACTATTGGTCATTCTATGATTTGCAAATCACTCAACTATACAAAAACGAATGAACCGAATTTCATAAAATTCACCTGTGTTTGGGCTCATTTTCTGCCCAAACAGTTGATCCATCTGTGAATCTCCTGACAATTAGAGGTAAAGGGCCCATTTCTGAACTGGGTTTTCAAGCGTTCGAGGTAATCTCTTATGGTTTGATCACAATCCACTTCACAAAAATAAGTCGTCTACAGGTGCGCAACCCATTTTCGGGCTTGACTGTTTGCTTCTATTGGCACTGTCAGTGCAGATCAGCCACCTCTATCCATAAATATGTGTTTATTTCATTTCAATATCTATTTATTTCACTGCATCCTATGTAAATCACTACTAAATTTAATGGTTAATGGATTAATGAATCTGATCAAAGCTTGATTAAAAAATTACTGTAATTAAAATCAACATCTTGCCTAGCCCTTCCTCCTCTACCTAGTCATCACCCTTTGGGGTATTCTGGGATAAGACGAAGGGTGACGCTTGTATAGTAATAGGCACTTCACCTATCACTTTTGAAAACCACTAAAACCGGGTGACTTGGAAGGTAGAGGGGGTAGAGAAGGAGGGATTCTCACGACGCTCATCGTCCTCCCTATTGAACGACCTTGCATCTGATGGGTGACCTGTGGATCTATGGATGGGCTTAGTCCCATTGTGTTGAGATCCCAACTCCCTTTCCTGGTTGAAGAGAAATACATGTGTAAGGCAGTCACCTAGTCAGGCTACCATAGTTTATATTCAAGTAAGGCATGTACTAAAATACTATGTTTACAATTTATTGCTTTCATTACCCATGCTTATGAAATAAACCAAACAATCTCTATGCACTATTCATAAACCATACAAGCAACAATTAAGTGTAACATAAATATAAGATACATACACACAAACCATACCATATAAACCAACCAAACTCGGTTCATGACGTTGAGTGAGCCATTAAAATTTATAATTTACACTAAGTCAAACATCTGTAGTCTTTGAGGAAATAAGTCCTACTACCTTAACCATGGGAAGTACTTGGGCTTAGCCCAGAAACTCATTGTGAGGAGTACCATGGGAACCCCAAACTAGTTGGCCGTTGAGAGGAATTGCCAAGCGAAACAGGAAACGACCCCCACCGATTGACTAGCACTCCCATGAGGAAAAAGCCAAGCATTGTCTTATGGCAGTCTTGGTTGCCAAGTGACCACCTAAAGCCAATAGGAAGCCATTAAAACTGGGGTCCAAAAATCATTACCAAATTTCACCATTTTGACATACAAATCAGACAAGATTGATCCCCCACGTTCTTCCTCACGCCTAAGAGGCGAACCACCATAGTTTGGGTCATTAAACCAACATCATCAAGACCATTCACGATGACCTTATACACCATCAAAAGGCCACACAACCTCTAATTCAGATTCAGAATCATACCAGTCTGAACCAGATCTGCACACTGCACCATCTAGCCCCATGGATGGTGCAAACCCAGATCCATTTTTCGGCATAGTGATTGGCAGTGGACCCATGTCAACACCCAAAACCACCACCAACACCCCTATAGGTGGCCCTAGCATGGTCATGTAAACCGTCATAAGCCAGCTACCACCACCCATATTGACCAATCAAGTTGTCCCACCTGTAACACATGGGGGAAGTGTGTCTTTCACTCACACTGTCCCACTTGGCATGCCTAGGGGCAGTGGCCCTTCCACCTACACTCCCCCTCCTATCACACATGGGGGTAGTTCCTCTTCCACTCACACAGTTCCTTTTACCACACTTGGGGGCAGTGGCCCATCCACAACAGGGCCACAAGTACTCCCAAATATGTAGGTGCATCATGTCCTTGCAAACCCCACCACGATTGCTGCACCATCTCACATCAACCTTTGGTCAAACCTTCCTTTCATTCACATCTCAATTTTCCTGACTTGGCTCGATTAACAAATGACCCTATCCGCCATCAAAATTTTTGGCCTCGCATGCCAACCAAACTTCCCTCAGACATTCCCAAGTTTGAAGGGAAGGGAGGGGAGTGCCCCCAAAACCACATCGTGACGTTTCACCTATGGTGCTCATCAAACAGCATTGTAGATGATTTGATCAGACTCCGACTATTCCAATGCACCCTCACAGGTGCTACAACCAAGTGCTACATTGAGCTACCACAAGCCAAGTACCCGGATTTTAACTCCCTAGCTTTCATGTTCCTACAATATTTCCAACTCCCTGTTAGATACGATGAAGGGGTGGAGATCTTGTTATCTTGCTGCCAGAATACTGCAACCCATATAACCGACCACATCCATGAGTGGTGGTGACATCGTAGTTTGTGCAAGATTCAACTTGATGACATGATATTCTTCGATTTCTTCCTAAAAACTTTGCTACCACCTATAGCAAAGGATGTCACATCCAAACATCCCCAATCTGAAGAGGAGTCCATCTTGAAAGCCCAATAGTTTGATCTAATTTATGCATAGTCTGGATACCTTTACACTATCATTCCAGATGCTCCCCATGTTTCCACCTCCTACTGGGATGCATCAGGGGCATACCATGCTACAGATGGCATCATAGGTTTTGTCTCTAACCAACCATAGCACCGTCCGACACCACCTGCAATACCACCACAACTAAGCAACACCCCTAGTGTTGTGTACCAAAACCAAACTCTGGACTATGAAAGAATGATGTCCCAGTCCGGAGCCACAACTTCTTATGCACAACCTGTGCCACCGCAGCAGGCCCAGGAATTAGCTTGGTTGACATAGAAATATGCGGGGCAAATTCCCACATTAGTGGCACCGACACCCACCCAAGTCTACTATGCACCACCAGTGCAAGCTGTTCAAGCCCCCGCCCTTGCTCCACCTGCTCCATTGGGACATGTGTTTTCACAGTAGAACCGTCCCAACCAGCTAGCCCCCAATAACTAATAAGGGCAAGATAGGAATAACCGACGCTGGAACCAAGGGAACAACTAACCACAGGGAGGCGGTCAACAACCGAATCCTCCCAACAATGTCTCAGCAAACTGGCTAGCCCAAAATCCTCAATGACTAAATGCACCAAGACACAACGCTCCATTGCATACAAACCAACCATGCACATTATGTGAGGTCTATGGGCACTACACATTCGAGTGTCCCTTCATGGTTCATGCTAAATAGGCCATTAGAAACAAGGTTCAACATGCCACTAATACAACGGACCAAGCCCAACCCAACCCAGCACCACCTGGACCTCCTCCTATGGTGCTCCAAAACCCATTACCAGTCCAAGGATTGGTGTCAATTGCACCCCCTCCCCAACCCAATCTCAATGCTTCGGGGACACCTCTGATGGCAGAAACAGGTGTCCACCACCTGCTAGCTATGACAACTGAAGAGGTCAATTTACAAACTAGATGAAATCAGTACAGAACCAACACCAAACCCACTAACACATTAGCAGCATCTACGTCCAAAATAGCCAATGTACCTCTTCAGTTACCCCCTTTCCTGCGCCCCCCCATACATCAGGTTGCCAATAACACCAAGGCTAGAGCTGTTGTCATCTATAGCATCGTGGATGATTTGGCCCAAACACCTACCGCCATGTCTGCTCTTGAGGTACTCAAACTTTCCCAACGCAGCGAAAAGCCTTACTAGCTGCCCTTGGTGCCATGGAACCCTCTGACTCCAAGTTGATCACATTCGACACAGAGAATAAAGAACCGCGAATGCCATAAACCATTTCCTTCCAAATCCTGGTGTCTATCCGAAATTTGGTCTTGCACCGGTGCATAGTAGGTGAGGGGGCATCCACGTGCGTTATGCCTACCCTAGTCTCACAGAATCTTGGATCCCCAATTTTGCAACCATCCCCTACTACTCTGCGAGCTTATGATGGCCATCCCACTAAAGCCTAAGGAATCCTCCCCCATGTCCCCATCACATTAGTCAAGAAAACAATACTGATTAACATAAAGGTTGTCAATGCTCAATTTGACTATAACCTTCTCCTTAGAAGAAGTTATATGTATGCCATGAGAGCTATAACATCAATTGTTTTTTGTCTCATGATGTTCCCCCACGAAGGGAAAATCATGACGGTTGATAAACTGACTTATCATGATTTGCAAGGGCTAACGACACCCACAAACGTTATCCCTACGATCAACACCATTGATCTGCAAGGGCTAACCGCACCCACCAATGTTATCGCTGTGGTCAACACCATGGTTGACAACATACCAGCCTCCCCATTGTTGAATGTGGGCCCTGGGTTGTTTACTGATACCACCATGACAACTTCTTTCCCCTTAGTGTCACCACCACCGACACCAAATAAGACTGTAGATTTGTGCATGCTCTCATCCAACACTACTGCACCCAAACAACAACTGCATCTACAACCCCAACCGCAACCACAACACTATATGTAGCCGCAACACCATCAGCAACCGCAACATCATCAACAGCTGCATCATCATCAACAGTCGTAGCATCATCTGCAACCGCAACATCATCAATAGCCGCAACATCATCAGTAGCCACAACATCATCCGTAGTTGTAGCATCATGCAGAGCCACCACCAGAACCTCACCCCCACAGGAAACCATCAGGGAGCTATCTGGGCTCCTCCCCAGTCCACACAATTCCCTTCCTCTTTCCCCCACCTAGTGTCATGAGCAAGCCAGTAATGGCCACCTTAAACTTGCCCAACTTTACATTGGGAATTCCCGTGTGGTATCTTGATCCACTGGCTCAACCACCAATGCCCAAGGTAGTATTAACCCCCATGCAACCCATTGCGATCAAATCTCATCCTCCACCCAGCCCGAAAAAACCAACCACTGCACCCACACCGCCCCACCTAAAAAGGGCCAGGGGAAAAAACACGAAAGCTACCGCTGAACCTCGACAGATCCCACCTTGCGCCATCTGCAAAGAACAAGGCCATCCAACTCAAAAATTTCTTGAGATTCCCATAATCCGTGTGCATTTGGATGCCATGGATACAACGAAAAACCTCCCCATGGTTGAACTTCCAAACAGGCCAATAGTGAGAAACAAGTCATTGAGAACAAACCATGCTCGCACCCTCTGCGGTTTGTATGGACACTATTCTCACCACTGCCAAGACTTGTCCAAGTTTCGATTGGCTTTATCCAACCTTTGTCAACATTCCCTTGAATCCGAGATCACCCCGATCGAAGAAGTTCACCCCCCACCTCCTTCTTTGGACACCATGTGCAGTTACATGATGTCTAGTTCTATCAACCCTCTTGTCTCCACCACCAACGATGGTCCATCAGAACTGTCTCTTTGCTGCTTCCGCAATGATGAGGAGATACTTGAATCCTTAACTGCCCCAGAATACCCATGGGACGACATGCACCATTGCTCGTTCTTCCTCCCCAAATAACTTGTGTCGCAGTGTAACCAGTTTTTCATGGAAACCAAAGATTTCATTCATGGGAAAGTCAACTGGTTCAAAAAACCCATTCCAACACCAGACTCCTTTGAATAAGGGAACATGTCCAACATATCACCAACCATCAAAATCAACATCTCAACCAAACCTGACTCTTGTTGAAGAAATCATGCTGGGGGCATCCTGCTCCCTGAAAGAAGTTGCTGCCTACAAAGCTATCTTCCAAGAATTCCATGACATCTTTGCATGGTATTACACTGAAATTCCCGGGTTGGATCCATCCATCATATAACACCACATCGACACATGGCCCGATGTGGCCCCCATGCACCAAAAGCAACGATCCATCCATCCTTCCAAAGAGGCCAGGGTCAAAGCCGAAATAGAGAAGCTGGGCATAGCCAGATTCATTTACCCCGTTGTGTACACCGCTTGGGTTTCAAATCCTGTTCTTGTGATTAAAAAATAGGGTACCATCCAGGTTTGCACAGACTTCCATGATCTAAATGGTGCATGTCCCAAAGTCAACTTCCCAACACCCTTCATCGATCAGATTATCAATGCATGCACCGAACATGAGGTCTTTTCTTTCATGGATGGATTTTTTGAATATAACCAAATCCAGATCCAGAAAGAAGATCATTACAAGACTACATTCACAAGCCTGTGGGGCACATTTGCCTACCGAGTAATGCCCATTGGTCTAAAGAACGCTGAAGCCACCGTCCAGTGTGCTATGACACACTGTTTCCGTGACCTCATCCACATCATGTTCGTCTATCTTGACAACCTTATTACACGATCATAGAAACAAGCACAACACATAGATGACTTACGACAAGCCTTCCTACGATGCCGCAAGTACAAAGTCCGCTTGAACCCTTTCAAGTGTGTTTTCTATGTCCCAATGGGCCGTCTCCTAGGCTTCATCGTGTCACACAAAGGAATGACCGTTGATCCCTTGAAAGTCCAAACCACTTTCCCTCTAACGTCACCTCTTTAAGTGACGGTAGTTCATCTTGTAATATAGTCTTGTCCCTTTTTGTTTTACAACATTTTTTACCACAAATTAGAAACCTGCCATTTAGGGGTAGCACCATTAGCTTCCAGATCAGAGTCAGCTGGAGCTTGTTCAAGACACCCCTCACACCTCTAGGCTCAAATTTCTATCTTCTAATGAGACCATCATCTCGTGTTTAACAAGTAATTTACGGTACCACTTCTCAGAAGTTACCTTGATTTAGATACCACATTGTGATTCAAGTGTCTCCGAACCTATGCTTGCATCACACTTTCCTACCACCACTCATGCGGGTTTTGGGCCACCTCCCAGAAGGAACATCATTTTATTTTAGCATATAGTTGTCTAATCCATCCACTACACCTTATGCAGGTCCCAGGACCATCATCCAGAGGACGTATCATTTCCTTTGCATGCATTTGGCATATAACTACCACTGGACTTGCACTCACATCACATATAGTCAATTCCGTCCACCAAAAATCACACACAACTCTCCTTACCTTTGTTCAAAAGCCACCTCGATTTGCATGCCTTTGTCGCATCGATTCGTGTGCCTCTACCATGATCTATCCCATGCATGTCTTCGTATATTTAAGAGCCACCTACTCCATCCTTACTAGACGGATGACCTTTGGACCACTGTCCACTGTCCACTGTCCCGACATGGGGCACCACTTGTGCCATCGCAATCGGTTGACCATACGAGAGTTTCTTTTAAGCTCTTTTTTGACTCCTAAAAGAATGAAAAGATTGCCAAGTGTAGCTGCTTCCTTTCCCACTCGTTAAATTATAGGAAAGGGTGTCTACATCATATCGTTTATCTCCTTTTGCGAACCATGTAGACTACCATATGAAAAGGACCACCTTGGAACATTCAAGCCAAGACCGTTCCCCTTTGCATACTTTTATGCTTTCTCGGGCAAAGGGGCCAAACTTTATGAAAAAGATCACTATGGGTTGTCGTTAAGCTCTTTTCCATCCTTCTAATCAAGAAAATATTGTCGAGCAAACTTGGTTTCATTCATGCTCGTAAAAGTATCTGAATGATCATCCATTCAGTGTAGGTTTAACCTTTTTTGGCCTGATTGGACTATCAACGGTAAAGAAGTCTCTCATCCCCTATAGGATGGGCGAGCTCTCCTATGTATACTTTTATCCTTTTTCGAGCATAGGAGACTACCAATGAAAAAGAGCCCCCACTGGAGTGTTCTTCATGCTTTTAGACTCTCTAAAATTGAAAGCACCATCGAGCATTTACTTTCTCGGGCTCGCCAAAAATCCACGAGATCATACCACAACGGTGTCTCTAGACACCACTCCACAGATAAAAGTTTGGCAGCATTCCCACTTTGGGTCGCCTTTGTTTAGAGTAATCTACAATGTGTCTTCCTTGTATCCCATCAATACCAAAAGTGTCTACCTCCCCCAAGTATTTCCCATCTACAGTGACATTCCCAGTATTACAGCTATGATCCCTTTGCCATGAGTCAGTTTCATTTGCTTCCTGGTCCACCCTACCATCATACTCTGAACAAAGGAAGTTTGAGTCTACTACATTCCCTATGTCCTGTTCAAACTCATTCCCTCCCCCCCACCTAATTCAGTGGGTCAATCCATAGATTGTCTCACATCTTTCGGTTATCTCCCTCGCGCTTCTCGTTAAGGAAACACCATTGCCTTGACTAGGGGCAGGTCTCCCTCTGTCGACGAAAACACGTGTATTCCATAGGATAGACCCAGAGGTTCCAGTATCCTAGTTTCATTAACCTCATTTATGAGTTCCTTGGACCACTTGAGAGGAGTCCTTAGTGCCTCTCGGGATGGTTGTTTCTCATGTGCTCGACTCCAGCTACATCATCGCACTGTTGAGATTCGTATAGGGTATTGGTCCATGCAGTATTTGGTCAAAGACCTTGGATGTCACCTGAATCTAGCACATTGATGAGTCTATTTGAGGTACCCCAACAGGATTATGTCCCTTATGATTTTTGGTTTGCGCTGGAGACATTGTTCAGAAGCCCCAGCAGTGCTTCTATATAGATTTATGATTGATGCAACGTATTTGTACCACAGAGACTCTGACTCTCCATCAGTGAGTCCCTACATCTATGTACCATTCCAAGATCCAGTAGGCCATCAGTCATGAAGATATAGAATTCCATGAGAATTCCAAGAGTCCAATGTAGCAGTTCTTCATATCAGTATTGTATTCAACCTCTCATTGAGTCAACCATTATTGTAACAATAGTTGTACATGATCAACTCTTGTATTACAAAGCTTATAACACATTATTCATTTGACATCATTACAAGCATGGGGATTCCCGCCTTGTCCATATACATGTCACACATTATTTGTATCTCACCCATTGATGGGAACCATATTAATACAAAAACCGAAAGTGACAATGCCCTAGCCCAGGAAGCACCACCTCTTCGCAAGAAAATCCTATGATGTCCGTCGGCCATATGATGAGCTCCTGCCCTCACACATCAAGGGGCAATCTGTTAACCCAAAAAATACCTCACTTAGCTCTACATGGCCTACACCACCCAAGGACACCCACACACGACCCTCATTTGACCCCATTTGACCCCCACACCCTCAAAAAGGCCTAAAAATGTGCAAAAGGGCTTAAAAACCCTAAAAAGAGCCAAAATAGCTCTCATAGGGGCTAAAACCTCCAAAAAGGGGCTAAAACCCCTCAAAGGAGATTAAGACCGCCAAAAGAGCTAAATATTGAGCGAAAGGGGCTAAAACCCCAAAAAAGGGCTAAAGCCCCAACCGGGGGCTTAAAACCCTAAAAGTCTTGAGAAAAAGTATAAATAGAGGGGTGGGGGTCACTCTCAAATCATTCCTTCCTTGCATACTGTTATGCTTCCTGAATGAGTGCCTTGAGACCATTTGCCTCTCAAGCCATTCACTCTCCCTCTCATCCATTCTCCCATTGAGCCATAGCTCCCCCATTCTCAAGAGAGGTGCTTCTCCAAGCTAGGGCATGGTGGCCCATTTCCACCCATAGAAGGTATAATATATGTTTTGTGTTGTTTATTTTAGTCTTTCTAACATATTTGCTTGCAGATCTATTGCTTAACATATACTTGCAAGTTTTCTTGGTTTGCTTGCAGGTCTTTGGATGTTTCTAACAAGTTATATGCAGGGTATTAGAGCTCAACCCATAACCTTATGTGCAAAGGGGTTTTTATTTCTATTTTTAGTCTATTTCCTTTCTGTTTTCTTTGCATCCACCACTAGGAACCCTACCCTTCCATCCTATAGACATAAGGTAGCCATTCCTGCTATGTAGCAAGGGAGAAATCCCTACTACAGCTACATAGGTTGGTTTTGGGTAGTCCCAAATAAGGTGGTCCTTTTATTTACAATAAATAGAAGCATTAGGAAAATTTAGGTAGCACACTTTATGTTGATGAACCCCATCCACAATTATGATTGAAATGAAAGGAATAAATTTCTTCTATAGATCAAATTCTACACACACACCCTAGGGATACCTCAAAATAAATTTCTCCATCCATATATGATTATACCGTTTTCCATAGGTACTAGAAAACAAGTTAAGAAAAGGTTGTGTAAGGGAACTCTACCCACAAATGGTAGTGGGTATAATATTTTGCATCACAAGAGCTAGATTTTAACAAATGAAGCAATACAATTTACAAGGAGTTAGATAAGTCACATTGAAATGATGTCATTAATTATCAAAAGAATAAATAATGTGAAAGAGATATTCCAATTATAACACATTAAGCTATTATATTCCATCACCTATACAATAATGTGACACTGTATCACATGGAGTCAATTTTAATTACTTGTGTAGGCAATTTGAATTATTATCTAATGCATGAAACCTAGTTGGGGATTAACTAGTGCCTAAATTCCATGTGTCCATGCAAACTCTCTAAGGTAAGTTGACATCCTAATAACCAACCTAAGTGGACTTAGATACCTAAAAGAGAGGAAAAACTTATGATAAGTTCATTCTTATTTTGATTAACCCTAGAAATACTCGACATATGCACTAATAGCATAGAATAGCCACGTGAATCATTAGAGTCCCTAAATAGTGCAATAAACACCCATGATTTAACCACAACTCTAACCATAGTGCAACTTTCCTCAAATAACGGAAATATGATCCAATAGAAGGAATGTTCCCTAAATATCTATAAACATATTATTAGTATCTCAATGATGGATTATAAATGATAGTTGACCAATAAACAACCGATTGGTCTTAATTTCATGAAATATGGCAAACACTACCTTTTCATAAATTGGTTTGAGTTCATTGTTTCTTTTAATTTGGTAACTTTCAAAGACAAAAGTCCATCCTCCCTACATTAAACTACACCAATTCCATTCCATTAGGTGTCAAATTCCACAATAAGGTTTATATGAAGTCGGGTGTCTCTAATACAAGAGTTATACACATATTCTATTTAAGCTTTACAAATCCTTTGGCTCCTTCTCGAAAACAAGAAAATGCCTCCTCCTTTAAAAACATTGTTAGAGGTATTTCTATTTGACTATAACTCTTAACAAAGTTGGTGTTATACCCCATGAATCCCAAGAATCATCTAATGTTATTCAAGGTTTTGGGAACTATCCATTCCATCATAGATGCAATTTTGATAGTGTCCATTTCAAAACCTTCATAGCTACAAATTAACCCAAATATTCCACTTCCTTAACCCCAAATGCACATTTAGAAGGATTAGGATATAGGTGTTTCTCCTCCAATAGTTTAAATACCATGTCAATATGTTGTACATTCTCTTCTAAATATATTCCATAGATTGCATATCTTCAAAAAATAATACCACAAGTTTTCTACTTGTTTAAAAATAGAATCCATCAAGTTGTGAAATGTATAAGGTGAATTTGTAAGTCCAAATGTGATCACCAAAAATTCAAAATGGCATTCATGTGTTCTACACGTGTTTTCAAATTGTCTTATTTGCTTCATTTTAAATTGATGATATTGAGAATGGACATCCAACATGGTAAAGAAAGTTGCTTTCTTTAATTAATCTATTAATTCATCAATGATAGGAATATTATTTTTTTAATGGTTATATTGTTGATTTATCTATAATTTAGACACATATGACATGAAACTTCATTTTTTCAAACCATCGCCAATAGTGTAGAGATTCCACTTTGCCTAGGATGAGTGATGCAAGTGTTTAAAAATTCTTGGAGCATTTTCTCAATATCACTCTTTTGTGTATATTGGTACATGTAAGGCCTAATGCAAGTGAGACATAGCATGGTCATGATCAAGAGTTGTTGGAATACTTTTTTTACATATATCTATATACCTAGGAATTGTTTTGAATAACTCTTAGGAGATATAGGAGAATAGATGATATACATGCTTTAAAATCTAGTGAGCAAAATTGTGCAATTGTAGAATGGTGTTTTTTTATTTTAGCAATATTTTCATTTTGTTGGGTACTATTAGCTTAGTTGGTTTCCCTAGAATACCTTTGGGTTAAATTTACTTTCCTTCTAAAAATAATCTAATGATAAGTTCCCAAAAATTGAAATCCATTCTTACCAATGTTAGTAGCATCAAATCTCTAATATAACATCAACACAACCCATTTGGATTTCAATAGTTACAACATCCAATCAATAATCCCTATTAGTAATCTCACTACCATGGAACTTATTTAAACAATTTAAGGGGCCTCTATTTACAATAATTTCTTGAAACTTGGGTTCTGGATATATAAAAAATTGAGATGTTTCCATAATGTGCAATTAATGAAGTTATAAGTACTATCTATAATAAAGCAACAATCTTACTTTCTTATTTTTTACATAACTGTATAAATTGATATTTTTAGGAGTGCTAATGTTGGTCAGTGCATGACACAAAATGGTTGGAATTGTACCTTCTTGTTCAACATCTCTAAACTATTCTAGTTTTGGATCTCCTTACTCTTCACAATAAATGTAGAATGACTTCTTCTCAATACACTTATAATGCTTACTGTGATTAATATCACAATTGAAACATAGTATATGTTATATTGTTTCATCCACTTTCCAAGGAATCAAACTTGAAGGACCAAGTGATATTTGGTAAGGAAAAAATCCCCCCTCTCTAAGTGTTAGTGGGGTTCTTGTAGTGATTTTTTTACTTTCAACTTTCCTTTCCAAAATAATGGAATTCTACAATTTTTTAGGTTTGAAGAGGCATACCTCATGATGAATTCCCTCCTTAAATGTTCCCATAAAGAGATAAAACCAATTATGCTCTGAAATTTTATTAACTCTAACACTCAACTTTTGAAATTTCTTAATGTCGTCTATAACATGACCTCTGTGCATGAGATTTATCAAATGGTAAACAAGGTATTGTTGTTAACACCCTTAAAACATGACATAAATTTATGTATAAATACAAACCAAGGTGTGCATAGGGCTAAAACCAATATCATTAATGGAAATTTATTGCATTTTGTATAGTAATAGTTAATGATGGATTCGAGAGATCAATCCTCTGCACACTTTAGAAGAGGATATGATTGATGAATCCAAAAGAAACCATGAATTATTCACTAATGGAAAATACTATAATATAATAAGGAAGGTGTGTGAATCATAGAGAATATTTTAGTTTAAGGTGGTGGGATAATTTTATAGAAGAATTGAGAAAGGGAAAATAAAAATAGTTTAGAAGAAAAGAGAAGAGAGGAGAGAAAAATGTAGACACTAGTGTAAAAAGTGATATATATGACTAAAAAATGACTAAATATTTCATATAAATGACTACGTTTAGCCACTTGACTATTAGTAATTCTAACATTTTTAAGTCATTTATTGCTTGTTTTGATTAGTCATTGGTTGATGTTAACTAGTCATTTATTTAGTCATATTGGTCATGTATTTAGTCATTAAGTGTGGTTAACTAGTAATTTATTTAGTCATTCATTGTTGTTAGCTGGTCATTTATTTAGTCATAATAGTCATTTATTGTCGTCAATAAGTAATATATGTAGTCATTTAAATATTTAATTGTCATATGTTGGTAGTATATTTAGTCATTTTCATTCACTTATTTCTGTAGATAGATAATGGAGGAATCTAACCACCAACCTCTTACATGTAAGGTAGGTGTTCTTCCATTGAGCTAGCACCCTTAAATAGAATCAAAGTTAACACTGCTAGACTTTAAAAAAATTGTTGTTTACTAATGCTAAGAATATCTCTCCTAGGACATGCTCTGACTCATTGCAAGATTGAGTGTACTAAGATAGAGATGCCCCTTGATTTTTATACCTATTCGATTTTTGTATGATAAAATAAGTATTATTTCAAAAAACAAGTGCTTTGAACATTAAGAAAGAAAATGGGACCAAGTAACAAAAAAAATTGGGTAGGAATATATATGCTCTGCGAAACAACCCAAAGTAGTTCAATAACCCAAGGCTACTAAGAAAGTAAACATCACCTCTAACCCTCCATTGCCAATGCCATAGTAAGTCCAAGGATTTTCAATGATTTTTTTTGGAGCGGAAAATCCAGGTTCATTACAAGTCCAATATCATGCATTATCCACTAATAATGAATATTAGATTAGAAAATGTACTTTATAGTTTACACCATGATGTATTAGATCAACCGATTAACTATCCAGAGTAAGTGTGCAAACTATAAAGTGCCCATTATAATTCAAGATGACCATAAAAAAATATAAGTTTTCAAATTTTAGATTAACCTATATGTATGGGAAAAAAAAATCACCATAAGAAGAAGGTTCAAAAATCATAAATTGATATACCAAAAATAAATAAGCAAATTTTTGTATCCAAATATACTGACCTCAATCTATAGCAAGAAGAAAACAACCACAAAAAAAAACTAAGGAAAAGGTAGGCTAGCATACAAGATATATATATATATATATATATATATATATATATATA
>LPNX010263166.1:0-13709 GCA_001517045.1 Pseudotsuga menziesii
ACACGTAATCTTGGGATTGAAGTCTTTGTCTTGTTCATTTTATCATGGATAATGCTCAAGTATTCCTTTGGATACCGCTCTGACATAATTCTGTGGTCATAGTAACAATATCTTCCACACATAATAGTCTTGTTATGTTTCTTTAGTCTAGCTCGTGCCTTTTCTTCCAGCTCTTTTGTAGTCGTTGTCTTCATCTGTGCTTTCAACACGATGCATTTAATAAAGTTAGTGTTCTTTGAGAATGCCAAATCTGGAAAATGAGTATTCCAAATCTTGCTCATTGTTGGTTGTGATATTGATGGAAAATTGAGCTCTTGAAGAGCCTCATTGATCTCTTTTAACAAAGAACTATGGGTGTACATTGATGGCAGCAATCTTAAAGGAGTAGATGTTCCATCTTCTTCAACTTGTTTTGTTTGGTTTGGTAAAAAATCTGAATTATCCATTACAATTTTGTGCAATATTTCTATGGTTGCAAAAGTATGTGCACGTGGTTTGCATTTGTTGGTGTTACCATGAATTCCATTGACATGTCCTTATTGGAAATTATGTTGGTAAGTATAGAAGGTGCTTTGAGGATTATTATGTATCATGTACCATGATTTCTTACAAATAATATCTCCATTAAACCTCATGTCCACTGCCAAAAGTCGGATTTCTCTCTTCATCTCTCTGTATTTGAAAGTTTCCAACTTTTTCTGTAGCCACAACTAATTTAATACTTTTATATGGCCTCGTTACGTGCATATCAATTGAGACTGGATCTTTTTCATTATAAATATTGCCATCCCATGTGTTTAAGGGACTTGTGTCCTCTATAAGATCCCATACCGCCATTTCCTTGGGTACCTCCTTGAAATTTTTGTTCACCCTTAAAATCTCACCTTCATTGTCCACCAACTCATTTATTTGCCATCTAGCCAAACAATGTATAAACTATCCCCAATCCTACATCTTTCACAATTTCTTTCTATGCCTTCCACAAAAACAATGAATTCCTTTTCACCTGACATTTCACCCTCAACCATGTCATCCTCGCGGACATTAACTATGATCCCTTTGGAAATGCACATGTTTGTTCCCATGCATTCATGTGTAAGAGAAACCTTTTTACATGTGAATGTAACCCTATCTTAGGGAGTATTTACTGGATGATCATGACAATGAGGTTCCAAATCTGATTCTGGCCAAATCTCATAAGATCCCAATGCACCCCTACTGTATTCTCAAATCCTGTTGGATGTGGCAAAAGAGCATTATGTTTTAACACCTTCTCAATGTTAACCACTATGGATCATTTATTTACCATCCTTCCATGCACCTTATGACCAATCTTTGTGTTGAATATGGAGCCTTCACCCACCTTCACTCCACATTGCAAAAGATCTACCTTGTCTCCAATAGAAAATGTAGAAGAGACATTTGCACATATACAACAAATTAAACAAACTTAGTATTTGCTCAAAATAAACAAGAAATGTACTATAAAAAACACTTAACATGTGCTTCAAGATTTTGATTTACCTTTGTTATTCCTCAAATATATGATCTTCCATGGATGTAAGTCCTCTTCATCAACATCTTCCACAATCAAATGTGGTTCAATGACATCAATTATCAAAAACATAACATATCCTACATTAAGCCTTTCTCCACCATAATGAGTTGTAGTCTCTATAGATTCAACCCTTCCTAGTCCAATAACTTGACCATTAATTAGGAGGTCAACATAGTCCCCTCTTGTCAAAATTATATTTTCCATTGTAACTCCTCCCAGTTTCTATAACACATTTGAATTGTAGTTTGTAATTAAGGTTAAACCATAAGAAGTGTATGTTCAAAAAATTAATATACTTGCAATCATTCAAAACAATAGGGTAGCCCTTTTGTATGCCAAGAAACATTGTTCCCATACATCTTGTGTGCATTAGCAAAAGGGAATTTACATATAAATTACATAAAATATATATGAAGAGATAACAATAAGAGATCCAAGAAGTATTATAAAATGACAGATATTAACTCAAATAAAACCACCAGATTCCTGTTTGACTTTGGACATGGCACTTATATTATTAATGTATGTGTATGAATGTGCTGAAAATCTAGCTAGAGTTAGCTTTCATTCTTAAAATGTTGCACGATGAATGAAAGTTAATGTGTGTTAGTTTTCATAATGTAGTTTTTCATCTAACAACCACATTGTCATAAATCACATTATACCATGATGGAAATCTAACTGAAGTTAATTTTCATTTCGAAAACATTGCATGGTGACTAAAAGTTAATCTATGTTAGTTTTCTTAAGGTAATTTTCCATCTAACACAACCACATTATCATCAAATACATTACACCATAATGGAAATCTAATGTAGTTAGCTTCTTTCTAATAGCATGGCATGGTGAGTGAAATCTAACGTGCGATAGCTTTCATAAGAAAGTTTTTTATCTAACACAACTACATTGTCATCAATCACATTGCACCACGATAAAAATCTAGCTGGAGTTATTTTTCATTCTTAAAACATTGCATGGTTAGTGAAAGCTAAAGTGTGTTACTTTTCATAAGATAGTTTTGCATAACACCATGATGAAAATCTAGCTAAAGTTAGTTTTCGTCCTTAATTCATTGCACGATGAGTGAAATCTAATGTGTTAGCTTTCAAAATGTAATTTTCATCTAACACAACCACGTTGTCATCAATCACAATGCACCATGATGGAAATCTAGTTGGAGTTAGCTTTCATAAGATAGTATTCCATCTAACACAACCACATTGTCATCAAATACATTACACCGTGATTAAAATCTAGTTGGAGTTAGCTTTCCTCCTGACAACATGGCATGATGAGTGAAAGCTCATGTGTGTTCGCTCATTACACCATGATGAAAATCTGGCTGGAATTAGTTTTTTATCTAATACAACCACATTGTCACATTGCACCGTGATAGAAATCTAGTTGGAGTTAACTTTTGACCTTAAATCGTTGCACAGTGATTGAAATCTAATGTGTTATCTTTCATAATGTAGTTTTTCATTTAGCATAACCACATTGTCATCAATCAAAATGCACAATGCTGAAAATATAACGAGAGTTAGCTTTCGTTCTTAAAACATTGCACGATGAGTAACAACTAATATTTATTAGCTTTTGTAAGGTAGTTTTACATCTAACACAGCCACATTGTCATCAAATACATTACACCATGATACAAATCTAGCTGGAGTTAGATTTTCTTCTAACAACATGGTACGATAAGTGAAAGCTAATGTGTGTTAGTTTTCATAAGGTAGTTTTTCATCTAACACAACCACATCGTCATCGATCACATTGCTCCATGATGAAAATCTAGTTGGAGTTAGATTTCATCTTTAAATCATTGCACAGTGATTGAAATATAATGTGTATTAGCTTTGATAATGTAGTTTTTCATCTAAGACAACAACATTGTCATCAATCACAATGCACCATGATGCAAATCTACCTAGAGTTATCTTTTATTCTTAAAACATTGCACAGTGAATAAAGCTAATATCTTTTAGCTTTCATAAGGTAGTTTTCCATCTAACACAGCCACATTGTTATCAAATGCATTACACCATGATGGAAATCTAGCAGGAGTTAGCTTTTCTTCTAACAACAAGGCACTATAAGCAAAAGCTTATGTGTGTTAGCTCATTAGACCATGATGGAAATCTAGTTGGAGTTAGCTTTCATTTTAACAACATGACATGATGAGTGAAAGCTAATGTGTGTTAGCTTTCATAAGGTAATTTTCCATCTAACACAACCACATTGTTATGAAATACATTACACCATGATGAAAATCTAGCTAGAGTTATCTTTCATTCTAACAATGGCACTATAAGGAAAATCTTATGTGTGTTAGCTCATGACACCATGATGAAAATCTAGCAGGAGTTAGTTTTCCTTTTAACAACATGGCATGATGAGTGAAAGCTAACATGTGTTAGCTTTCCTAAGGTAGTTTTCCATGTAACACAATCACATTGTCATCAAGCACATTGCACCATGTTGGAAATCTAGCTAAAGTTAACTTTCATCCTTAAATCGTTGCACGATGAGTGAAATATAATGTGTAAACTTTCATAGTATATTTTTCTATCTAGCATAACCACATTATCATCAATCACAATGCACCATGATGGAAATGTAGCTGAAGTTAGCTTTCGTTCTTAAAGCATTGCACGATGAGTAAAGCTAATGTCTATTAATCTTCATAAGGTAGTTTTTTCATCTAACACAATGACATTGTCATCAAATACATTACACCATGATGAAAATCTAGTTGGAGTTAGCTTTCCTTCTAACAACATGGCACTATAAGGGAAAGCTTATGTGTGTTAGGTCATTACACCATGATGAAAATCTAGCTAGAGTTAGCTTTCCTTTTAACATGGCACGATGAGTGAAAGCTAATGTGTGTTAGCTTTCATAAGGTAGTTTTCCATGTAACACAACCACATTATCATCAATCACATTGCGCTGTGTTGGAAAATCTAGCTGAAGTTAGCTTTCATCCTTAAATCTAGTGTAAGTTTTCATTGTGTAGTTTTCCATCTAGCACAGCCACATTTTCATAAACCACAATGCATCATGATGGAAATCTAGCTGGAGTTAACTTTCATTCTTAAAACATTGTACGGTGAGTAAAAGTAGATGTGTGTTAGCTTTCATAAGGTAGTTTTTCATCTAACACTGTCACATTGTCATCAAATTCATTACACCATGATAAAAATCTAAGGGGATTTAGCTTTCCTTCTAACATGGCACTATGAGTGAAAGTTTATGTGTGTTAGCTCATTAAACCATTATGAAAATCTAGTTGAAGTTAGCTTTCTTTTTAACAACATGGCACGATGAGTGAAAGCTAATGTGTGTTAGCTTTCATAAGGTAGTTTTCCGTCTAACACAACCACATTGTCACATCGCACCGTCATGAAAATCTAGCTGAAGTTATCTTTAACCCTTAAATCGTTGCACGATGAGTGAAATCTAATGTGTGTTAGCTTTCATAATGTAGTTTTTAATTTAGCACAACCACATTGTCATCAATCAAAATGCACCATGTTGGAAATCTAACTACAATTAGATTTTGTGCTCAAAATGTTGCACGATGAATAATAGCTAATGTGTGCTATCTTTCGTAAGGTAGTTTTCCATCTAACACAGCCACATTGTCATCAAATACATTACACCATGATGCAAATCTAGCTGGAGTTAGCTTTCCATCTAACAACATGGCATGATGAGTAAAATATAATGTGTGTTAGCTTTCATAAGGTAGTTTTCCATCTAACACAACCACATCGTCATTGATTACAATGCACCATGATGGAAATCTAGCTAGAGTTAGTTTTCATCCTTAAATCATTGCACAATGAGTGAATTGTAATGTGTGTTAGCTTTCATAATGTAGTTTTTCATCTAGCACAACCACATTGTCATCAATCACAATGTACCATGATGGAAATCTAGCTAGAGTTAGCTTTCATTCTTAAAACATTGCACGATTAATAAAGATAAAGTCAGTTAGCTTTCATATGGTAGTTTTACATCTAACACAGCCACATTGTTATCAAATACATTACACCATGATGGAAATCTAGCTGGAGTTAGCTTTCCTTCTAACAACATGGCACTATACGGAAAACCTTATGTGTGTTAGCTCATTATACCATGATGGAAATCTAGCTGAAGTTAGCTTTTTTTTTAACAACATGGCATGATAAGTGAAAGCTAATGTGTGTTAGCTTTCATAAGGTATTTTTCTATGTAACACAACCACATTGTCATCAAGCACATTGCACCATGTTGAAAATCTAGCTGGAGTTATCTTTCATCCTTAAATCGTTGCACGATGAGTGAAATCTAATGTGTGTAAGCTTTCATAGTGTATTTTTCCATCTAGCACAACCACATTGTCATCAATCACAATGCACCATGATGGAAATCTAGCTGGAGTGAGCTTTCATTCTTAAAATATTGCACGGTGAGTAAAGCTAACGTTTGTTAGCTTTCATAAGGTAGTTTTCCATCTAACACAACCACATTGTCATCAAATACATTACACCATGATGGAAATCTAGCTAGAGTTAGCTTTCATAAGGTAGTTTTCCATGTAACACAACCACATTGTCATCAAGAACATTGCACCGTGTTGGAAATCTAGCAGGAGTTATCTTTCATCCTTAAATCGTTGCACAGTGAATGAAATCTAATGTGTGTAAGCTTTCATAGTGTATTTCTCCATCTAGCACAACCACATTGTCATCAATCACAATGTACCATGATGGAAATCTAGCTGGACTTAGCTTTCATTCTTAAAACATTGCATGGTGAGTAAAGCTAATGTCTGTTAGCTTTCATAAGGTATTTTTCCATTTAACATAGCCACATTGTCATCAAATACATTACACCATGATGGAAACCTAGCTGGAGTTATCTTTTCTTCTAACAACGTGGCACTATAAGGGAAAGCTTATGTGTGTTAGCTCATTACACCATGATGGAAATCTAGCTGGAGTTAGCTTTCATTTTAACAACATGGCATGGTAAGTGAAAACTAATGTGTGTTAGCGTTCATAAGGTAGTTTTCCATGTAACACAACCACATTATCATCAATCACATTGTGTTGTGTTGGAAATCTAGCTGAAGCTAGCTTTCATCCTTAAATCGTTGCACGGTGAGTGAAATCTAATGTGTGTAAGCTTTCATAGTGTAGTTTCCCATCTAGCACAGACACATTGTCATCAATCACAATACACCATAGTGGAAATCTAGCTAGAGTTAGCTTTCATTCTTAAAACATTGCAGGATGAGTAAAAGCTAATGTGTGTTAGCTTTCATAAGATAGTTTTCTATATAACACTGCCATATTGTCATCAAATACATTACACCATGATGGAAATCTAGCTAGAGTTAGCTTTCATTTTAACATGGCACTATGAGAGAAAACTTGTGTGTGTTAGCTCATTACACCATTATGATAATCTAGCTGGAGTTAGCTTTGTTTTTAACAGCATGGCATGATGAGTGAACTTATCATGGGCCAAGTGGTTTTTTCATTATGTCAATAGTTTGCTCAATTGTAGGACAATAATAAAGGAAAATGTCTTGATTATCAACCAACTATCTGATGTAATTGTGATGAACTTCAATATGCTTAGTTATGGCATGATAGACTGAATTTTTTGCCATTTTGAGAGCACTCTGATTGTCGCAGAAAAGTGAGGTTAGCACTATTGAAGATCGACTAATATCTTCGTAACCACATTGCCTCACAACCTGTACTGAAGTTTGCCTTGTATTTTATGTCAATGGAGGATAAGGAAATTGTAGGCTGTAGCTTACTTTGCCATGAAATTACCTTCCTAAACCAAGAGTGAACACATAACCTGTTTCTGACTTCCTTATATCAACGGATCCATCCCAATTGAAATCAATATGCTCTGCTAGCATGGAGTCAACAGATCTTTGATATAGAATTCCAAAGTCAAGGGCCCCTTTGAATATTGACCGACTCATTTTGAAACTTGCCAATGTAACTCTTCAAGATTAGATATGAATTAAGAAAGAGACAAAGCACTGCAAAACATAGATCCAATTGGGTGGTAGTAATATAAATCAAACTACCAACCAATTTCCAATACAATGACTCGTTGACTAGTGGTGAATCTGTGTAAGCTGAGAGTTTTATGCCAACTTCCATAGGTCTAGATGTAGGATTACATTCAGTCATTCTGAATTTTTTGAAGAGTGCTTTGGCATACTTGACTTGTGATAAAAAGATAGTGTGGTTAGATTGCAAAAATTCTACACCTAAACAAAAATGAAGCAGGCTTTAATCAGTTATTTCAAAAATAGATCAAATATCAAATTTCACCTATTGAATCTTGGTGGCACTACTTTTGGTGATGGAAAGACCATCAACATAGACATAATCATATCACTATATCATCGTCACTATTTTTGATGTAGCAAGTGGATTCATAATAGGTTTTTCTAATTCTAGAATCTCTAAGGTATTGATCAAGTTTGAAATACCAGGCTTGAGGATCTTGCTAGAGTCCATACAAGGAATTTACCAACCAACAAACTAGATGTTTCTTTCCGAAAAAATGAAACCCCTGTGGTTACATCAAGGCACTTTTAACATCCATCTACATATCTTCCATCCAGAATGAGCAAAAATGGAGATAACTAGTCGAAAATTTACCATTTTCGATGTGGTGGCAAAGGTTTCTTCAAATTCCACCCCTTCATCTTCTGCATACCCTTTGGCGACAAGACAAGCTTTGTATTTGTCCAAAGAACCATGTGATTTATATTTGACTTTAAAAATCTATTTACAACCAATTGCTTTCTTCCCTAGAGGCAATGTTGACAACAGCCAAGTCTTGTTTTTCATCTATGCATCATATTTCACTTTCATGGCAGCCTCCGATTCAAGTTTTCCTTTGGATTCTTCAAATCTGCTAGGTTCAAATACTTGGCATAAAAACAACAGAAGTTAGAGCAAAATTTACCTGCTCACTACCTTGCAGAAAATTGTTGCCTCAATTGTGTAATATGTCCTTCTAGTGCCTTTGGCAACTCATATTCTCAATATCCTTCCATCATGGTATAATACCACTTCCATTTATTTTTTTGGCCCTCCTGATCTTGCTGTGAAGATCAAGAATCCCTCTCTATTGTGAAGATTGAGAATCCCCCTCTTCTTCACCAAACCCCTCCTTGGAACTTGACTCCTTTGATATTTTTGGCTTTGAGTGCTGTTTGATTTCACCACCTAAACTTGCTTTTGAACAAGGAACAATTTCCCATACACTACTTGGTACTATCCATAGATTTACCATTATCACAGAAGAATGATATTTTCTCATCTACAACATCTCTATTAATCACAATTTTGTTCGTAGAGACAACCAGTTATTCATTAGGAACGTTTTTCCTTGGGAATATTTGCAAAAGAAATACAACTACAAATATGAAAATCTCTTACAAAGGGTTTTATGCCTAACCATGAATCCTCAGGAGTGATATCCTATAAAATTTTACAAGGAGTTTTGTTAAGGATGTAAACCACAGCATTCACTACTTTTTTCCCAGTATGGCTATGGTACATTCTGGTTGTGCACCATGCGCTTTTCTATCTCAAAAACTATCCTATTCCTCCTTTCCATGACTCCATTTTGATGTGGAGTGTAGGGAGTGGTATACTACCTATGTATACCTTCCCTTTTGCAAAATTCTTTGAACTAAGTTGAAACAAACTCACCTCCATTATCAGAACTTAAAGCGTTGAGTTGTTTACTTGTTTGTTTCTCTACCAAATCTTTTCATGTTACAAACTTTGAACAACAATTTGACTTGTTATTCATAAAACAAACCCTCATTTTCCTTGAATAGTCATCAACCAGTAGTAGGAAATACTTAGCTCCAGCTATTGTAGGTGGTTTCATTCGACCATACAAATCAACATGTACTAGGTCCAAAACTCCTTTGGCTTGCCATGTTTTATTGTCAGTATCAAATGAAAGTCAATGTTGTTTTCATAACTGACAGCCTGCACATATCTCTAACAATCTTGCACATACCTCTAACAATCCTGAATGCATGGAAGACCATCAACCATATTAGTCTTATTAAGTACAGATAAATATTGATAATTTAAGTGTCCATACCTTTCATGTCAAAGTGCATTTGTATTCTCTACCACAGCTGGTGCATGTGCCTTTGTTGTTTTCATATCAACCACTCTATACAACCCTTTTTCACCAATACAAACTACAATCACCTTGTTATCACGAGAGAAGTGACCATATATTTGCTTCCTTGAAAATTTACAAAAAGATTAGGGTTCCTAGTTATCTCACTAATAGACGTGATATTTTCTCATGTTAGGAACATATCAAACATTTTTGAAAGTATAACTTAAAGTATTGTTCAATATGACATGAACAACCTCACATCCTCTAACATAGTGAGTCCATACATCACCCAAAGCAATAGATTCACTATTACTCTTACCTTCAATGAAATGTGCATACCAGTTTCTGTGACACTTGTAGTGTGAGATGCACCTGAGTCGAATACCAGGCAATAGACTTAGTTGATTGATTATGTAATGCCACAAATGAAAAATCACCCACTACTTCTTCTTCACCTCTTTCGACAACATTTGCATGCCTTGATTTCATTTGACCACGTGCCAAGTCAATTTGTTTTTTTTGGCAATATCTCTTGAAGTGTCTAGGCTTATTGCAGTAATAACATATGAGTTTGTTCTCTTTGATACATTGCTAGAATTTTTTTGTTTGTCTTTTCCTTTGAACTATGCACTAAATGCACTCATTATAATGGATGGAGTTGATGCTTCTATTTGATCTATCCTCCTTTCCTTCTGTACAAAAAAGTGTTAATAATTTCTCAAATGTAAGTTGTTGGTTCTCCCCAAGTAGATGTAAGGACTCAACAAATGAATCAAAGGATGGCGACAAACTTTGCATCAACAAAGCAACCATATCTTCATCATCCACCGGCTTCTTAATAGCAAAAAATTGATCATTAAGATCCTTTAAGTGCAATAAATATTTAGAGACTGATCATCATTCCTGCAACTTGGTGGAAAAGTTAAAACAAAAGATTTTTAAAATACAATGATCACCCAACTTCTGATGCTTGATACTTATTTTGGAGATTTTTCCACAATACAGGTGCTATAATGGAATTTCTTACTTCTGGAACTAATGTGTCTACCACTGACAGTTTGAGAAGCATAAGTACCTTTTTATGTCTTTTATCATAGTTTTCTGGATAATTTGTTGGTCTGTATTCTTTACCTAAGATGTTTTGTTCAAGATCTCTAAATTCAATAATGGTCAGTATCTTATGACTCCATAGACTATAATTCTTTCCAATCAAATTTTCACACTTCGGAAAGAGTAAATGACGCTAACTAGCCATTACTAATACAAATCAAAGAGTGAAGACTACAATTTAGCACAGGCTTACTACCACTGAGAGTACTCCATCCAATCAGTTTAGCAAACCTCCTTCGTGTTGACAGCAGCTTTGAATTTCCATGCAGTGGCTAGGCAATACTTCCACTCTCCAATTTGCAGCAGGTCATCAATCCTTTACACAATAGTTTGATGCTCAAGACCAAGGTGGTGGCCGATCCTCGATGAGCTTACTTTTATCATGAGGCTACACCACAAGATCATAGCTGTTGGCCCAATGAAAACTCCTTGATTTAGTAGCATATTAGGTCACATCAGCTCTGAATATCTACTTTCCTATATCGAGATTACAGTAAGTAGATTTTGTAAACTTCAAAGTCTACCATCAATAGTAGAAATTCCAGAAAATGCAGAACATGGTCAAGATTTACCCATGCTTTCATACCTTTTAATATGCACCATGAGAGTCATACACCAGCTGCATACATGCAATAAGATTTAACCACGATTCCAGTGACTACAGGTGCCATGATCTCTTGGCAGATCATGTAAATTGCATCATAGAGATGTAATCACATATAAAGACCATAAAAAATGAGATAAAATTAATTTGATCTAAGAATGACTTTGGTAGGGTAGGGAGGTCTTATTACAATACTAAGGGGATTTTGATAAAATAGATCTCACCGTAGCCTAGCTTCTCAAGTTTATTTCTACATTGTCACCGTAGACAGACATAAAAGAAAGAAAGCCAAGAAATAGTACAGGTTCAACATCAAATTTTGTAAAAGGTATAAGGTTATGAGGGCAAGATGGCATTGTGAAAGGAAGGAAAACCAGATGGCATTGAATCTGCTAGGTGGTATTGTACAACAAGTTTAAGATTTCAAACGAACCCTAGCTCTATAATTTTTGGATATCATTTTTTCCTAAATCATTTTCCTCTTATTCAATGGCTTATACTATACTCTATCATTCAAAATTGTATTATCAATCTGTTATTTTTACTTAGTATATTTTTCTGGTAGGGTTGTCAGGCAGATAGTATATTTTTCTGGTAGGGTTGTCAGGCAGATATTAAGGCAAGCCAACCAATGACAAGTATATTTTTCTGGTAGGGTTGTCAGGTAGATATTAAGGCAAGTCAACCAATGACAAATGATAATAAGCTAGGGCTTGTAGATTATTTCCAGATTAAGGAATCTTATCAGTAAAATACAAAAGTCATTGAAAATTCTCATCCAAAAAATACTTTGAAGGCACAAGTGAAAGTTCTATTGCATCTCATATTTTTGGTGGAAATTCGAAAGGAACCGACACAAGACTTGGGGGACCAATAAGGAATAATTGGAGATTCCTTGAATTCCAAATTAAAGTGCCTTCATTTAAGCTTCTCTGGAAGGTGGAATCACATGAATGGATTAAGAGACTCCCTCGAGTATTCAAGTAATGGAATATTTACAATGAATAAAGCGAGATTGGTTTGGCATTCCAGCATATGGAAGTACTGAGTTATGCTTCCACTACTTTATCCACTTGGAAGGTAACTTTTAGAAAGCTTATTCTCTCTTTAATTAGATAGTTGTCCTATCAGATATATGTATCATCATTTTTGTAAATTGGTTGTTCCTATAGGTTGGCATTGTTATTTGCCTTCGTATTTGGGTCTTGATGAATACAATATATTGGTTGTAGCTGGAGTTTCTCTTTTGTAGTCGGCTGTAATATTGTCCTTGAGGTTGTTGCTTGGATGAGATTAAAATTGTATTTTTTTCTAGAGAATTGAGAGTCCTGGAAATACTACACACAGGCAAATTAATTTTTATGAATCATTGATATGATAGAGTTATACTTATCAAAACCAAGAATCCTATTTTTTTGCAAGTAACTCTATAGCTAAAGTGTTTGAATTTTCCAAAGGAGAGCAAGTTGCAAAAGTACTTGTACAATTGGTTATAACTTATAAAATATGGTATATGTACTTCTATTGATTTCCAATTCAATCATTATGGATCTCTTTTGTCACTAACAAATCAAATAAGATGTGTTACTTGAACTGTGACAGAGGTGTGAACCAACATTTCCTTTGTTCACTGCATTACTGAAAACTTTAAAGTATATATTCTGATGGAAATTGACATCTGTCTCTTGTGGTTATAAAAAATGTATCAGCTTCATTTTCAAGCCAACTATTTTATTGTGGACACTGAAAATATTTAACTGTAAGTTGATATTCTCTTTGTAATCTTATCATGACATTCATTTGAAAATGGAATGATAAGTGGAGATAGCCTCCTACCCTGCTTATCAAAGTTCTATGGAGCACTTCAGGGGTCCATTTAAACGATAACTTTTTTGCATTTCTCTTTGGACAGTGAATATTATATCTGAACTGACATGGACAATTGGTGGATGTATGCAGCCTTTTCTTTTTATGGTGATAAAAATTGCTAATTTGTTTATGCATGGATTTTTCAGAACACGTGTGGTGCTAAAGAAATCTAGAGAGGTTCTAGATTTGGTGCTTCCTCAAACTAAAGTTCATAATCTAATTTTTGGGCGAACTTGGATTGATTCACCTGGTGAGATGGTGCTGACAAATTTGACCACATGAGATAAAGAGGTGTTGTACTTTCAACCATGTGGCTAGTTTGGGTATGAAATTGATCCTGTTTATTTTTTACTTTCTTTATCTGTAGAGACTTGAGAGTAAGATTTC
>LPNX010263174.1:0-42217 GCA_001517045.1 Pseudotsuga menziesii
ATAAATGAATATTACCTCACCATGTTTTAAAATTTAAATATGTCACATTTTTAAATGATAATCTTTAAATCACTACATCTAATGATTTTAGTTGATTTCAATTGGTATTCTAATTACATTTATCTATGCACCCACCCCATTAATTGTGCTTAAACAGATCGCGTGCACGTTTTGTTTATACAAATCGTGTACGTGTTTTGACTCTATATAATGCGTTCACGTTTTGGGACTCTTAAAACAATGAATTGTCTTTGTCCGAGAGCAACTTCACTTTATTTTTATGAAAATTCCAATTAGCACGCATTATTTTTCAAGAGCACGAGCCTGCCTATGGAAATACTCACAATCTACACATTCTCCATCATTCTTTTTGTTATGTAGGTGCAGCATTGAGGACATATTTCATGGTTGAGGAGCACACATGATAAGATATCAAGATTCAATGTTATTTCATGGTGATGGTGGATATAACTTTCATTTGCTTATTATTCAAGAAAACCAAAGGTAAATTTTGCCATTCATTATTGTTTTGATGGGAAATATGAACAATTGAGAAGGAAGATTGAAGCACCTTAAAGGATCAATAGTTATAAAGCAAGTTAAAGGTTTGGAAGCTTGTAATTAAGGAGCAACAAAAACAAACTATATTGACATTGATCATTGTGGTGATGGAGAATGTACGTAACCGAGAAAGAAAATTAGCAAGGAAAAAGAGACCTCACATAATCATCGAAGAAGAGAAAGAAAAGAAATAAATAGACATGATGAATCAGAGGCTTTCTTTGGAAACTAATCCAAATCCAATTATAGAGGATATAGCGGTTCATCCTATTAATCCAGTATAAGAAAAAAGGAAGCATTCACTAGAGGGACCTTCAATTTCCACAATAGTTGTTGAGCAAGCACCCCATTGAAGTTTTCAACAAGCAAAATGTAGGTGCTCATTAGGGGATGTTTCAAATCCCACATCAAGTCAAAGTGATAAGTTACCATCTCAAGACGAAGCTCATGAAGAGGCGGTGTACATAGAGCCTACTGTTGAAGAGATGTTGGACATGGAGCCTACTATTGAAGAAGAAAATATTAATCGGACCATCGATGAGGACGTTGGACTTCCACCATCCAACTACCGAGAAGAGAGTGAAGGACACCAAGTTGCTACTGAAATGCCAGAGCATATTGCTGATACACTAGATGATAGAAATCCAACCCCCTTACCTCCATTAGAAAGCACACGTCGAAGAACTCCAAAGCATATACAAGTTGATGAAGGACTCCTCAATTCTATTGAAGGTACACTATCTAAACGTACTATTGCTTATCAAACTCAACAGATACTAAATAAATATTTTGTTTCTAAATGTGATGGAGATAAATGTGGATTATTTTTATCATTGTTAAAATCTAGAGGCATGAATATTGTTAGGAAATCGTTAGGGATAAAGATGATAAAGCCTTCTAGACCAAGTTCTGATATAGTTAAAAGCTTAGTAGATGCCTTTGGTAAAATTGGTAAGAACACACGGTCAAAAGACTGCAATGCGGCTCGTCGTGTGTTGTCACAAGCAATTGTAAATAAGAACACCAGGGTCCTTCGTTTTCTCAAGCCTACATCTAAACTAGTTAATTTGAATGTAAAAACCCTCCATAGGTATTCTATTAGAAGAGAACATATTGGCACAACCGCCCAGACAGATTTTTGGGCCTTTATTGGTCGGTTGCCATGTCGTGACATGAAGCTAGTTGATGCAGTAAAGGGACTAGTGCAGAGTTTTTGGCATGATCACACAAGGCCTTCTTCAAACCGAAAGGATGTACTAAAACTGAGAAGGGGTTCAAAGGACCGTGAACCACATATTAAGCATCTTCTTGATATAGCACAAACAGAACTATACGAGAAATTTAGGAATGAACATAGACAATTGAATTTGGGCCAAAGATCTTTTGGCAAATGTAAGCCCTGGTATGTTAGAATAAATACTCTTCGTAACACTTGTTGTTGTAGATACCATGTAGAATTTGAATATTACTATGAAAAAATTTTGTACATTCGTCGTGTGTTGCATACTAACCATGTGCAGGATTGCTCCTTGACAATACCACCCACCTCATCAAGACAATTCATTCATAGTATCATGTGCAATAGGCCTGAGGGGCAAACTTACTATGCAAAATCCTGTTTGGATGGAACTTGCTCCAACTGTGCTGGAATGGCATTATTAAGCCAATGCATGCGCGAGATTGGAGACAAGGAATTTGGGAATATGGTTACAGACATGAAAAGTTTCAAATATATCAGCTATGAAATAGTCCCAGGGAAAGAAAGCAAAAAAATACAATTGGTGACATCTCAAGTACATGCATTTATCTATAAATTTATGTTTGAACAGTTGCATTTCATTCCTTAATTACAAAAAAACCTGATATTGAGATCATTTTGTGTCAACAGGTACAAGTTAGTGTCTTCATCAAGGAATTTATTGAAAAGACATGTCAACATGTTCAGCATGTCTACTTAGCACGATGGCAGGATGAGAAGTTTAGAATATGTAGAGATACATTTCCTCTTGGTACTATACTTTTAGTTGTTGATTTTGCCGAGAACTACACTCTGCAACCTCAAAATGAGATCCAAAGTCAGTATTATCACTTTGAGCAGGTTTCCTTGATGGTGCATATCACATATAGGCATGGCCCAAATAGTAGTGAAGAGCAAAGAGAAATTCTAAACGAATATCACTTCTACATTAGTGATGATAGGTGCCATGACTTCAACTATGTATGTCATTGCTTCATCATGTTCTATGATCATTTGAAGGGCAGGAACATACAGATGGATCGACACTGGATTTGGTCTGATGGATGTGCTGGTCAGTTAAAAAATGCAGCATATTTCAATGGTTTTGTTCATTGCATAAAAACTACAAAGTTCCACATATGTGGAACTATTTTGAGAATGGGCATGGTAAATGAGAGCAAGATGGAGCCGAAGCATGTGTTAAAACAGCCCTACAAAGAGAGGAATTGAAATTATCTACAATATCTACTATTCGAAATGCTCAATCTATAGTCAGGTGGTGCACGTCAGTAATGGGAGAGGAATCAGCTGTGCGAGTAGAATCCACAAGAAAGAGACATGTGGACAGATTTTTTTGGGAGGTGGTAGACATAGATCGTTCACATGCATGGGAATGCAAGACTGTTCCTGGCACTCGTGGCTTTCATTCGGTTCGAAGTTCTGATAACCCAGTATTTGAAATTTGGACCAGAAAACTCACTTGTTTTTGCCCGCCTTGTTGTGATGGTGACTGGGATGTGTGTGAATCATTGGATTGGGTTGATGGATGGGATCACATATCACTTCCACTTGATTAGCATGCAATTGTTGAGTTAAATCCGTTGGAAGAAGACCAATCATCTATTTCTATAGATTTTCATCATGTATCAGACCTTGTACAACCTGGTATGATGTAGTTCCTTAACATTTTTTTGTTAAATTTACGTAGTCTTGAAACTCACATTAATGGCCTTGTATCACATGAAAAATATTTGATCATATACCTACAATCATACTATGCAGGACACATATACGTAGTGGTTGCCTCAAAAGATAGTGAATGGGGTGGTGATTACTGGTTGGCACGTTGCATAGAGGGAAAGCAAACCCTCATTATGTCCATGACTGATGATGAAAACAACCACTTCCCCACTGGGTCTATGGTTGTTAAAAATGAATACCTTACACATGACAACAATGCAAGAAAGAAGGGTGGATATGTTTACAGAAATTACAAACCAGGTGCAAGTGTGTATCACTTTACCAACTTAATCATTGGTACAAACCTCCAGGTACGAACAATGCCTAGCCGAAATTCATCGAAGGTACGCTACTTCTTACCGGATACAGAGCACGAGAGACTAATGGATACCATCATTATAAGAGATGATTCGGAGGGCTTGGTTGTATGATAATAGGTGGGATCTAGCATGATGAGGTATGTATCATAATTTAAATTTTCCCATGTATGTTTCTTATGAATATGTCAATTTTGTGTTCTTGATATGCAAAATTTTCCATAATGTTGTTTATAAATATGCCAAAAGTTCTCTTGTATGTCAAGTTAATGAACATGCCAAATTTTACATATGATCAGTAAACCATATATATCAATCATATGAACATTTCAAGATCTCATTCACACGATATACATAACATTAGAATACATACATGTACCTTTGTAGGTCATACCTATCAAAGTTCTTTGTAGGCTCTCTTACAAGACTAAAACCCTAATTTTTTAAGTAGGTAGTATTGTCAAAGTTTTCAGCCGATATATACAACTAGGATGATGGAAACAAGATGCCGCAATGATAAACTTATGTTTTAAGGCTTGTATAATTTCCTTCTTGACAACTCACCTCTTATACCCGCATGTCCATTGCCAAAGGAGTAATGCCTAGTAGTGTTGGAATTTCATCTCAACTTTTTTTTATTGAGAAGTTTAATTTCTACTTAAAAGATAATAAAAGATAATAAGAGATTTATTTAACTTTGTTTTTAGTTGATTATGTTTTTTTGAACATTGAAAGTGGAAGAAAAGAACCTACTAATATTGACACAAACAACTCAAAAGTAACATGCTTCAACATTATGCATATGAAGTATTCAAAAGTAACATGCGCTAACATTATGCATGTGAAGTAGGTAAACATCATGCATGTGAAAATATTAAGTGATAAACTTAATAAACAAACAAAATTTGGAACCTCTCATGCTTTCGAAAGGTTAATGTTTCATATGCATAATAGAAAATTTTGGGAGGCTGACATGTTGCGTCATTGGTGTACTTGAAATTGTGATATTTTAGCTAGCCTCTCCCTCATGTCCATTACCAAATGACCTCCGTCTACGGTGGTTTCTAAAGCTAGGGTTTCACTCAGTAGGGGACAATGTAGTCACGCCAACGAGGGCCAAAGCTAGAAAGCCATGGATGGTGGGGATGTGGTTGGCGTTGCCATATTTCCCATGCCCAAACATGCTAGCAGGAGTTGACGAAATTCAAAATTGTCGCTCCGTGAGGTTTTTTGCGCACTGGGCCCAAGTCCACTAGGTGTCCCTGAATGGTATCTGGAGGTGACCTGTAACTCGCCATAGATTGATGCTCAGGCCTTGGATCAACGAATCATTGATTCCGTTGGATTCGTGACGTGAGATTTTAGCTAGGGGGGGCCTTTCCCTCCTGTCCATTACCCGATCACCTCCATCTACGGTGGTTTCTGAAGCCAGGGTTTCGCTTAGTAGGGGACAATGCAGTCATGCCAATAAGGGCCAAAGTTGGAAAGCCACGGATGGTGGGGATGCGGTTGGCATTTCCATATTTCCCATGCCCAAACATGCTACCAGGAGTTAACGAAATTCAAAATTGCCGCTCCGCGAGGTTTTTTTCGCACCAGGCCCAAGTCCACCAGGTGTCCCTGAACGGTATTTGGAGGTGACCTGCAACTCGCCATAGATCGATGATCGGGCCTCCGATCAATGAACGGTCGATTCCGTTGGATTCGTGACATGGGATTTTAGCTAGGGGGGGCCTCTCACTCCTGTCCATTGCCCGATGACCTCCGTCTACGGTGGTTTCTGAAGCTAGGGTTTCTCTCAGTAGGGGACAATGCAGTCACACCAACAAGGGCCAAAGATGGAAAGCCATGGATGGTGGGGATACAGTTGGTGTTGCCATATTTTACATGCCCAAACACTCTAGCAAGAGTTGAATAAATTCAAAATTGCCACTCCGTGAGGTTTTTTGAGCACCGGGCCCAAGTCCACCAAGTGTCCTTGAACGCTATCTAGAGGTGACCTGCAACTCGCCATAGATCGATGCTCGGGCCTCCGATTGACGAACCGTCGATTCTGTTGGATTTGTGACGTGGGATTTTAGCTAGAGGGGGGCCTCTCCCTCCTGTCCATTGCCCGATGACCTCCGTCTACGCTGGTTTCTGAATCCAGGGTTTCGCTTAGTAGGGGACAATGCAGTCACACCAATGAGGGCCAAAGCTGGAAATCCATGGATGGTGGGGATGCGGTTGGTGTTTCCATATTTCCCATGCCTAAAAATGCGAGCAGGAGTTGACGGAATTCAAAATTTCCACTCCGTGAGGATTTTTGCACACTGGGCCCAAGTCCACGAGGTGTCCCTGAATAGTATGTGGAGGTGACCTGCAACTCGCCATAGATCAATTCTTAGGCCTCCGATCGACAAACCGTCGATTCTGTTGGATTCGTGAAATGGGATTTTAGCTAGGAGGGGGCCTCTCCCTCCTATCGATTTCCCTGTGACCTCCGTCTATGATGGTTTCTGAAGCTAGGGTTTCTCTCAATAGGGACAATGCAGTCACACCAATGAGAGCCAAAGCTAGACAATGCATTTCATACCAACGAAGGCCAAACTTGGAAAACCCTATCCCTAACTAGGGTTTATTGTTTAACATGCATGGCCCATAACCATAACCCTACCAAGGAAACCCTAATCCTATCTTACTGTCACAACTCAATTCAGAATCAATCTAATGTCGAACTGAACTTTTTCAAATCCGATGGACTTATGCTTCAAATCATGTTGATTGACAAAGTTGGTTCGCAGTCTTTGGATTCTATTGTAGTTCCTTTAATGTTGAGTGATTAGTCATTGGGTTCATGAGGTTTGTTGAATAGTGTTGTTGGTTGTTGATGAAATGTGAAGCATGTATTGTACTTAGTTTTATTAAATTACACTTGAGCATTGACTTAACTTGTAATTTAATGAATCCAAACTCACAATTTTTAATTAGATATATCCAATTGGTGTGCAAGTAGTAATCTCATTGAAACCTTGAAATACATTGTATTGCACTTATATTTATTAAATTAGATGAGCAAGAACTTTTACTTTAGTGTGCATGTATTGAGATCATTGAAACCTTTAAATATAATAGTTTTTTCTTTTGACATAGTGCATTCATAAGTAATAGATAGTCCTCACAAATCAATACAATAGATTGACACAAGAACATGTGGAAACTAAATAACAAATTCAAAGTGAAATGTATCATTCATTTATAACTGAAATGTCAATGCACATGTATCCAAAAGTACATATATATCCAAAAGTATCCAAAAGTACATATATATCCAAAAGTAACCAGAAGTACATGTGTCTCCACAACTATCCAAGACTATCCAAGCCACATGTACATGTATCCAAAACTATCCAAGCCACATGTACATGTAAGTGAAATGTCAATGTACATGTCTCCAAAAGTACATGTATCCAAAACTGTTCAAGCCACATGTACATGTATCGAAATGTACATATCCCATAAGACACATCAAAACTCAAGCTTCCTCTTGTTCTTTCTCGAGGGTGATCCTGTAGGCACAACTATAGGACCAGTGTGCATCTCTAGATCCTGCAAATTAAATATCAATTGTTAAATTCAACTAACTATGTACTAATACATTAGCTCAATAAAATACCATATCTAAATTAACTCAAAAATTATGAAAATGTTAATGGACATTGCATGAAACAATTGTTCATTAATGGACTTCTCACCTCAGTGAGAGACTATGACAAAGGGGATTGTGTTTCTTGTGTAGTATATGGAGCTGTTAGTTGAACATGAAGGATGGTCGCATCCATGGTCAAACCAAAGGGGGCAGGAACTGGTGGTGGTGGTGGTGGCTACAATCACCAAATCTTGAAATAGTTAGAAATGTGCATGAATAAACAATAGACAACAATAACACATTATGTCTATATCATGTTCAAATAGTTGTACCTCTGTGTGGCTTGTTGTTATTGCAGATACCACATTGATTGTTGCATCAATAACTCTTGCTGCTGGTGGCTACAATCACCAAATGTTGAAATAGTTAGACATGCATGAATAAACATATGCCAACAATAATAAACTATGTAATGAACATGCTAAATTAGTTGTACCTCTGTGTGACTTGTTGCCATTATGGATGCAGCACTGACTGCTGCATCAACCATCCCTGCAAGGTTTTCAATAGTAAACTCTGGCTCCTGATGCAGTAAACATGCAAATCAAACATTAACAAAACATTTTATGCACTGGATTTCAAGTTAACCAAGAAATAACATCGAAGGATATACAAATCACCATGGTATCAGTATCTCCATGGTCGTGGACAACTTCACTCTTTCTAGGAGTAGGCCGTCTCATATACACTTGACCCTTGCTCACATATGGCCTATGAGGAGATACAACTCCAGTAAATGGTCCAGGTGTTTCGGTTGGTGCCTATAGTCAACAAGAGTTCCTATAGTTAGACATGCATGATTCAATGAACATACATGTATTTAAAAAATGACAATTTTTAAATGTTTAAAATGTTTACCTCCATCACTGCTTTCCCTCATGAAGGATCTAGCATCTGCCCAGATATTTCCTCGGTCGATACGACCATGGATCCTACGTCCATCACTGCTTTCCCCCATGAAGGATCCGGCATCTGCAAGTTTAATAATTGTAAATATTAGACCGTAGATAACATTAGTGAACTAACATGTACAGTATGTGGAAATTAAAAAATTAACAAGTATTAAAAAAACTGAAATTTTAAAATGCTTACCTCGGTGTGAGATACGTCAATGGGTGTTATAGGAATCTCTCCACCAACCAAGGGATCAGTGGATGGAATGCCATGCCCCTGTGTAGAGTGTGGAACATGATACTATGGGGTGTCGCTGCTGGCATAAAGCATCAACTGCAAGTTCACAAAATTAATATATTACCTCAAACTATACATATGTGTACAAAGAGGAAAATGAATAATTTATTACAATTAACCACATACATACATCACTCAAAAACCCACTGAAGACAACATCTGACGAAATACCATAGCATGGATGACCACATGATGTGCACTCGTGAGGCTCAAAAGTAGGCTGGGAATGTGCTGATGGTGCTGCACTAGTAGATGGTCCTGCAGTAGATGGGGGTATTGCACTAGTGGGTGGTATTGCACTAGAAGATGATCCTGCACCATGAAAACTTGGTGTATGTACCACACCAGGGACAGATGTCCCTTCCTCACCCATATGTTGAACCATAGTGCTATGGCGAACAACGGCCCGTTCCAAACTCAAAAATGCATCACGTGTCTGTGGAATAACATGATGTACAGGTTGGACATATGGCCCAGGAAACTGCCTGCGAGGTGCAGGGATAGGGCGATCAACGCCTCGAAGCTTGGCATTGGGTTAGTTTTGGGGCATCCCCCCACCGATCCCATGAAACACCAATATATCAAAATAGTTTACATGTTTACCCAACACGGAGTCTACATACATATTCCGAAGGAAATACAAGGGGATTTCCCTGTTGTTGTGTGGTGGCATATCAAAAACCATATACCATCTGTCCATCCAGTTATCAAGAAATGGTTGATATGTGCACCACTCGATAGAGATATGTGGCCTATTTGCATTTGGGATTTCCCCCATGCGAGGGTCCCTAAACAATGAAAATATATGCTCTTTGGTAATTTTCAACTTTTTTATTGCACTGTAGCTAAGCCCATCAGTGTACTCACGTCTTTTTCTTTCTCTATATGAAGTAATATCATATAGTATGTTGCTTGACAATGTAATAGTCTCAACAATTGCATCCAAAGTTGATGCAAGTGAACGTCGAATCCTATCACCACCACTAAAAGCAGTACTGAGACCTCTCAACTGGGCAAGCTCAATCAATATTTCAGCGTTGGTGTCCATAGCCGCAACTGCATTAAAAAAATCAATAAGGAAATAATTAGAAACGTATACATGGTATATAATGACATCTCTTCAAAATTGAAAATGTAAATTAAGGAAAACTCAAGTTACAAGCGATTTAATGGCATTCACTTACATACATTTAAAACTTAAAATTAAACATTTAACAATTAAATAGTGAGTTTCGTTCAACTTCTTTTTAGAAGTTAAGGCACTTCTTCACCCTCATTGGTGACTTTTCCATGCACACTTAGGTTTAAACTTCTTTGAATTTAGGAGTGCTATTTTGACATGTTTTGGCCTTTACGTCCCTTGTATATGTAAAATAAAGGGGCAAGGGACTATTAGGACATGTGAAGCAAGAAAAGGGGTGATACAGGGATGCCACCATATCCTCTAAATATAATTGACTCGATCATGGTTGGGAACACTCTCACGAGGCACTCTAGGTAGTTCATGGGTGTTCACCATTTCCATTGTTGTATAACCATGGAAACCAACCAAAAGTTACATGGAAAATGGAGAATTTGTGGACTGGACTACAATTGGTTGGAGATGAGCTTAGAGACTAGACATGTAGAAATATATTACCCATTGTTTTTGTTATTTAAAAAAATGGTTGATAAACCTAGTGATGTAGGGGCATAGACTGTTTGAGTAAAGTCATTTATGTCTTTGCTAGATCTAGGGATATGGGTAGTCAAAAGTCAGAAAGCTAACATTATGTAAAAAACCAATCCACATTTCAGGCATATGATGTATGGAGTGGTCACCTTTCCTCAACATTTCGTGGTGATTATGACTTTATAAATTCTCTCATTCAACTCTTAGGATCAAGTAGATCTCTTGAATTAAATGTTGTTGTGAGATTTTATAGCTTATAAATTTACTCCAGTTGTTGTATATGACTCTATGTATGTCTGGGACATTCAGAATGAATAGGTCGATGGATTCACATGGTATTGTTGAGTATTGATATTCTTCTAGAAATTACAATCCCTTTATATAGTCATATGTGTTTTTTATTGTGTCAAAGGATTGTTAAATATGGAATTCTGATCAAGATGAGGATCCAACTTGCATATTTTGATCACAAATTCCTCTTTCTTCCATTGAGATGATTATATTGGTTATTACATTTGGATCCCCCATTCACTATGTATCTTAAAATGATGGCATTCACCTATCTATGAAAATAATTGCTAAACTTTATTGCAGTTTGGGTTAATTCCAGCACAATCATTGCATTTGAAGGTTTGACTATGCATGTTATAGGTGGGAACTCTCACTAGTATCCCAATTCAAACTTTGCATTGTCCATCAAATTCTATGCAAGTTGGGATTATACTTGTGTTTGTTTTATATATTTATAGCTTTTTGGAACATTGAATATCTATTAGACATGATGTTTTTTATTCTTATAGCCTATTTTAGTTTGAATCCATCAAACATTAGCTTGGGAGTTGTTGGGTTGATTATTCTATTAAAAAACACAATTATAGGTTAAAAATTGACAAAAAAAAAGAATGCTTTGGGTGATTGAATTACCTTGTTGGATGACAATCCACGAGTGAAATCTCCTCACCTCAACCTAAATCAGCTCCTCCAACAATCCCAAGCAGTTAACTTGCTCCAAAACGCTCCAATTGGCCTTCATTTTCGCGTTCTTGATTGTTAAAATGGGCTGTAGGTTTCAGGCCTGTGTATTTAAATTATTTTTTGTTTTCCAAATCGCATACACGTTTTATAACTACATATCGTGAGCAAGTTTTGTAATTATATAACGTGTACATGATATGGCTTCCTATCCTACATGTTCCATGACATGTCAGGCGGGTTGAACTATAGCAAGTGCTATGTAGCAGAAATGCGTTGTATTTTTTGGTAACGTGATCTTGTTTTTGAAAAATAGGATTGCATCTAAAAGGTCCCTCATCTTCTTGCACTGACCCTAAGATACATTGGAATCATCCTAAAGAGCCTTGGACAACATAAAGGCTTCTAGTTTGCAAATTATTAGAAGAGAACTTGAATCTCTGTCAATGAAAGATACAGTAAAATTATTCTACACTAGAGTAACTGGTCCGATAAATCAACTGAAATATCATGGTGAAAATATAGAAGAAAGAAGGATTTTTGAAAAAAATCTTAGAATTCTTTCTCCAAAATTTGAATCATTGGTCATGACTTTGGAAGAAAACGAAGAGATGTCCCACTTTACCATTGATTGTTGAAATAATGTAACTTCAAATGATATTTTAAATGTATTTTACTGATGTAACTCAAGGGAGATGTTATTATTCCTCTCTCTAGATGTTACTATTGTAATTGGTCATCATAGAGTGTAATATCCCTAAATAAATAAATAAAATTGTAAGGTCTCTTAAAAACTAATTTAATTTATTTCTGCTGAGTGTTTGGAGCAAAAGGAAAGTGATTTTTTACAAACGAAAATACTTATCTATTTCAAATAACAGCAATCAAAGAGCAACATCAAATTCCAAAAGCCAAAGCTCCAAGGAGCGTTACCTTTCTTTGTTCCATGACATACAATGCAACTATTGGGGTATATAAAATGCGTAAATCCAAACTCTCTGTTGCATGTAGAATAATGCTTTGGTTTTTATTAATGAGTAAAATGGGAAGAACGCTGCCAATGGCTTGAGACACCTATTGTTTGCATTGTTTGGGCATTGAAGCATACTAAACCTGATCTTAAAAATACATTGAATCATGCAACTGTGCTTGTGGAATACTTTGATATTTATGAGAAATAAGTTTTTGATAGTGGCATGGGAAGGGAAAGGGAATTTCAGTAATGTGTAGGCCACCATAGACGTAGTTATTCTTCGCAATAACGAGGGAATTTCCATTGATGTCTGGCCTGGGGTTTACAGGAAGTCCATATACATGCCCAAGACAAAGAACAAGATCACATTACACGGATTTTGTGCAGAGGACACCATTATGACATGGAATAAAACAACCACTCACATTGAGCATCATCAGACAACCAACATGATAGGTACAAGAACATTTGGATGTGGTACTGTTATTGTCGAAGAAAAGGATTTTATTGCTGAGAGAATCGCGTTTGAAAATGAAGCATGAGATTCTACGTTGTCATATTATCAGTGCAGAAATGTTCTTTGGCAAGAATATAAAGGATGTTGTGGTGACTGTCCCTACTTATTTAATGATGCATAGCATCGAGCAAGAAAGGATGCGGGTGTTACAGTTTTTATGCACATTTGTTGTTAGATCATCCCTCTCCTCTTAACACAGTTGCTCATAAACTAGTTTGTGATGGTTTGTTCGGGGTTCTAGAAAGAAGGAGCATTGATCAACGGACCAAAGTATCCAACGGCTAAAATTCATTTCCCAATGGGAACACCCACAAGGTAATGAAATTTTCAAATTTATGAAATAGTTTAAAATACTGCATGTTTCAATGATGATGATTTGGCAGAGAAACAAATCCAAGATGGAGGTGGATTTCGCACGAACAACTAGCACAGAGAAATTAAATTTCTCAAGCTGTGAAATCGGGTACGAGCTCCACTCTTGGATGGCTCAAATCTTATTCAAATCCTGATCAATGCTCCATATTAATTTCGCAGAAGCAAAGTATTGGCGGTTTAGCATTGGAAAGGCTCAGCGAAATTTTATTCAATGGACAAGTTTAAACATGTGTTGCCATAATAGTTTTCTGCCCAAAAAATCATAGTCGTTTCAAAATTTCACTAGGTGAAATGGGGGCAAATGTATTGGTTGGCATACAAAGTTTTTATAGATCATGTGAAAGAGTTTGATCCAATAATCTACACTCCAACTGTGTTTTAAGCTGCAAAATGCAGATAAGGATATCTGGAGAAAAGAATTAGAGCCTTTACCCCTACAACAAATAATGGATCTATTGCCTCTATATTGAATCCTTCAGATGATGGTCTTGCAATGACAGGGTTGGAACATTCGACTTCCAAAAATAATATTAATAATCTTGGTGAACCTTTGGAACAAGCTAACCCTAAATACCGACATGAACATTATAAAAAGCCCAAATGAACTAGTTGTTACTGTGTTTGCAAAGGGGCAGTCTAAAGACATTGTTGTTGTTGAGTTTGGTGAACAATTTTTGAGCATTATTTATTGATATTCCAGGAGAAGACAATTATGCCCTTCAAAAGCGTTTATTTGCTAAGATAATACTAGCACAATATTGGGGACACATCATTCTATGACCAGGTTGTACCAAGCATTGCTAGGGGGAAACGTATGCTAACAGTTCAGAATTGAAGTAGGTGGAAATCTCAATTGTATCTTCAAGGAGTCAAAAGGTGTGTAGAGTTAAACATAAAGGAACAAGACAAAGTTTTTTATGATTGTTTTGGTAATTAACTTCCGAGACCTATTTCCACTAAATGGGAAGTAATTTTCAGATATTGATAGAGTTTTCTCTTTAGCACATACAAATATTCAAAAACCTCCCTTAGTATTATTGTTTAAGAGAATCGAAGTCATCTTCGGAGGGATATGTTTCATATTTTGAAAATCTTGTATGAGTCATCAAATTCAAAAGCATATTTCGAGGAGCTGGAGGATAATTTGACAAAAAAAAGACATGGGTTTTGGCGGGCTTATGGTTAACGACAAAAACCTCTCTCATATTTAGCACATCTATCACTATTTGAGATATGCAGGTGGGGATTTGAAACTTATTTTTCAGCATTCTGCTTCCTTAAATGGAGCAAATGAGTTATAACTGTTTCTAATTTTAGAGTTTATTTAGATTTCAAATTTAATATGAAGTGGATGTAGTTTTTCTATTAATTCAGATGTATTTGATAGATATAGGGTGGTATTTTTAAGAGAATAGAGGCTCTTTCATTGTAATGGATTCATTTTTAGTATATGAATAAAATTGCAGAGGAGGAATGTTGAAGTTTCCATGCGGATATTTCTTGTGTCATCACTTTCTCTAGTAAGTGATATTCTTGTGTAATTGTCATATCATGTTATCCCACTCCATTTTATATTTGCTTCATATTTGAACCGTATTTTTATGGGCTAGATTTCATCTTGCATGCTCTACGTCCATTGTGTCAAGCATTTTCAAACAATTTTCTGATAAAGTTTTACAGAACTCACCATAGTTAGCGGTTGTCTTTGATGGGATGTGTCCCTTTGTCTTCTAATCAACCTGCGAATGCATTAAGACTTAGGAAATGGTGTCTACCTTTCCCTTTTCCATGAACCTTTCAAACCCATACCTCTTGCAACGTAACTCAAATCTTATTGTTGACTCCATTACCCAATGGTCTCCTTCATGATTGTCCTAGCAATTTTTTTAAAAACATACTTGACCTATCAGAAACTGACCTTATGAAATATTTTGATTGAACATCTTGAGTGTGAGATGACTTTGTAAATAGTGAGAGATCCCTCTCTAACTATGTAAGGTCACGATACAGTCTAAAGTGGTTCTATGGTTACCTTGGGGTTTCCTTGACACAACCAAAGGAAAATATGAGTGCTAACAAGGTCAATAACACTATCAAGATATAAGGGACATCTTCATTTAGCTTTAGCATGGTATAATATTTAATAGAAACAATGCCCTTGTTCATGTTCTGGATTTCTCTTGTAGGTTAATACATGTTATTCTATTAATGATGATATTTATTGTTGTTTATTTGTATACTGATGTTCTTGTATATTTATGGCTTTTATTTCTTTAAGGATATTTCTGGTGCGATTCATAGTTTACTTACTTCTTACTTGTTTATAATGAATGTTTATTACGCAACCTAGTCTTATTTACTAAGATTACGTGGCTAACTTACCTATGCTTCTAAAAGGAAGGAGTGGTTGTACTTACCTAATAACTCAATCAGAAAGATATGAACGACTCTTACGGGTTGGGATTACTTAGTTTGTTATGAACTAATGCATGAGGTATGTATTGTTTTGTAGGTGCTATGTAGATGATATTATGTTAAGTGTATATTCTAAACGAGGGACATGACCTAGAAAACAAAGGTCCTAACCCTAAAAACTAAGGGTTTAAAATATTGGTGTAAAACCTAGCCAAAATAAAGAAATAACAAAAGACTATAGGGAAATGGTAAAAGAAAAAGATTAGTGGGAGGTAGTTGTAACATTTATGTGAACCATGTGATGGCATCATGGCTCCCTCCATGCTAGTGCAAGCTTAAAACCATCTCTAGGGTTTCGAAAACCATCCTTTGCATGTTAGAGAATATAAGGAAGCGAGCTCCATGCCTAGGGTTTCGATGGCAGAACGTGGACAAATGAGTCGCAGGTTTGGCCAATTTACTCAGGTAAGTGCTCACTCTTTAGTTGTTTACATTTCTTACTCTATTCATTTAAATAATTGTTTGGAGCATGCTTTGATGCATAATTGTTTTTCGTGGTAGGTTCGACTTGGAGCAGCTTTCGACTGCAGGAAGGGATCATGTGTTAAGCCATAACATGGTAAGCCCATGTGCAAGGGTCCTAGCCTCTGCTTATCGTTCTATATTTTGAAATGAGATGGGGCTACTATGTTTTTATTTTTAATGGATTCCCAATCAAATATTGCAATGATTTGGGAAGAAAAGAGACTCAGACAAATCGTGGGGTTCAAACTTTTTATAAGCTTGTTTAGGAAATTGTTGAAATTGTGAACTTAATCTTTACTGTGGTGAAATAAACCCTATGTCTCGATTTTCGATAGTGTATCATTACTCTTTGTTATGCACTCTACGTTTAATTTAAGTTGTGAAATCCCTAGTCTGGTTTAAAGTCTTGAAAAGCTTTTAATGGTGAGAATGGATGCTCTGTAATTTGTTTTAAATGTTGATTTAAAAAAAATGAAATCATATAAATTTTGTTGTTAGGAAGAATATTTCAATTCCTGGTTATTTCCCGTGTCGAGGAAAGTGCTTGATGATGAGAATTAAATATGTTCATGGATATGTTTTAGCATTATTTGTTCCATTGTGAGCAATGGCACGCTGGTAAAATTGTTTAAATGTTTGTTCTAGTTGGGTGAAAGATGATGTAAATTGTGTATTTCTGTAGATAGTGTTGTCGAGTGAAATGTTTTGGTTCTACGCTTACTTTGCGTTTGAATTGGTTTCTTTGTGTATTTAAATGTTCTTATATTACTTAAATTTATTTGGGCAAGTGCTGCCGAGAGCACTGTAATTCTGTTATAATTAAGGGGTTCTGAGTTAACATTACCATTTCCAGAATGACACTACGGTAATATTGTTTGTATTATTTTTTAAGTGTGAAATCTCTTGTGAAATTTGCTTCATTGCAAAAGCCTACGAAAAACCCTAGCTTTGTTCTTTATTTAATTTTTTAATGTGACTTAATACATTTATAATGCCAACGCTCGCATCAAGCCCTCCTTATTTAGGGTGTCTAACAACACGAACCTGTGGATTTTGATGGTTGGTTGGAGGGTGTCGTTATACCTTGGCTGAGTTTAGTTAATGGTTTATGTAACTGTCTAAAAATATTTAGAGTGTTACACAAGCTTGTAACCCACGTCTATTAAATTTGATGGTTAATTTTTTAACGTTATTTTATTTTATTTCCTTTAAAAATCATGAGGAGACTTCGATCCAATGCTTTACATAATTTGATGAATGTTGTGTTATCGTGATTTATGTATGGATTACACATGCTCCAGCCAACGCTTGAGAGATTTGATGGTTGGTGGTATTGTGGGAAGTTGGTTCACTTATCTGGATGGTTGTATATTTGTATTTAATTATTTTAATGTTTTAAGTACGATTTCAACCAATGCTATTCTTATTTTATGGGATAAAATCATGGTGTAGGAAATGCTGATATATGTGGATTTTGACTCCAAGAGATTTGATCCCTAGTTCATGACTCTATTTATAGTTGACATGTCAATCGTTTTTTTATAGTTTGTTCACTTAGTTATATAGGTAAATATATGTGTCTCTTTAAACAATGGATGTATTTGTACTCCTTCATGGGTGTTCTATAATAATATGCTAAGTGTTTTATTTCTAGGTTTAAACCCTGCGTGTTGACTCTGTATAAATGCTAAATTTATAAAATTAGGTTCTTACTATCAGAGATCCACCATTAGCTTTTCTTGGAAAATAACTTTGTTCCATCTTGATAGGATGCTTAAATAGTCATTTGATATTGTTGCTAGGATCTAGGATCTCTATGTATGGATTCAATGCTATTTACGGTGTTTTTGGTAAATGGTTGATCATAATACTTATAAGGTCTAAAAGTTAAAACCTAGTCTAAACCCTAAGACATTTGAATAACCTTTGGAACTAATTTATCACAATCCTTATAAGAAGTTAACCCTAGATTTCACCCTAAACTATAAAATAGTTAAAAACATTTATTCAAGTAGATGAAAGATGAAGGATGATTTACATCTTCCAAAACAAATCTTAATAGTTGTAATCTCAGTATATATACATAATTAAAAACATAAATAAAATATGGAATAGAGAAAGACCTCTTACCTATAGTTGAGAATCTTGTAAAGGATCTGTCACCCTTCCCACTTCAATACCAAAATTAATAAGACACACTCTAGGTCTTTGACCCAAAGAGTGGTAACTGGATGATCTTAGAACGACCATGTTCCGTCCCAACCATGACCTGGTACCATTCCTAGTTCTTAATCAAATCTCATTGAGCTGTCTCCAACATGCAAGAGAAAACTAGAGCTCCTAAGGCTGAGGCTACTCGTGTTTGTAAGTGCGGCTCTGTATTCTCTAAGTGTTGGTTTTGGAAATGCTCTCCAATCTCATTCAAGAATAATGATCAGATCCCCAAGCCTTCTCTCGGATTTTGCTTTTATAGATAGTCTTTTGAAAAATGGAAGTTTGTTTAACTTTAGTTAAATCAATATTTTATTATTTTCTTCAAAATAATTCTCAATTTGATTTTTAGGTAATATATATCAATTCTTGATTAACTAGGAACTTTTACTAGTTCCTACTTGAGTTTTAGAATAGATTTTTCATTTAAATATTTAGTTTATAATATAATATACACATAGCTTTTACTTATTTCTTGTGTTATCTTTATTTATTTTCATATATATATATATATATATATATATATATATATATATNTAATTTGTTTATTTGATTCTTCCTTAGTATAAGTTAATTCTTTTAACAAGGCCTTAGGTAGGGTTTGGTCAGTCAACTAGGATAGGTAGCTCTACATTTACTTGCATGTTGGATTACCTCGTATTCATGGCAGTATCTTTCAGTCCTTGATGAGAAATAGATTGTAATTTCATTTAATCAACTTAAATAAGTATCATGAAGGTTTGTGGTATTCAGAGTCTTTCCAACTCAACACCCTTTAATTACAGTAACCTCTAGTGTTATTCAGAGCTTATTCTCAACACTAACAAGCATGCGTTACACTAGTGCAATTCCAAATTCTTTTGCTCAACACTAATACTAGGATGCATTTGTACAATACACCTAGGGATACAATGGCCAAAGAACCGATGCTCTAGAGATTATGCTCAGCATCATGTTGGAGTGCTCTAGGGATTATTCCCAACACTTCATTATTTACTTGTCGGGCTTACATATGTGCTCTAGATATTACACTCAACACATAGTCTCATAACCATGTTTTCCACGGCTTATTCCCAACACTTTTACCTTTTTATTGTTGGGGTTACCTATGCGCTCCAGAGCTTATGCTCAACATATAGTCTCATAACCCATCTTCTCTAGGGATTATGCCCAACACATCATAGAAATAAATAATGTATATAACTATTCTACAGAATACATCACAAAAATACCATCTCAGTATATTAGGGTTCATTCCCAATCACATAATAAATAAATCAAGTACATTGGGGCCTATGCCGAGTACAACAACAATAGTCCTTGTTCATCAGGGCCTATGCCCAATATATGATCATAGAACACTAACCATAAAACATGTGCATTGGGGCTTATTCCCAGTATATCTATATAACCAACATAGCTCATGTGCAATGTGGAATATGCCAATACATAGACATAAAGATAACATCAAAGTAAATCATGTGCAGTGGGGCTCATGCCTAATATAGTCAAGGTCAAAATTCAGGATATTACAATAGATTCATGAGGTAAACATTAGTGGAAATTTGAGGTCTAAAATGGGCCTCCTAAGAAAAATTATAAAACAATAGTTAAAATAATAAAATAATGGTTAAAATAATAAAATAATAGTTATTAATTTTGGAGGAAGAATGAAAAAAACTACTTTTTTTGTTCGTATTTTCGACATATCTCCTTGTGTTTTTACTCAAATTCCGAGCAGGAGAGCTCATTGGATGCATAATTTAATTCCACATCGAATGACTACCCACACTACATACTTTTGATGGACCCCACTACCGCAAAAAGAAGAAATTCCTGAAAAAACGTGATGATGGCATCATCATCACGTTTTTTTCTAGGTATTTCTTATTTTTGGGTTAGTGGGGTCTGTCAAAAGTATGCATTGTTGGTACTTTTTGGATGCGGAATTAAATTATGCATCCAACAAGCTCTCCCACCTAAAATTTGAGTAAAAACATAGGGAGATATGTCAAAAATACGAACAAAAAAAGTAGTTTTCTTTTATGACAAATATGTCAATTCAACCATTATGGTTGACTCATTTTATTGAAATTCTATTGGTTCTTGAATTCGAACTCACAAAATTTATTGTTGGAAAAATTTATTTTAGACCCCAAATTTCGTCTAATGGCCTCCATTGTAATTCGGGTCAATAGTACCCTAATGAATATAATATAATATTTTATTGATTCTGCCTAAGTGAAGTCGGCCCAGTCAGTTAAGTGGGGCTTACTTGTTAGGTTAAAATTCAAGTTACAAAAAGAGTATAAATAGAGGAGTTGTGTTTCTCATTTGAACACACACTCACTTGTCTATAGCACATAAGAGAGAGAGAGAGAGAGAGAGAGAGAGAGAGAGAGAGAGAGATTTGCTGGAAGGAGGAACACCTATGTGGGGTCTTGTATTGTACTTTTGATACATATTATACAAAGGAATTTTTGTTGGGTTTTCATCTCCATCAGGGTTTCCAAGGATAAATATTTGCATTCTTTTGTGTGGTGGTGCTTGTCTATCTTTCAATGATCCTTTTTCTTATGGTTATGTTTTTATGATGATAAATGTTATAAGATCTGATATAACCATTAAAAAATTAACATGGTATCAGAGCTACCTTGAAAGAAGCCTTTGTGCATCTGAAACACTGCTGTAGCGACAACTATTGAATATTAGGGTTTCATGATTGAAAACCCTAGAATACTAAAACTAGACATGTTGGAACTTTCGCTATATCTCGACATTGGAGAGGAATTAGGAGCCAAAAATTTTAAAGGACGAATATGAAATCCTTATGTACCATGTGTAAACGTTTCACCCTACGATTGGCTATAATATAGGATATATGATTCCTCCAAATCAGGGTTCCATCATTTCCCACGATTCATCCTTAAACATGTGACCTAGGAATAATTCTATATCTCGGGCTACAAAGGTCCAAAAAAATTTCTCAAGATGTTGTAGATAGGGAACAGAGTGTATTTTATTTGGTAAACGTTTTAGACCCTGAGGGTGAAACAATGACACTTGGAAGTTCGTACAAGTTCTCTATGTCATTAAAGGAAATTTCAACTCAAAATGGACCTCCTAAGGAAAATTAATAAAATAATATTTATTAATTTTGGACGAAGAAAAGAAAAAACTACTTTTTGTTCGTATTTTCGACATATCTCCCTGGGTTTTTACTCAAATTTCAATTGGGATAGCTCATTGGATGTAGAATTAAATTCGACATCCAACGTGTACCCACTCGGCATACTTTTGATGGGCCCTGCTACCCCAAAAACAAGAAATACCTGAAAAAATGTGATGATGATGTCATCAACATGTTTTTTCATTTATTTCTTGTTTTTGGGGTAGCGGGGACTGTCAAAAGTGTAATGAGTGGGTACTTGTTGGATGCAAAATTGAATTCCGCATCCAACGAGCTATCTTGATCGAAACTTGAGTAAAATCACAAGGAGATATGTCGAAAATATGAACAAAAAAAGTAGTTTTTTTTATGATACCTATCCCCAAATTTATATTAAATTTTTTTTTAAGAGGTGCTCCCTTTTTGAATTCTAAATCATTTTGATTGGCTAATACATGGTGACATGTAATTTGTATTAATTTTGGAAGGCCCATTTTAAATTGAAATTTCCTCTAATGTGACGAGTCCTGAAATACCCCGCCTTGGGAAAATTCACGTAAGTCCCAATTAGCGAAACTAATTATGCTCAAACCTATGGGTTTGGAAAGAAGAAAGAGAAGGATACCCCAGTACAAATTTTCATACTCATAGGAGTAGAAATTATAGATATACAACCAAAACAATAGTAGGCAATTATGTAGAAGAAATTGAAGAAAACTACGGCATCAGATATTTTGCAGTTGTGATCATAGTTTTGGGAAAATGAGTATGTTTATAAGCTCGACTTGAGGAGGAACATATTTCTATCCAATCATATCTTAAAGATACCTAAGTTTTTCAAACCCTAGGTCTACCAGAAACAACATTCCATACAAGATTTCAAGCAAGCATCAGATTGAAGCAATCTCATTGGTCAAGAAGGAGATTAAGACAAGGAAAAAGAAGGAATATACAAAACAAACAAAGATAAGTATTTGAATTGTATTTCATGTATATGCTGTGTATTATGCATGATTGAATGTTCCATTAATGTCAGTATACTAATAATATGCATGTTATGGGTAAGTAACCCATGGTGCTATACAACACTTGATTGCTACTTATCTAGAATGAAACCTGTTTTCTAACATATTGGATTAGTGCACAATATCAATGATGTTATGGGAGATATGGAAGGAATCTAAAAAGTTTTCATGAGATATGGATGAATGTTGTATTGGCTAAAAGATTTGTATGATGCATAAGAATTTGTCATTATGCATATGTCCTATGAAATGTTTCTAGCCATGCAACTGGTGCATTTGAATTGTAGGAAAGGTCATGTATGTTAGTTTTGCTTAATATCAAATTAGATTATCTAGGATGTTTATTTGAAAGAATAATAATTACAGAAAGATGCATAAGATATAAAAGATACATGAGACACAAATATTTTCACTAGGGAAACCATAAAGGAGAAAACCCTGTAAAATTCTTTAGAATAGTAAGATTATCAAAATAAGTAACAAGAATTATTAAACATCTATCTATCTATCCTCCTCTAACTATCTTTTTATCTCATGCACACTTGAGAGTGTTTGAGTTGTGTATAAATGAGAGAGATCCCCTCCCTATTTATACCCTTTCAAGTCACTGACCAAATATAACATTTGAGCCTACATGTCATCTCACATGGGGCCCACTTCTCTTAGAGAGACTACAAGTACATATTACATCATGTTACACTAGGGACTATTGCCTCGACTTACAATGGAGGTTGTACCTCAAGGTGTAGACGCAATTTAGGCATCCTGTAAATGGGTAACACACATCCCCAATGGGGGTACAACAACATACAATGAAAATATACATCATCATATATTTTGAAGTTACAAATACATCAACACTCCTTCTCAACTAGGAAGGTATTCTCTCGTTGCACAGTCATCAATACATATGGCCATGTCTTCATTGCATCATCATCATCATGGATTCATAGATTCTTCATCATAGTTGCTTCCATCATATTCTTATAATTTGATCATTGTACCATACTCTCTGTCATCAGAAGTTTCTATAGTGCCAACCCTTTTTCATGCTGGATGTATGCCTAGTCCTCTGCTAGGTCTTCATCATATATTGGGAAATCCTTCATGTAGAATCTATCGAGGATCTTCTTCACATTGCCACAGAAATATCCTTCATCTTTTTGTATCCAGATCATCTCTTTTATCCTACACAAGACAAAAGAACAAACAACCAAAGCATCTATGATTGACATGCATTCTATTGAAAGAACCTCATAGGTGCACATCTTTTGCTTCATGACCTTATCATATTAGGATGGGAAATTCATATATCTCATATATATGGAAGGACTAAATACGACCCAACAACGTGCTACACCATGTCTTTTTTACGTTCTTTTGGTCAACCTCAAGGAATTACATCTGAACAACCTACATCAAGGATCATTTCCATTCAAACAACCTTCAGGAAAAATTTCGTCCGAGTAACCTGCATACCACACTAGGGATCAATATTTACACTCAGACAACCAATGGGACATATTACATCTGAATAACCTGCATACCATGCCAGGGCACAGTATTTACTTTTGGATAACCTGTCTCATTTCCCATGTGAGATAATATGCTTTGTATCTGGACTGGTTACGTCTGAGGCTAACATACGTCCTTCATTAGGATATTACATCTAAGGATAACCTATAGGACTGATTATGTCTAAGAAACCTACAAACTTCACCAAGATGTTACGCTCAGACAACCTCTCTTTTTAGCTATGCTAGAATAAATCACTCCCTATTTCAAGGGATCTCAATTTCGATCACACTAAGTAATTCTCTAAAGTACTCGAAATTCCCTCTCATAAGAGGCTTGGTCAACACATAGGATATCTACTCCTCTATTTACATGTACTGGAGATTCACTGGTCCTCTCTGCACCATATTACTAATATAGTGGAACTTGATCTCGATGTTCTTCAAATTGTCATGGAACAATGGGTTTTTTGTCAGCTTCACACAACTTTAATTGTTGCAGAAGATGTGAGTCACATCCAATTGGATATAAAATAAGTCAGACAGTAGATTTCTTAGCCACACTGTATCGCAACTAGCCGAGAAAGCAATAACATACTCTGCCTCGGATGTAATCAGTGCCCCACATGATTGCTTCCTACTAAACCGGGAGATCACATGAGATCCCAAACTGATGCAGCAACCTGTGGTTCTCTTCTTGTTAGTGGCGCTACCTTCCCGGTTTGAATAAACATAATCGTGTAGTTTTATATTTTGATTCACATCATATTTAAGCCCATAATCAACTGTACCTTTTAGGTAGTTTTATATTTCGATTCTTGATTCTTCCATCTATAGCATGCTTGATCTTGTAGATCCACTTTGAAGTCATGACAGACTTCTTCTCCTGCCTCGGAACAACCTCCCAGAAACCATTCTTCATGATTGACTGATATTCCTCGATCATCGCATCCTTACATTCTTTATTTTCTGTAGCCTATTCATAGGTGGAATATTCTTTATCAATGATGTCACACAACAGGGAAACATAGCTATTGTAGGGATTTTCCCTCTTTCTCTCTCTATGTATTCCTTTTGGAGCACCATAACTTTAAGCTTCTCATAAGATATCCCATGCCCATGATGGTTTCCTCTTGTGGGAGTCCTTCTCAAGGAATGCCTCTACAGGATCTTGTGATTCTACCATATCGTAAACTTCAGGGTCTTCTGGAATCGCCTCTCCAATTTCCATCTCTCAGATTCTTGTCTATTCAAGTTCCTCGAATTCCTGGGTAGGAACCCTCCTGGATCTCAAGTATTATAAGTCTTCATTAAAGGTTTACATCTCTACTGATGTCAATCTTATTGAATCTTGGGAAGTATATTCAGTAGGACTTTGATGTATCATTGTATCCGACCAATACATCCTTCCTCCCAGAACGATCAAGCTTGGTACTTTTCTTATTTGGGACATGTATGTACACTGGGAAACCAAATATTTTCAGATAGATGACTTTGGGTTTCATGGCTGAGAAATATTCTTCAATAGTCTTATTATCAAGTACTCGATGAGGAATACGGATTTGAACATACACAACTATTCTTGTTGCATCTTCCCAAAGGTGCATGGGAAAATCCCGATCAAGCAAAATTTCTTTCGCTGCTCCCATTATGGTTCGTTTCTTTTGTACGCAACCCCATTTTGCTGAGGATTCTATGGAGTGCTCAACTCCATCTCAATCCTAGATTCTTTGTTGATTTCCTTGAATTAATCTGAAGTGAACTCGTCGCCATTATCTCACCGTAGAATCTTAATATTTGTATCTGTCTAGTTCTCGACCAAGGATTTATATTCCTTGAACTTGCTAAAAACTTTACTTTTCTCTTTCAAGAAATATATCCAAGTCTCATGTGAGAAATATTCTATAAAGGACACATAGTACACATACCCTCTTAATGATCTAGAAGAAATGGGTCCACATACATTTTAGTGTACAATCTCCAATATTCCTTTAGGCTTGCTCTCACTACTGTAAAATGTCTTCTTTGCATTCTTTCCTTTTGCACATCCTTTGCAAATTACCTTATACTTTTCCTGGATCTCTGGTAATCCTAAAACAAATTTTCTTTCCATTGGTAGTGCTCTATAGTGCACATGTTCAAGCCTTCTGTGCCACAGTTCATTTACTTAAATTTACTCATGAACCAATGCTTGTTAAGGCTATCCCTTCAACTTGTACAACCCTTCATATTCTTATCCAATCACTATTGTTTCCTCTATTGTCTTTCCTCTGGGCCAGGTCAAAAGTTGGCCATAAACAAATGCAAACCTAATTCCTTTTGCATCTACTGCAGATATGGAGAGAAGATTCTTCTTCAATCCTTGAACATATATCACATCTTTCATCCTTCAGGTTTTCTTAGATTCAAGCTTGTATGAAGCTTCACCACTCCGTTATATGGGATATTGATAATAATCGCCAATTTTCACCCTGTGAGGTGACTCATGTTCAAAACTATTGATGAATGATTGCTTGCATCCTATCATGTGTTTGGGAGCTCTACTATCCATGACCCAATCATTACTTTCATGTGTGATAGTTCTAGTAAGTGATGAGATTATCACATACCCTTCATCCAAATCATTCTTCTCTAGTTTGAATCTTTTGTTTGTTGGTTCATCATCTTTAGAAATATGAGCATGGTGTCTCCTTTTCTAGATGGTACAATCTCTTTCCAAGTGTCCCTTTTCAAGTATACCATCGAAAATTTGAAAGATATCTTTTGGTATTTTTCAGTTTCTTGTCTTTCTTCTTATTGTGATGAAGTTTCTCCTTCTTCTTGAAGTTCTTTCTGGTGTAAACTGTGAGAGCTTGATATTTTGTTGCACCCATGTTTTCTTCTCTTGTCACAAGTCTAGCTTCTTCTTGTGCATGTTCTTCTCAAATTCTGCTAAAAGAGATCAACTTCCTTCTTGCACAAATCCGCTGAATGAATGGGTCCCATGATCTAGGGAGACCATTAAGGGTAGTCATTACAATTTCTCCTCCTTCTACATTTTCTTCAACTGCTTCAAGTAGTTATGTGATTTGAGAAACCCTTATGAAGTAGGATTTTACAGTATTGAAGTTATGTATCTTCACATTCGTCAGCTTGTTCCTCAAAGTCATCTTTCGATTGATGTTCTTTCCTTCAAACATCTTTGTCAAGGAATCATATACTTTTTTTGATGTCTTGAATGAAGACAGATGGGGGATGAGGTGATCCTTGATAGAATCTACAATTATTCTCTTATCCTTAGCCATGCTTATCTTATGAGCATCCATTGCCTCATCTCCCTCTGGTTTTGGAACATCTCCAGAGATAAATCGATCCAAGTCATTTTCTTGAAGGACCAGGAAGATCTTGTACTTCCATGCCCAAAATTTATCACCCTCTCCAATCTTGTCCTCAAGCTGATTATGTTGAGTCATCTTGTCAAGATGAGGACCTAAAATGGAAATATTAAATATTTGGATCTTACCGATTTGAGGTGTCCAACCAGGTTCCATATCATGCCGACTTAAGGTTGGTTAGAGAAACCCTAATTTTCCAAAATTAGAGTTTAGAAATTCTATTGGGACAAAAATATGCACCTCATTTATGAGAGTTGCTCAGGTAGGAGAATTTTTTAAAACTGAGGTGGGATGTCTCCGATACTTGATTCCTTAGTTCCTCCCTACTGCAGTTACAGCTAAAAATTGAAACTTCTCCAATTCAAAAACTACTACCAACAAAATATGTTCCCTAGTGAGGCGAATTAGCTAAGCCCTCTTTGCTTGATGATCTTTGGAGAGAACACCTTCAACTAGGAATCCCTAGTTCCCGTACCTTCACAATTCCTTTTTTCAGAGAGTCTCTAATAACATGTTAGTTTTTCTTAAGACCTAATTAGATTATCTAGGATATTTATCCAAAATAATAACAAGTACAACAAGATTCATTATATATAAAAGATACATGAGAAACAAATATTTTCACCAGGGAAACCATAAACGAGAAAACCCTACAAACTTATTCAGAATAGTAAGATGGTCAAAAGTAGTAATAATAAGTATTCAATAACTATATATCTCTCCTCCTCTGATTGACTCTTTCTCTCATGCAGACTTGAGAGTGTGTGAGGTGTGTATAAATGAGGGAGAGCACCTCCATATTTATACCCTTCCAATTCATTGATCAAATATAACATTTGAGCCTACATGTCATCTCACATGGGGCCCACTTCTCCTAGAGAGACTACAAGTGCATATTACATGATGTTACATTGGGAACTATTTCCCCGACTTATAATGGAGATTGTACCTCAATGGGGTAACGTGCATCCCCAATGGGGTACAACAACATAGAATGATAATTTACATCATAATATCTTCCAAAGTTACAAATACATAAAAAATGTACAACCGCCTATAAGAAAAGGAGGATGAGACTTATTCCAAAGAACAAGTGATGACAATTCAATAAACATACACAAAGATGAACCTGAAGCTCTTAGGTTTAGAGACACTGTGACGGAAGAAAGAGCTTCAGAAGAATATAAGAGAGTGATAGATCCACCTTGAGAGATAAAGAACATATTGTGCACAAAAGATAACTCAAGATGAATAAATTAATGACATGAATATCAAACTAAACTAAGAGGCCTTAGATACACTCTAGTTGTGTGGAACAATTGAGTAACATCATTGATGCAAACCCTTCGAGCTATGGAAGAAGCTATGATCAAAGAGTACTAGTTGATCATGGGGAATGATGTAAAGGATATGGTTCCAAGACCTTAAGGGAAGTCCATAGTGTCTTGCATATGGATCCACAAGAACAAGTATACAAATCAAGGTTCGTGGTTTGTCCCAAAAAGAATAGACTATGACATAACATGCTCTATTGACCAGACACACTTCTCTAGTAAAGGAGAAGTATATATCGAGCAAAGAACCACCTGTGCAGAATAGGATTTGTACGAGGTTACAAGAAACCCGTATATAAGCACATTCAGTTACATAAGGAGATTGAATATCACCTTGAGTGATAAATATCTCAACCTTCACTACAAGTTTGAATATGGAAACTTATAGAAGACAACAAGCTCACAGATGGGTGCAAGGGGAAATTTTCAACAAAGTTCAAGATAAAGGATCTTGGTATATAGTAACCTAATATGGATACATATAATATCAATAGTGTAGGATGCTACATGTTTCTCCACTATGGAATTAAGAGGGATGATGATACTCTTCTTTAGGGGGAGTGACTACAGAAGATCTCCAAGTTCGATAGGGTACGATAGGATGGACAACTTCCTGATGGACTAAGAATTTACCAAGAGTAAAGTGGGTTCTAGCCTTGAAGGTTGAATAAGGAAGACTGGGATATTTCGATGACCTGAAAGGATGAAACCATGGTAGAATCAATTATGGAAGAATACCAGTCATTAATAAAGAATGATGTTTGGGATATAGTACCCAAACCAGAAAGAAAGAGTACGGTATCTTCCTAGTGGATCTACAAGATAATACATGTTGTTGATGGAAGTATGGAAATATTTGTGGCTAAATGATTCTCTGAGAGAGAGGGAATTGATTATGAAGACCTTTTCTATAGTAGTAAGGTGCACTTCCATGAGAACCATCATGGAACTTGCTTCCATGATGAATTGGGATCTACACCAGATGGTTCTAAAGACAACCTTCCAGAATGGTATGATTGAGGAATAGGTTTACATCAAACAACCACAAGGTCTTAAAGTCAAAGACAGAGTGACTCGTGTATGTAAGTTGAAAACGTATTTGTATGGATTCAAGAAATCTCCCATAGCTTGGTATGGAAAAATAGATAGCTTCTTGAAATTCTTGGGCTTTACCAAGAGTAAAGTTGATACTAACCTTTACCTTAAGGTTATAGATGATGAACCTATCATACTATTGTTGTATGTGGATGATCTATTTCTGACAGGAAATGAGAAACATATCAAAGAAAGAAATAGGAATCTAGATGAATAATTCAAGATAAAATATCTTGTATTGATGCATTATTTCCTTCGGCTGGAAATGTGGCAGAGCATAGAAGGAATTTAATGAACCAAGAAAAGTATGAAGTGGAAATACTAAAGAGATTTGATATGTTGGATTGAAAATCCATAGACACACCCATGGATACCAACCTGAAGCTGTTATTTAATGAATCATCAGAGTTAGTGGATATGACTCAGTACAGACAGATTATTGAGTCGTTAAAGTATCTGACAAATACAAGGATAGATATATTCTTTATTTTGAACACATTGAGTGATTATCTAGATGGGATCACCTCATAGATTCAAAGCATGTGATGAGGTACCTAAAAGGTGCGATAGACTTGGGACTTTACTATGGTAGACATCATGACTACAGATTATATGGATATACGGATTCAAATTGGACATGAAGTGCCAAAGAGAGAAAGAGCACCTTAGGTGGATGTTATGTATGGGATCCACCATGATCTCATGGTTTAGTAAGAAACAACCTAGTGTTTCTCTCAGTACAGCTGAAGGGTGAAAATATGAAGTTGAGAAACAATTTTGCTTGTTTTTTGACAAAACAATCTGCAAAATGTTATATTTTTCAACTTCAACCCCTTCAAAACGATATCTCCCTTATGAATTTCACACTGAAGTAAACACACAAGTTTTACAGAATTGAATTAGCTACATACTTATATTTAAAAAATAAAAATTATCCACATATAGTGGGTAAAATTTGACGTCCACCAATGACATATACTTTAAAATTTTAAGTATGAATAATGAGCGACTTGTGTGCACCACATTTTTCTTAGAGATAGTTATTCATTTTAGGGAAACAAAATTTATACTCGTAAACTAAACAGAGTGAACTTGTGCATGGACTATATTTTGAGGTTTTTCAGACTTGAGAACTATTTTTTATTATTTTTGTCGAAACAACATAAGTTCAGAAAATGGTGCATTATCGACACATGTTTTGAGATTCAATTTTATTTTTAGTGTGACACTTATTGGAAAAACAAAAAGTACCCTTTTAAATAGGACAAGGCAATTATGATCTACATGAATATTTCAAATTTTTTGGTGTTGTCTTTGTTATGATATTGAATTTTCATTTCGGGTGTTTTTCAGAACAAAAAAATTCTTAAGGGATAAGGTTTAGAAAAAAATTATTAATAAATAGAAAGTCAAATTGAAATGAAACAATTTTTATATCATTGGAAACTAGCTTTAGAGATGAATCCATTGTTGATGTAATTGTAACTTCGGAATGTATTCACTTGTATTTCTTATCTATTATAACCCGATGTTTATTTCGGGATGTTCTTGTGTCATGTCATGCCCTCAATGTTCTGATTGGGAGGATCAAGTCATGTCAAGTTGTTGTGGGTAATCCTCCTATTGTCTAAGGGTTAAAGTCCCCGCAGTTCCAGGTCACTAGGGTTATTAGACTCACCTAGTGAAGTCAACCCTAGTAGGGTTTTACTCATGTCAGGAATTAGTATAAATAGAGAAGTGAATTCTCTATTTAGCACACACTCATCCACACTCAGTTGTAGTGCATAACCGAGGAAGAGAAAGACACTGGGGTAAGGAAGAAAAAGGTTACTACTGTCAGGAGATCATCTTACTGTTTTGTGGTTTTACCTTTTGTGTTGATTCTATCTCTGAGGAAGTTGCGGGGTTTTCTCCATTTATGGTTTCCCCAAGGAAAAAAATTGTGTTCATTGTCTCTTATGTTTGATTGTTGTACTTGTTGTTCTCTCAATTAAAGATCCTAACATAATGCTATCTTGAATGATGAAAAACTAACATCCATTTCTACCAAGTCCGACAAATAATATTTAAAATTTGTAGGGGTTTTGGGCTTACTGAAGTTGAAGGTTCCAGAAAGATGCCAGATATTTTCAGAGGTTTTGTTGACCATGAACTCTCGACCGAAAAAATATCTCCAAACTCTTGGATGAGATTTTAGTTCAAACTCTAATCTTAGAGTTTTTTAAAAATACAGCGCGGTGATTGGTTCAAACTCTCGTCCAATATTTTTATTAAAATTTAGGCCGAGAGTTTGAACTCTCACAAATTCTTGGCCTAGAGTTTAAGGTTAAATTTTTTTCGTGTCTTCATCCGTGGAGCCTCTTTTTTTACTTCGTTTGTCATACAATTGTTTCCCAACTTGATGTTTTCACCCTGAAGTAGAGTACATAGCAGCTTTCTATGCTAGTTGTAAAGAGATATGGCTACAAAAACTAATGTAAAAACTATTCGAAATGGATTTGGATACAACAGTGATTATTTGTGAAAACCAGAGTTGCATAAAGATGAAAGAGAATCCCAATTTTAACACTCTATGAAAGATAACACTCTATTCATGAGAGTGGTCCTTACTAAGGATGGCCTGCATATGTTACTCTCGCATGGAGAGTAACCACATTCGTCACATACCATAGTATAACATTCACTTGCGAATGGTCCTAGATTTCATGCTAAGGATGTCATACAATGAGTTCTCACAAATGATAGGTATGATACTTAGTTACGGTCAAGAGCTACTTTGTAGACGTTACTCTCGCATGGAGAGTATAAAAACAAACAATATATATATATATATATATATATATNAATGGGAACATAATAAGCATGTATGAATAGATCTATCTTGAATGCCAAAATAAAACGTTTTAAAAGAGTCCATCATGAATGCCAAAATATAACATTTAAAAAATTCTATCATGAATAGCAAAACATGAATTATTTTTTACATAAATGTTGATATTTGAACATATTCTAATTAAACACAATAGAAAAGTTAAAAAACATGTTCAAGGTTTCATTGAATTTAGGTCCTTGACCTCAGAATGGATTTTAGCCATCCATGGTAAAAATTGGTTTTTGACAAAAAATTGGCCTTTGGCCTTTGAATTTCATTGAAGAAGTATTAATTTGACTCCAAATATGAAGCAAGAACGAGAGGGAAAAGTGAAGAATAAAAAAGTAAAAAATTATCAACAAAGAAATAAAAGGGGAAAAGTTAAAAAGCAAAGTGAAATAGCCCATGGTTTTACGAAATAACCCATAGATATTTAAATTATAAACTAGTTTTTTAAAATATGCTTTGATGACAAAGCATCTTGAAGTGGAAGTCAATGTAACAAACTTAAATAATAACAACAAACAATATATATATATATATATATATATTAAATATCAATATTAATTATTAATATTAATATATATTGATATTAATAATTAATAATTAATAAATGGTTATTAGTAAACTATTCTAAAATGACGCATCATTTCATGGATGGTATACAAAGTGCGTTTACAATTAATATATATATGGCACTCACTTTGTAATCTTTTATCATCATTCATATTTAATATTATTTAATATTTCCAATATGGAATTATTTTCCATTGGTTGATTATTCAAGTGAGTAATCATTGTGGGTTAAAATGCGAATCATGTGGGTTTAGAATCCTTTGTTTGCTTCAACTCTATAGAAAATACTCTTGGATGGAAGAGTATGCCTAAACATATGTGTAGACCCCATAGTATAACACTCACTTGGGAGTGGTCCTCAACTTAGTGGTATGAATGGTATACAATGATTCCTTATGAATGAAAGGGCCCGCATCTAGGTGTAGTCAAGATCTACATTTAGTTATAGATGATTCAGCTATTCGATACTATGGACCATGCTAATGGAGCATTGCATCATCCTTGGACCTATGTCCTAAAGTGACAGGGAGTGATAATCTCACAAAGAGATCATGTGTACTACAGGTAGCATGGTGGAAAAGGATAAATTAGATAGAAGTGCGGTTGCAAATTATTGAGAAGATCAAAGTGCTACTGCAAAGGATCAAGAAGATCAAAGTGCTTTTGCAAATGATCGAGAAGATCGAAGTGCTACTGCAAAGGATTGAGAAGATCAAAGTGCTGCTACAAAGGATCGAAAAGATCGAAGTTCTAATGCAAAGGTTCAAAAATATTGAAGTGTTGTTGAAAAGGAACAAGAAGATCAAAGTGTTGTTGCAAAGGATAAAGAAGATCGAAGTGAAACTGCAAAGGATCGATAAGATCGAAGTGTCGCTGCAAACGATCAAGAATATTGAAGTGCTACTGCAAAGGATTGAGAAGATCGAAGTGTTACTGCAAAGGATCAAGAAGATCTAAGTGCTTCTACAAAGGATCAAGAATATCGAATTCTTGCTACAAAGGATCAAGAAGATTGAAGTGCTACTACAAAGAATCAAGAATATCGAAGTGTCGCCGCAAAGGATATAGTGATCGAGTGTTGTAGAAGATAAAGCATTGATGTTGTAGAATATGATGTTCCAGTACTGAAGACATTAAAGAGTAATTGTTCCAGTTACTGATGATTTTTGAAAATGTCCTATGATGTATAGATCTATCACCTTGATGATGTTGCATATTCTCTCTCTCTTGTTACTCCTATAGTCTATGATGATTTCATTAGTAGAATAATCTTCTCGTTAAGGGGGAGTGTTGAAATATTATAACTTAAAAGGATATTCTAAATGTATTTTACTGATGTAACCCAAGTGAGATGTTATCATTCCTCTGTCGGGGTGTTACTATTGTAATTGGTCATCATAGATTCATGAGGTAAATATTCCATTGTATGTTCAGTCAATAGTACCCTAATGAATATAATATAATATTATATTGATTCTTCTTAAGTGAAGTTGACCCAGTCAATTAAGTGGGGCTGACTTGTTAGGTTAAAATTCAAGTGACAAAAAGAGTACAAATAGAGGATTTGTGTTCCTCATTTGAACATACACTCACTTGTGTATAACACGTAGGGGAGAGAGAGATATATATTTTCTAGAAGGAAGTGCACTTGTCTGGGGTCTTATATTATACTTTCCATACATCTTATATAGACAAAGTTTTGTTGGGTCTTATTCCCCATGAGGGTTTCCCAGGATAAATATTTGTCTTCTTTTGTGTTGTTGTGCTTGTTTATAATTCAATGATCCTTTTGCTTATGGCTATGTTTTTATGATGCTAAATGTTATAGGATATGATATAACCATTAAAAACTTGAAATTGATGAATTACAAGCCTCACTAATAAATCATGGACATAGAATCAGTATATCAAATACATCATTAAAAGGTACATTTGTAGTATAATCCATAAATTGTGGAAGACGTAGGGAGCGATATAACTCTAGAGGAAGAGGAAGAATCTTTTCTAGAGGAGGACGTAGTAGCAATCCCACAAACCTCCCTCGTAGAAGAAAAAATAAGAACCCCAATTAGCGAAGTAGTCACAAGTTTGATAAGTCGAAAATATAATGTCATTACTGCAAGAAATTTTGTCATTATGCATATGAATGTAGAAAGAAGCAGTATGGCCAAGGAAAGAAAGGTCAAAACTAGTTGTGCAACACTAGCACTTTGACCTACACAATGTTCTTCACATGTGCATCCCCAGTTGAATGCAACAATATCCAACAAAGTACATGTGACATATGGTATTTAGAATTAGGTTGTAGCAATCATACGACTAGCAATTTAAATTTGTTTTCCAGTCTAGATAAATAAGTTCAAGATGATGTCACACTTGGAAATAATATCCAAGTCACTATTTTGAGAAAAGGATATGTTAGTAATCTAACCAAACATGGGGAGAAAAATACTATTCTTGATGTTTATTATGTTGAAGTTCTGAAACACAATTTGATGAGCATTGGACAACATATACAAAAAGGTTATAGAGTCTACATGGAAGACAATATTTGTGTTATTAAAGACTTATGTCCAAGCAACCAATTGATCGAAAAATGTACCAACGACAATAAATCACTTTTTTTAGTTTAGGATAATGTTAGACATGAAAGGAAATGAAAATTCAAAAGTTGCATTGAAGGGAAAATGAAAAGTAGAAGAGAAGCACCACGACAAGGAAGAAAATGACAACGCTGAAATTCAAGAAGCATTTCAATCATAGGTTTGGTATGAGTCATGTTTGTGGCATTTCATATTTAGACATCTGAATTTTGGTGGGTTGAAGCTACTATAAACAAAGAATATGGTGAAAGGATTTCCATTAATTGATAAACCAAAAATATTTTGTGAAGGATACATTTTTGGTGCAATATCGTAGAGATACTTTTCCAGTCATAAATCCATACAAAGAACGCACACCACTTGAGATTATGAAATCTTATATTTGTGGGCCAATCCAGACACCATCCATATGAGGATGCATTAATTTTCTTACTTTTATCGATGACTTTACAAGAAAACATGTGCATATTTTCTAACCATATTAAATCATTCAGACAAATACTAAAGCTTAAATCATCTTAATCTTCGTGATGTTAAAGATGTAAGAAAATGCAAGTGTACTTGGATTTTCCTTCCTTTACGATGAAGCTCTTATTTTCATTCCAAGCTAGGCTCGTGAGATTAAAAACAAATTATTGTGAGTCTCCTTCTGAAACTCGATTTTATATTAGCATAACCTATAGATATCAAGAACTAGAGAAATAGTGGTTAGAGTGGGAAATCAATATTTTTGGCTTCTAGTGTTTAGTAGGAACAATTAAATATATGGTTCCTTGGAGAAAACAATTGTAACACCCCAGTTTTGACCCCATGGTATTAAAATTGTATACGATGTATATATTGTATATAAATCATGGAAAGGATCTCAAGGCCAATGCTTTGCCATTGATTTGGTGTTTTGTGTATCGGTGATCAAGGTTGATGTCAATGGGTATAGTGTTAAGTCAAGAACATTAGATTTTGGAGTCATCATGTAAATATATAGTTTAATAAAATACCATAGTTAGCTATGCATTGCAACATGAAAGCGATGGGGGAATGATTTCGCAAGGTATAGGAAGGGGAGGTAGCTAAACTCGTGAGCTAATAGGGTGAGACCAGATGTAAATCGGGAAACTCATAAAGCCTCAGCTACATTTTAGTCCTCTGTAGTCAATCATTCAACTCTTCCAGAATAACACTTGAGGCAGTTAATGCCTTGGGAAGAGAAAGGAAGGGCACTCGGTTTCATGACTGAGCTTTCCTGCAGGCTACAACCTGTAGTCTAGGAAGATGCATTCTTGCTTCTAAAAAAAGTATGCACGTGGATGCATTCCGGTTCGCCTTTCGATTAGTTGCAATGAGGTTTTGTTATTTTTCATGGTGGTTCATTGTGCATTCACGATTATTGGGTAATCGACTATCCCAAGGGAGGGAAGAGTTGTTCAATAGGGTTACCTTCATTCACGCAGAGTCCTGCCTCCTCACGTAGTGAGAGCTAGTAGAGCTTTTCTATATGGATCTGTAGTGTCATTCTATGTTACAGAGTGGAACCCTTATTGGGAAGTAGGGAAAACCCAGGTTTAATCCTTTTATGTCGCACCAACAAAAGACCCACCGTGTTGGCCCTTTCGGCAACAACCTGCGCGCAGGTTGCAGTCTCACCCGAAACAGCAATGGGGTGCCGCAGAATCAGGTTTCTGCAAGTAGAGAGGGATATTAAAGTACCTTAGCCTTCAATAAACTTATTAATCAACAGTTACACAGCTTTGTCATTCACTTATATATATATAGCTTCGCAGATAGATAAATAACCGTGACTTGCTTAACCCACTACAGGGAATTCGCAGCGAAGCTTATTATTAGCAGTGATCTAAGTTATCAAATGTATAAAGTTCTTAATGCATAAAAATAACAGAAATAGAAGCAACACAAGAAACCACAACACCAAATATAACGTGGTTCACCACCAGTGTAGGGCCTACGTCCACAAACTGTGTTTTATTCAACTTTCTACAAAACCACAGTTTGATCCGCGCACTCAGCTGCAGATCCCTTCAGTCCTTAACAGCCGCGCACACAGCAGCAGGCTTCTGCGCACACAGCTGCAGATCTTTCTTAATCTTCTTACAAAAACCCTCTGCGCACACAGCTGCAGAGGTCGTCCACGCACACAGCTAGGACTTAACCTTTCCTTACAAAACCAGCCTTAACTTCGCCTTAATATTTCTTACATCGTAAAACCTAACCTTTCTCATTTACACAAGTGCCTATTTATAGCGCACTGTTTATAAAAACATGGATTCAATACCATGGGCACCCAAAACCCTAAACCCTGGTCTTAAGCCGCGGGTTTATTACAATAGAAGAATTTGATTCAACGCCCGACACCCCTAAGACTATTTTCAGTCAAACCCGCGGGGTTACCCATCTTAAGGACCGTTGAGGTGCGTGCCCTAACAGGCCCCTAAGACTCACCAGTGTCCCGTCTCAGGGCACTTATCTGCTCAGCTGGTGGTAAAATTTGCTTGGCGAAGACATTGTGCGCTGGTTCCTGGAGTCCTTCCTGCTAGTGGCTGGCTGCCCGCTTCTTTCTGCGGCTTGACATTGATGCGGAACTAAGGCCTTGTGGATCCATCTGCAACCCCATCCTTTGGTCGGGCTGGAGACACTTAACCAGCCACAGCTTGGGGTCCCCTGGAATTGTGTGTCATGCTGCATAAGACACACAGCTACCAAGGTTCTGCTATGCCGGAATATTTCAGGGTGGGGTGCGCCAAAGTCGTTTGGCGAGGTCTTATGGCCATCGTGGCTCCATGTTAGAACAAATTTGTGCCTGCCTTCGCCTGGTTTAGAGCAAACTTCTACCTGCCTGCGTACCTGAGTCGAATATGACTGTGCTGGCGGGCTACTCAAAAGGTTCTGCAAACCTCTTTCTGTGAACACGCGTACTAGCTTCTGGATGTCACAATTGTTTGTCATGGCTCCAATCGAGAAAAATCCAAGAAGTGCTTCGAGGAAAATGCCACAAGACCATGTAGCTTACTTATAGAATTTCGTTACAGAATCTGTCATCATAGTGTAGTAATGACATCAAATCTGCTTGAAGACCAGAAATCTCATCACACCCGGCCTGAGATTTTCCCGAAATCTCATAATTATAGTTATGAAGAGTAGCTCACGTGCCGCCGCTGTCAAATGTATTTTTTCCCATCCATCGCATACTAGGTTGAGACACAGTACCATCCTATGACATAACAACCACTTTCCACTTCGACACAGGATGAACCTGCATCCCTTGACCAACCTTCAGCTTCCCATACTTTATCCTTCAGAGTACGACATTCCACAGTGTGGCGAGCAGTTGTGCTGGGTATGTAGACTTCCTATCTTGGTGCTACCTTCAATTCTGAGGACTTGGCCGGTCCCTGTACTTCTTTAGACGACTCCCATTTATCATAGAAGGAAAGAGTTCTCCATTTAACTTAGCTAGTTGGACTGCGCCGCTATCAGTAACTTTCTGCACTATATACGGTCCCTTCCAATGTGTCTTAAACTTTTCGGGGAAATTCATAAATTTGCTATCATAGAGGAGCACAAGATCACCCTGCTGGAATTGTTTCTTCTTAATGTGTCTGTCATGCCATGCTTTTTCTCGAGCTTTCTGCACCTGTTGCTGGAAACCTGCAATAAATATATCCTCCTCGAGTTCTAATATCTGTTTCAGTCTCTCTGTTATTATGGCTGGGTCATCCATCTTGGTGAAAGCAGAGATTCTGATGCTGGGAACAATGTATTCCATAGGCATGATGACTTCTTGCCCATAAACCAATCGAAAAGGTGTATGGCCTGTCAACTTTTTGCAAGTAGTTCTGTAGGCCCATAGCACTGCTGGGATGCGAAGGTCCCAATCATTTCTGTTAGCATTACAAATCTTTGTCAAAGCATGCTCCAGGATCTTATTAAAAGCTTTGACAGTCCCATTGGCTTGTGGGTGATAGGCTGTACTTTTTTGATGGTATACTTGAAATTCTTCAGTCAGCACTGCAATTGTTTCATTTAAGAAATGTGATCCTTAATCGCTCATAAGGACGCGAGGACACCCAAACCTGGATAAGATGTGCTCGAAGATGAATTGCGTAGCTGTAGCAGCGCTACAGTTCTTGACCGGTTAGGCCTCAGCCCAACGGGTAAGGTAGTCAGTCGCTGTAATAATATACCTCGCACCAGACTTCTTCGCAGGGGGGTTGATGGGGCCAACAAAGTCAATGGCCCATTTTTCAAAAGCTTGTAAGGTTACCTGCGGAACTAGGGGCATTTCATCCCGCCGACATGGTTTGACTGTCCTTTGACAGACATCGCAGCTGTGGCAATATTCTCTTGCATCCTTGTGAACGATGGGCCACCATAAGCCGGCTGTCAAAATCTTCTGTGCTGTAGCTTTCCCTGCATAATGACCTCCTGCTGCGCCAGAATGTGCCTTGGCCAGAATCAAGGGTTGTTCATGCTCCAAAACACACCTGCGTAGTATTTCATTTGGTCCCATCTTGTACAGCTGGCCGGATATTAGGGTGAAGTCCACTGCTCACACTACCAGCTGCTTCTTCTATTGTGTGGTCATTTCAGCTGGTGGAAACCCTGTAGACAAGTACGGAGCAATATCCTGGAAGTAGTCATCGATTATCTAGATGGAAAACAGCTGCGCGTTAGGGAGGCCCTCATCCAGACTGGTGGGTTCTTCGCCCGACTCGAGCCTCAACAAGTGGTCAGGTCCTAGGTTCAGTCTCCCAGGATTAACGATTATTTCGAAGTCATATTCTTGGAACAGGATCAGCCATCTGCATATTCTTCCTCCTAGCATAGGCTTCTTAACCAAATATTTCAAAGCAGAATGGTCAGTAAACATCTTAAAATGAGATCCTAGCAGATAATGTCGAAACTTCTGTAGTGCATACACCATAGAAAGGCCTTCCCGCTCGGTTGTAGTATAATTTTTCTCTGCAGTGGATAATTTTCTACTGGCAAAAGAAATAGGGTTGTCGATCTGACCTGCGCCTGGTTGAGCCAATACCACCCCTAGAGCAATGGAGGATGCGTCAACGTGCACATGAAACTCTTTGTTCCAGTCAGGAAATACTAGAATGGGGGCAGTGACCATTTTTTTCTTCAAAATATCTAAGCTGGCCTAGCACTCCAGTGTCCATTCGAACTTATTATCTTTCTTCAACTGCCTTTCCATCGGGGCGGTAATTTGAGCATATCCTTGGATGAATTTTCTGTAGTAACCAGTGTGACCGAGTGTCGTACGCAGTTGTTTGACGGACTTCGGGGGTGGTAGATTTACAATAATAGCTATCTTCACAGGATCCATCATCAATCCCTGCTTACAGACAACATGACCAAGGAGAATTCCAAAAGGGGCACAAAAGATACACTTTTTTAGATTCAAAGCAATCTGGTGCTGTATACACTTTTTTAACATAAGTCTCAAACTAGTGAGGTGATCTTTTACTAGACCAAAAATAGTCCAGTCATCAAAATAAACTTCTAAGAATTTATGTATATATTCCTTGAACGCAGAGATGACGACCCTAGAAAATATAGCAGGTGCATTCTTCAGCCCAAAGGGCATGACAGTATATTGAAAGGATCCCATTTCGGTGGCAAATGTTGTCTTATGTCAGTCTTCTGGGGCAATTCGGATCCGATGGTAGCAAGAAAACCCATCAGTGAAAGAGTATATTTCTTGACCTCCAACATTGTCGAGCACTTCATCTGTAAAGGGGGTAGGAAAGGGATCATGCAGACAGGCATCATTTAACTTCCTGAGGTCGACACATATGCAGATTTCACCCTTATTCTTCTTCTCCTGGACCACCATAGGACTGACCCACTCAGATTCTTCAACAGGCTCAATTATTCCTGCAGCGAGCATCTTATCCAGCTCCACCTTAACCTTTTCTTTATACTTCGGATTCAATCTATAAGGCCGCTTTTTAACACCCAAAAATGGTTAACTACCTCATCCACCCCATTTCATGGCTCATTCGTCCATTTACCTACCATATTTCCCTGAAAATCCCACTAAAAGCCTCCAAAAGGCCATAAAACCATCTAAAAAGGCTCTAAAAGGCCTAAAATGCCTCCAAAAGGCCCCAAAACCCCTTTTTCCTCCAAAATTAACCAAAATTCCTCCAAAAATAGCAAAAATCCCCAAAAGGGAAGAAAAGGAATAAAAATAATGAGGAAAAAGGAGAAAAACCCTAAAAAGGGCCAAAAACC
>LPNX010263233.1:0-70672 GCA_001517045.1 Pseudotsuga menziesii
ATATATATTGGTGTTAGATCTACTCTAGCATATATAATCAACAATGTATAAGCATTTGAAATTATCCATGGATAAAATATTCATTCAAACATACATTATTGGACATGAAAATATATTTATATTAATATAAAATCAGAGATTACAATGGATACAACCTCTATCGGCACGTCTACAAATCGGAGAAACTGAATCCCCCACTTGGGCCTCCACCACCTCAATCCCCCATATCTCGATAGCAAGCTCACAAGCAAAAGGAAAGCTTGGGAAGAACACCAAAGTGCTCCAAGGGACAAAGGGATGCAGACTCAAGCACAAGTTCCAGCAACAATGGACTATAGTTTCTTTTCTCTCAATTCTCTTATGCCTTCAATGTATCCAAAGGGTTCCTTATATAGCTTTTCAAAGGGGTAATGAAAGGTCGAATCCGAGCGATCTCAAGGCATATGGAAGGCTAGGAGACAAGTGAGTTGGATCCAAGTCAAGGAAAACTCCAAAAGGATTTGGATTTTGTACACATCCCGATGTATGCGGTTTTAGGGGTCAAACCCACGTATATACGCAATAAGGGGTTTAAAAGTCGCGTATATCAATTTTCACATGTTTATAGTGATGGTCTAGGAAACATCAAAGGACAAAAAATGGTCCAAGGGGTCTATGGAGTCTACAGCGGGATAGGGGAAGGCCATACAAATTTGATTCACCTGGTGTGGTAAAGTAAGCTATAACAGATACATCGATAAAAGTGAAGGTGATGAATACGGATGTAGTGATTATTGTGGGATCATTTCCTTAAATATCTCTCATGATTTAAAGAAAACCCTGAAAATAACATTAGAAAGGATGACATATTCAAGGGGAGTTAAAGTCAGGAAATTCCAATTGGTATCTAAGAAAAAATTCAATTGGTATCTAATGTATTGAAAGCTATATTCCTCTAAGATAATAGGTGATCAAGTTTAAATGATAAGATTGGTGTATGGATGACATATGAGAAAGTGTAAAACCTGTGAAGTAACATGAGAATAACAAAATGTGAGAGTAATGAAGACCATGACATCTCCAATCAAATAGAAGAAAAAGATGATTATGTTCATGTATTTGAAGTCATGACACAGAAAAATGGTTAACAATAGAAGAAAACTCAAGTCTGATCTGAAAAATAAAAAATTCAGTCTATTGATAAGGTAGAAGGATGCATTCAACGTTGACAAAGGAGAGGAGGTACAATGAAATGGGGATTCCATGGATCTACCAGTTAAGTTATCATTCAAGAACATGAAATGTTAAGATAAATGATAATACATTGGTTAAATAACCAAGTTCGGTTAAAGGGGAGATATGATGAAAGGAGGAGTTGTTAAAAAGAAGAGAGACGGGAAATCCTATATCAAAATAGGTGCAGCATTGGCATAACATGTTATCCTTTGTCATTGTTGTCAAAGGGGGAGAATGTTTAGGGGTTTCCATCAATGCTGAAGGGGGTTATTGTTGAGTATATAGTTGTCATTGATTTCAAAGGTATTCTCATATGACAAGGAATAACCAGTGTATATTATGGAAGAACAAACTCAGTAAAAGACTAAGGTAGTGATGATATATGATGGTAACCTAATGAAGATGTCATAAGGTTTCATTTATAACAAATGGACATGGATGATAAGAAACAATGAATGGCTGATCTGAAGACTTCCAAGTCAGTATCTGTAAATGTTTAATGAAACAAAGAACATAGGTAGAGTGAAAGTGGAGATGCAGGTCTCTATGGTGGAGATTAAACATTTTGTAAGGGACATAAGAGGACGCTGGATACTAAAAATAGATGAAACAACAACATGGGAATATTAGGGACATTGCTGAAAATTAAATTGAGTAGTTGAAGTAGAAAATAATAGAGGGAAGAAATGATAAAAGTAGAAATGTGTGTTTCAGGTGGATATATAAAGTAGCATTGATATCAAAGGAAAATATAAGAAAGTTGTGCACATTAAAATCAAAGAACAAAGAAACTATATCTGCAAGAAGTGTTTATAAATTCTGTATAATTGGAAACATGATGAAATTCTCTATGTGAATCATCATAATTATTATAAAATGTCAGAGAGTATTCTGTAAAGAAATCAGGAAGATCCACAAAGTCATGGTGAGATCCACATTAGATCCGCAGAAGATCTAAGGATGAAACAAGATTTGATGATCACGAAGCTTCCTCCACAAGATCCAACATTTGCGGGATAAGATCCACAAAGGACAGAAGGATGTGGATCAATTCCACATAAAATAGGCAGAAAGGTTGTAGTTCAAAAAAGATTCGAAATTAAACCATTGAGAATCATTCTGCAACAAGATCTGATGGTTGAGGATCAATTTCGCATAAGATAGGCGGAAAGGTTGAATTTCAGCAAAAATATGAGATCCAATGGCTGAGAAGTGATCCGCTAAAATAGATCAACGGTCCAAATAGAAAGAAGATAATCATGAAAAATAATGTTGGAAACATTGAGTTTCCGACTTTCGCATTCCGTAGTGAGGAAACAAAAGTGCGGGTGCGGAACCGCATAAATCAAAAGGTTGAAGTTTATGAAACATAGAGTTTCTAACATTCACATTTCGTAGTGTGAAAGTAGAAGTATGGCTACGGAACCATGGAAATAAAAAGGTCGAATTTTTGGAAACATTGAGTTTCTGACTTTCGCATTTCGCTATGTGGAAATGGAAGTGTGGGTGCGGCACCATGGAAATCAAAAGGTCAAAGTCTTGGAAACATTGAGTTTTTGAATTATAAATTCTAGAGTGCGAGTGTGGAACCGCAGAAAGCTATAAGTCGAAGTCGTGAAAGTTGAGTTTTTGACTTCCGCCTTTCGAAGTGTAAAGAGGGGAGTCTAGAAAGCGGAAGAGCATAGGCTCGGTTTTGGAAATGTTTAGTTCCTGACTTTCTCATTCCATAGTTTGGAAAAGGTGGTGCAGAAATGTTAGTGTGGAAAGCAGAACATCTGCATCTCAGATCGATGATTAGGAAGAATCCTAGGATGAGATCAACGGCTCAGGATGACTGCGGAGATGAAAAATGAAGAAAGTCACGACCGAAAGATTTTACTATAAATTGATTAACATGATATTAGGAGATTCCTGTAGAAGGTAAATCTCACATAAGGTAGTTCACAAGGAGCCTGCAGAGGAAGAGAAATAAGCACACATTCATTAGTTTGATGAAACCCGCAATAAGAGAAGAAGGGTGCTCGTAGATCAGTAATGATCAAGAATTTTTTAATTAATTACTTAATTAAAAATCGTTAATAACATATTTTTGAAGAGGTGTCAGGATGAAAGGGAATGAGATGTTTTGAAGAGATGTATGAAGATATATTGAATCAGAAGATCAAAGAAAATTAGAGGTGTTTCTGTGGTTCACATTATAGTAGAAGAAACAGAGACCAGTGGGTGTGATAGAGAATGGAGGGAAAAGAAATCTAGCAGATTACAAAAAACATACTAGGGTGGCAGGGTGGCTCTAGGGAAGGAAACAAGCCTGCAGGGAGTTGTATCCTCAGTAGTAGCTGGTAAATAGGGTGTTAGAATCATCTTGTCAGTTGTAACTAACAAAACCATGGGTCGTAGCCTCCTTCCAGTAGTAGTTGGTAAATAGGGTGTTGTAGCATCCTTTCAGTAGTAGCTGATAAGCTAGGGGGTCATAGTCTCCGTTCAGTAGTAGCTGATAAAACAAGGGGTTGTAGCCTCCTTCTAGTATTTGCTGGTAAATAGGGTGTGATACGATCCTTGTCTGTAGTAGCAGGAAAAATTATTTGTAAATAACAATTTTGCAGTGATAGGAGGTATTGGTGGTTTAACCATTTGGGCTTCCACAATAAATTTGTGTTTTGTGTGTTCTTGTTGATTATATTTTTTTAATAAGTAAAATGAAAAATTGGTTAAAATAATAAAAATTTATCAATATTGATTCACCCCCCCCTCTCAGTATTGACCAATATTCCGACAATTGGAATCAGAGCGGGTTCCTTCACTACAGTTTAACCACTGGAAGGAAGATCCTATTAAAACCACTATGGATCAATAGGAATAGATTTACACATTAAATGGATATCCAATACTTGGGAAAGAAAAATACATATTTTGGAGTACAAGAATGAAAATTTATCTAAAGGCATTGGGACATTATGTATGGAATTCAGTGATCACTGATTACTTCCCGCCAAAGAGGATAAGGACTCCACCTCAAAATAAATCCAAGAAAAGTAACTCAATGGTAATGGATACAATCCTTGATGGATTACCTCATGATGTCAAAGAGGATATAGGTGAATGTAACTCTGCAAAGGAACTTTGGGACACGAAAAAAGAACTCTACTCAGTTTAGCAAAGAGCAGAAGGAAGACTTGCTATTCTTGAGGATGTAAGTGAAGATGAATAAAATTTATTTATAGGGACATTAAATTCAGATGAGGAATCAGGAGTGGACATAGAAGCTCAATACATGTCTGTTGTAGATGAAATTGAAAAATGTAGGAAAAGGAACAAAGTCTTGAAATAAGAATTGTCAAAATATCAAGAAGAGAAGAAATCAAAAGAAGAGGAAGTCAAAACCCTCCATGAAGAGATACACAATTCAAGATAACAAGTGTTTTCTAGTATGGAAGAGTTCAAGAGCTTAAAACATGAAGTTGCTGAATTCAAGGAAGAAGTAAAGAAGCTAAAAGATTAGCTGACTGTTAGTGAGAAGTTCAAGGAAAGCACTGAAGCCCTTAATAAAGTCCTCAGCTTACAAAGATCCCTGAGGGATAAAAAGGTCTTGCATATAATCATAAGGAATCAAGCTCCATCATTCATGAAAATGTTGAAAATGTTAGATGTCAACATGATGCCTCCAAAGATACACCTAGGAGGTAGAAGAATCACAAGGAAATGAAGTCCAGTTATCAATGATTCTACTCATCCTCCCAAGATGAAAAATTTCAGAAGACATGCAAATGAAAAGAGTCAAATTACAAGCAAGAAAATCATAGATTCTCCAAACATACATTCTATGGATATTTTCATTGTTGTCCCAAGCTTGGTCACAAAGTTGATGATTGTAGAATCAAAGAAGATGATCAAGGTCTGATAAGGAAAGAAGACACCACCATGTCTAATGGAAAAAGACTTATTTTTTTCATCTGTTGCAATATTGGACACTTCGCAAAACATTGCAAGAATAGTGCATACAGATCTTCCCAGGAAACTCAGAAAAAGGTATGGGAGATGAAAACCAAGAAACAAAGAAATAAAAAAGTAGTAAGCAGAGTACCTCTTGAAAAAATATGGAGAAGAAAGGAAGACTCTGAAGATATAGAAGAAATAAAGATTTCAAACATCAGTGTGGTCTCCAAAGATGTCGATGAACATAATTATGCCACAGATAAAAAGGGCATCCATTATAAGGAAAAACAAGATGGAAATATAAAAGGATACACCGATAAAAATGAATTTTATGAAGACAAATGTAGTGATAATTGTGGGATCCTTTCCTAAAATATCTCTCATTATTTAAAGAAAACCCTGAAAATAACATTAGAAAGGATCAAATATTCAGGGGCAGTTAAAGTCGGGAAATTCCAGTTGGTATCTAAGGAAAAATTCAATTGGTATCTAATGTATTGAAAGATATCTTCCTCAAAGATAATAGGTGATCAAGGTTAAATGATAATATTGTTGTATGGATGAGATAAGAGAAATTGTAAAACCTATGAAGTAACTTGAGAATAACAAAATGTGAGATTCATGAATACCATGATGTTTGCAATCAAATAGAAGATAAATATGATTATGTTCACTTAGTATTTGCATTCATGACACACAAAAATGGTTGAAAGTAGAAGAAAACTCAAGTTTTATCTGAAAAATAAAAAATTCATTCTTTTGATAAGGTTGAAGGATGAGTTCAATATTCTTGACAAAGGAGAGGAGGTACAGTGAAAGAGGGATTCCATGGATCTATCAGTTAAGTTGCCATTCAAGACCAGTAAATGCTAAGATAAATGCTAATATATTAGTTAAATCACCAATTCCGGTGAAAGGGGAGATATGATGATAGGAGGAGTTGTCAGAAACAAGACAGACAAGAAATCCTACACCAAAATAGGTGCAACATTGGCATAACAAGTTATCCTTTGTCATGGTTGTCAAAGAGGGAGAATGTTTAGGGATTTCCTTCAATGTCGAAGGAAGATATTGTTGAGTATATATTTTTCATTGATGTCATAGATATTCTCATATGGAAAGGAATAACGAGTGTATATTATGGTAGAACAAACTCAGTAAAATACTAAGGTAGATATGACAAATGATGTGGCATATATGATGACATGGAATATGATGGTTCCCTAATGAATATGTCATAAGGTTTCATTTAGAAAAAAATGACATGGATGATAAAAACACGATGAATGACTGATCTAATGACTTCCAAGATAGTATGTGTAAATGTTTAATGAACAAATAACATAGGTAGAGTGAAAGTGGAGATGCAGGTCTTTACAGTGGAGATTAAATGTTTTGTAAGGGACAAAAGAGGATGTTGGATAATAAAAATTGATGAAACAATAGCATGGGAAGATCATAGACATTGCTGCAAATTAAATTGAGTAGTTGAAGAAGCAAAGAACAGAAGGAAGAAATGATAAAAGAAGAAATGTGTGTTTTTAGTGGATATATAAAGTAGCATTCACATCAGAGGAAAAGATAAGAAAGGTGTGCACATTAAAATTGAATAATATAGAAACTATATCTGCAAGAAGTGTTTATAAATTATGTATAATCAGGAGCATGATGAAATTCTCTGTGTGCACGATCATAAATGTTAGAAACTATTAGAGAGGATTTCGCAAAGAAATCGGGCAGATCCATAAAGTCATGGTGAGATCCACATTAGATCCGCAAAAGATCTAAGGACAAGATGAGATTGAATAGTTAGGAATATTCCTGCACAAGATCCAACAGTTGGGGGATAAGATCCGCAAAGGATAGAAGGATGAGGATCAATTCTGCATAAGATAGGGGGAAAGGTTGTAGTTCAGCAAAGATTCGAAATTGGATGGCTGAGAATCAGTCTGCAACAAGATCCAAGAGTTGAGGATCAGTTTGGCATAATATAGGAGGAAAGGTTGAAGTTCAAAAAAAATCCAAGATCCAACTGCTGAGAAGTGATCCACGAAAACATATCAACGGTTCAGATAGAAAGTGGAAGGATAAAAGCACAAAATCATGAAAAAGACTATCGAAAACATTGAGTTTCTGACTTCCACATTTCACAGTGTGGAAATTGAAGTGCAAGTGCAGAAACACGAAAATCAAAAAGTCAAATTTTTGGAAACATTGAGTTCCCTACATCTGCATTCCGCAGTGCAAAAATGGAAGTGCGGGTGCAAAACCGTGAAAATCAAAAGGTCAAGGTTTTGGAAACATTGAGTTTCCTACTTCTGCATTTTGCAGTGTGGAAACGGAAGTGCGGGTGCAGAACCGTGGAAATCAAAATGTTGAAGTCTTGGAAACATTGAGTTTTTAACTTATGCATTCCGCAGTGTGGGAATAGAAGTGCAGGTGCAGAACCATGGAAAGCTATAAATTGAAGTCGTGAAAGTTGAGTTTTTGACATCCACCTTCCTTAGTGCGGAAAGGAAAGTGTGGAAAGGGGAGTCCAAAAAGAGGAAGAGCATAAGCTTGGTTTTGGAAATGTTGAGTTTCCTACTTCCACATTCGATGGTTCGAAAAAGGTGGTGTGGAAAGCAGAACATCTGCATCTCAGATTGATGATCAGGAAGAATCTTGAGATGAGGCCAACGACTCAGGATGACTGCAGAGATGAAAAATGTCAAAATTCATGAATGAAATATTTAACTCTAAATTGATTAACAAGAGCTTAGGAGATGCTCACAGAAGGTAAATCTTGCATAAGGTAGTTCACAAGGACCCCGCAAAGGAAGAAAAAGAAGCCCATGGTCATTGGTTTGATGAAACTCACGATCAGAGAAGAAGGGTGCTCGTAGATTAATAATGATCAAGAATTTTTTAATTAATTACCTAATTAAAAATAGTTAATAACAGAGTTTTGAAGAGGTGCCAAGATGAAACGGCACAAGATGTTTTGAAGAGATGCATGAATATATATTTAATGAGAAGATCAAAGAAAATGAGAAGGGTCTTTGTGGTTCATATTATAATAGAAGAAACAAAGACCATTGGGTGTGATAGAGAATGGAGGGAAATAAATCTTGCAAATTTTAGAAAACATATTAGGGTGGTAGGGTGGCACTAGGGTAGGAAACAGGCCTACAGGGGGTTGCCGCCTCCTTCTAGTAGTAGCTGCTAAATAGGGTGTTAGAAGAATCCTATCAGTTGTAACTAACAAAACCAGGGGGTTGTATACTCCTTCCAGTAGTAGCTGGTAAATAGGGTTTCGTAGCATCCTTTCAGTAGTAGCTGATAAACCAGGGGGCTGTAGCCTCCTTTCAGTAGTAGTTGATAAACTAGTGGTTCGTAGTCTCCCTCTAGTAGTTCCTGGTAAATAGCGTGTGATACCATCCTTGTCTGTAGTAGCAGGAAAAACTATTTGTAAATAACAATTTTGCAGTAATAGGAGGTATTGGTGGTTTACCCATTTGGGCTTCCACGATAAAGTATGTTCTATGTTCTTGTTGATTATATGTTTTTAATACGTAAAATGAATAAGTGGTTAAAATAGTAAAATGTTATCAATACTGATTCACCCCCCCTATCAGCCTAGGGTACTCTACTGTAGGTTTTTAATTAATAAATACTTGGTAATAATGGACTTATGGGCCTTGAAACCTTGACTTGTTAAGCATTCTTAGATAGTGATTTATGTAGAGTTTGTTCTTTTTGTGTATACTGTAAAAACTCTATTAATATCATGCAGAGTTTGTTGAGATCTTTGGTTATATTGAAAAACCACTTTGCTAGTTGTAAGTTCAGTTGTTTAAAGAATTATTGGGTAAAACTAGCCATACACTCTTCGAACCTTTGTCTTATAGTAAAAATTTTTATAAAAGAATAAGCCTTTTGGTTGAAGACAAAGTGTTGTTGATAACTATTAAACCCTAATCCTTTTAGGTGTAATAGATAATTACTAAAACAATTATATAGATAGATAGATAGATAGATTATTTTTATGGGTATCGAACATAGATCTATTGTTTTGGCATAGTCATGTCTTTTTAGATTATATATATATATATATTGTTAAAATCATAGAGTTTGTTCGTTTGAGGGATTTACTATTTCAAAATAAAAAGATAAAACCCTAAGTGTAAAGAGATTTATTGATTATTTTAAACGATGATATCTATGTTTTAAACTTTTGGTTAAACTATAAGGTTTGCAAAAGAAAACCAAAGAAAATACTAATTACTATTTAACTATTTTTACTATTTATTATCAGATGAAGCTATATACAAAATTATGATACTGTTTTAAAAAAGAATTATACAATAACCTAATGGTAAACAACAACATTCATGAACTTATAAATTTATAGGTAATACAAATATTTTACTACTTATTACAGAGCAGCTAATAGTTTTGGAAAAACTTTAACATTCATAAATCCTAGAGATATAAATATTAAATAAATTTAAAGATAATACCTAGAACAACTTAGAACCTGTTAACTGTCGAAGTGGAAAAACATCCATAGAAGACCATTCCTCCCAATCGTCTCCTAAAAGCAACCAAGAACACTTGCTTTTGGACCCCAAGCCTATTCACTTAACCACTAGGATGAATATGTTGTGTAGAATCCTATACAATACTCTCTGTAACTTAGCAGTAACACTTGCATACATAAACTCTTAGCAATTCACTCTAGATTTCCCCTCATTGAATTCCTCTTGTGTTCCTAACTTTTCAGTTTCCATCAAAACCACAAGGTTCTAATCCCTTAGAATGTAGTGAGCCTACTTCTCATTCGATGGTATATATAAGCTTTCCTAGGTCTTTGGGTCCATTTTGCAATTAAATGAGCGACCTACTTAGTTCCTATTTTCTTGGGAACATGACCACAATTATAGGGATGTTGCCTCCTACAACAGTTAGAAAGTGAATGATGTTGCCACGATTTGTCATTTTGGTATTCTACAGCATATCATTCCTCCTAATGGTTCAGTGAACGCTCTTCAACAATCTTCTCTGAATAGGTGTCTCTTCTTTTTAATTATTAAATAATAAAATAATTCAATTACATCCATCTTTGACCATCCTTGGTCAACAACATAAAACTTTACAATAAATTTTAAAGTAATGTCTTCTCAAAAATAAAATGTCTTCAGTTCTAGGTGGGTTACAAAAATCCCCTATTAAGTTCAACATCGTCCTTGATGTTGCTTAAGTATCATCTGAGTCTTCCTAGAAAAAATTGGATATGCCTCACGCATATGACTCTCCAATTCTTAGGTTGCTTCATCTGGACTAAGGTGCTTCCATTGCACCTTTACTTGTCCAATGGTGCGATTCTAGACAAAACATTCTCTCTTGTCAAGGATACAATCCGGTTCCACCTGAAAATATATTTCTGGTTCTACCTAAATAACGTTCCAATTGATTACATGAGTAACATCATTCACATGCTTTTTCAATTTAGAAATATGAAATACCTTATGTATTTTTAGGTTAGGTGGAAAATCTAACTGATAAGCCACTGGTCCAACTCTTGACAATATCTCAAATGGTCCACAATACCTAGGTGCTAATTTAGCACAACTCCCCAACTTAAAGGATCTTTTTATGGGTTTTATGTTAACAAAAACATGCTCACCTACTTGGAAATCTTTTTGAGTTCTTTTAGGGTCTGCATGACTCTTTTGTCTATCCTATGCAAATTTTAGATTGCTTTATACCTTTTTTTATTGTTAGTTCCATTTATTTTGACAACTTAGGTCCTAAAATTAATCTGCCAACCGAGTTACTCCATAAAATGGGAGTATTACATTTCCTACCATATAGTATTTCAAAAGGACTAAGTTTAGCTGAAGCTTAATAACAATTGTTATAAGCAAACTCGACTAAGTGTAGATATTCTTCCCATTTATTTGGATGATCCCTAACATACATCCATAACATATCTGTTAAAACTTGATTTATGCTTTTTGTTGTTCCATTCATTTGCGAATGATAAGCAATACTGAAATTCAATTTAGTATCTAATCCTTTAAAAAATGAATTCCAAAAATTACAAGTAAACTTAGGATCCCTATCAGAAATTATCATTTTAGGAATTCCATGCAAACGAAAGATTTCATTCATAAAAATATCATCAATATTAGCAGCCTTATAGTAGTTTTAACAGGTATAAAATAAGATTCCTTGCTAAGTTTGTCTACAACTACCATCATAGAATCTTTTTTATTTTTATTTTTAGGGAGTCCTTTTATGAAATCAAGGTTCATAACTTTCCATTTCCAATCTAGGATTGGTAATGGTTGAAATAAACCTACCGGGTGTCGATGCCCAGCTTTAACCTATTGGAATTCTATGCACCTAGCTATATATTCAACCACTTCATTCTTCATATTGGGAAATAACTAATATTTTCCTAGCATTGTTATCATCTTTTGGTAACCAGGATGTCCTGAGTAAGGACTCTTATGTATTTCATTTAAAATCAACAATTTAATTTCTAGTATATTGGGTACATATAATATGTTTTTTCATACAACATTAGACCTTTTTTCTTCAAACTGAAATATGTTTTTATGTTTTTAGATTCGTTTTATGTAACCTTTTCTCTTAAATTTTGATATTCTGTATCCATTTTTACTCGATCTTCAAACTTATCGTCCAATTCTGTTTTGTAGCTGCTAACAGCGGCTGTAAAATTCAATTTTGCATTTCTGCTTAAGGCATCAACCACCTTATTCTCCTCCTTTTTTATATGTTTTATCTCAAAATCATATTCGCTAAGGAAAGCTAACCATCTTGCTTTCCTAGCATTCATATTTTGTTGATCAAACAAGTATTTTAAACTTATGTTGTGAGACATTAATAAAAATATTCTACCAATTAGATGATGGCACCACATTTTCAAGGCATGTATTATAGACGCCAACTCTAAATCGTAGGTAGCGTAATTCTTTTCATGTATTTTTAAATTTCTTGACTCATACGTTATTACATGACCTTCTTGTGTTAACACTCCATCTAGGCCCTCATTGCATGCATAAGTGCATACAAAAAAGTCCTTATTTGGATCTTCTGTTTTTAAGATATGTGCAATGGTTAATAATTATTTTAAATTGTTAAAACTTTATTCACATTTTACATCCCATACAAATATTTTTTCCATTTTTCTGTAATGATGTTATGAGATTCATAATCTTTGAGAATCGTTCTATGAATTTCTGATAATAGCCTGTAATCCCCATGAACGATCGTACATCCTATACATCCTTAGGAGCAGGACATTACATTATTGCTCTTATCTTATCAAGATCCACTGATATCCCCTCCTTGGATATCACATGGCCTAGATAATATATTTTTAGCCTTAAAGAATTCGCATTTACTAAATTTAGCTTACAATTTGTGTTCTGTTAGAACTTGTAATATTATTTGTAGATGTTCATCATGTTCTTCTTTTGTTTTTGAATAAATCAGTATGTCATATATGAAGACAACTATGAATTTATCCAAGTACTTAAGACACTATTCATTAAACACATAAAATAGGTTGGAGCAATTTTTAGCCCAAATGGAATATAACTAGAAACTTGTAATGCCCGTAACGGGTTCTAAATGCAGTTTAAATATATATTCATCCTTAATTCTGGCTTGATGATATCCAGATCTCAAGCCTATTTTTGAGAATATTGTTGCTCTGTGTATCTGATCGAATAGACCATCTATGTGGGGCAATGGATATCTATTTTTAAATGTCATCTTGTTTAACTAGCGGTAACCTGTACATAAACGTAAGGTCTCTTCTTTCTTTTTAAGAAGTAAGACAGGTGATCCCCAAAGGGATACACTTGGTATTATTTAATTCTTATCTATCAACTCTTGTAGTTGTAGTTTTAATTCATTAACTTTTTGGATATTCATCCAATAAGGAGCCTTTGAATTGGGTACAACTCCTCGTACTAATTCAATAGTAAAATCCAATTCTCTGTTCGTAGCTAATCATGGAATCTCTTCCGAGAATACATCTGAAATTTATTTTAGAATTGATATATCATCAAATTTTAATTTATCTTCTTTATTCATGTGTTCATTATTCATTACGTGCACAACAAAAAAATTGCAACCTTTACGTACAAACTTTTTCATTTGCAAAGTTGAAATCTGTCTAACAAAAACATTTCTAGGTATTCCTTTAACTGTAACTATTTCTCCTTTTTCATCTAAACATGTAAATGTTTTCTCAATAAAATTTAAAACTACTTTGTGTTTTTCTAGACAACCCATACCTATTAAAACAACATATGACCCTAGTGGTAATACATTTAATTTCACTTGAGTTTTGAATTGACTCATAAACATTTCACAATTTTCAACATAGATAACTACCTTTCTCTTGGTTCCTGTAGCTAACTGGACCAACGAATATTTTTCAAACTTCTTCAAGTGCAATTAACAACTTTCTGGTATACTAGGTGACACATAGCTCAAACTAGCACCTAGGTCTATCAGAACAAAAATGGGTTCATTTTGTATCATACCTTCTATTTCAACCATCAATGTTTGGTGACCATCTCGTTGATTCTCCAAAGCTGCATTGATTTTGGGAATTTCATTCACTATGTCAGCAACAATTGCTTCTTCTTGTATTGTATACACGTTGTTGAAATTCCTCTTTATGTTTGGACAGTCCTTCGCATAATGAGGTCCCCGACGTTCCCAACATTTTACAGGTTCTCTTTGTTCATTACTTTTGACATAATTGTTAGGTATGTCCCTATTCTTAGCTGCTGTAAAATTCTATTATGTTTTACTTTCAAAATCTTTTCCTTGATAGACATTCTTATAATGGTTTCGGGAATTATTTCTGAAATTTTTGTTGGACTTAAAACCTTTCCTTTTTTGTTCAAAGTTATTAGTTATTTTACCGTTCCAGTTAGGTACACCTTCTCTTTTATTTTTTCTTTGTTCATAACATAAATTATCTTTCCGCATTGCTTCATCAAGACTTTTTGGATTATCGTATTCAATTTTTTCCTTGAAGCTGAGAGGGAAACAACTCAGAAACCTTAGTATCTTAGGATTTTCATCGATAATATAAGGTACATATCGTAATGAACTTAAAAATTTACTACTTAGTTCCTTCATAGACATTGAACCTAGCTTAAGGTCATAAAATTCCTTAGACCTCTCCTCATAATACCGTTTAGATAAAAAATTTATTTTAAAGTATTTCTTAAAAGACCTCCAAGGTACATATGTTTCTTTAATGTTTTTCACTGTTTTTACTATCTTTCCACCATATATCATCTTTTCCAATTAAGTTATAGATAGCCATTCTAGCTTTCATTCTATTTGAGTAATTATAGATTTGAAAGTACTTTTCATATGTGACAGTCATGCCTCAGCTTCTTCTCCCTTTTCCACCTCACCATTAAACATAGGGGGTTTTATCTTCTTAAACTCGCGTGAAATTTCTTTGTAAGGTTTATAATTTCTCTTTTTAGGACTGTTGTCTCTATCACTACTTTCACTGGAACATTTATGTTTTTCTCTGTGTGACCTAATCTTAATTCTTGAAGAGGAATTACTTTCATTATCAGATAATTTTAACTGCTGACCTTTACGTTTGCAGGATACAATTCCGGATTCAAATTCATGTTATTTTCTTTTATCCTTTCCTTCGTTATGTATTTTATCCAACAATATTTGATTTAATTCTTCATGTGCTCTTAGGATTCTTTCATTAAGGCTTCCTTAAGAGTCTGTAATTCATATTTTAAGTCTTATACAATTTGAAGTAGTTCAGATGGTTGATTATTTAGTTCTACATATATATTATCTAGATTATTATGATGTGATCCATCTTTAGCAGATGCCTCTACTCCTTCCATTTCCTGTAAAAATAAAAATATATATTTCTGTACAGAAACAATTTTCAAACATAGTCAGTATTTTTGTTTTCATGTTTCTGTATTGAGCATGCGAGCTGAGCCAACTTCAAGCCTAGTGTTTGAAAACGCATTGTGGTGCCACATGTAACAACTCCAAAATCCATACGTAAAAATAAATTGTTACTTAGGGTTTTGCTTGGTAAGAGATATAAACTTAGGTTTAAACATAGCTCATAAAATGGTAAATCCTACATTCCAGTTTCACCCTTAGGAATTAGCTTAAAACTATGATTTTAACAAATAAAAAAAATGACAACTCAAGTATGACAACAATACTAGACAAATTTACTTGCTTGATCATAATGATTAATTGTCAAGCCTACTTGCTATGTTTTATAGTTGATGTGTTTGCATTGTCATGTTAATGTGTCCTGCATACCTTGTCCTATGTTACAGTGTTGTGTGGATTCAACTAGTATTATTTTTTTATTTACAACCCTATCTTGACGCTAGGGTTTACAGGGTCTTAGGGTCTTACTTAGCTTATTGTAAGCTAATGCATTTCTAATCTGGTGATAATGCAGGTGTCCTACGAAAAAGGGCTCACTCCATCCCAAGCAACCAAAACATTTACAATCTTAAGGTGACAAGAAAAGGATAAGAAGCAAAGGTTTCAAGGTGAGGTATTAAATAATAAGGGAGAGATCATTTTACAAAGGCTTTCGATCTTATTGTAAAAGTAATACCATGGTTTATATAATCCTCGACCAAAACTGTTTTTGACTATAGAGAAGAGGGTACCAAAAAATCAGTCGACATGGAGGTAAGTGGGAGTTTAACTGTAATCACGTGAAGCTTTGAAAAGTGTTGTCCAGTTGGAAGGAAGGGTTAAACCCTAATCCCCAAAGTTCTCGGTCATTCGGCATTTTTTTTAGCTGTTTGGAGGGCCGAGGGCTCTCAACCCTTCTTGCAAGAGTAAAAGTTCTCAATCTTTCTCAGTCCTCTTTGTAGAGTTGATGCTATGGTTTAGTCACAGAGTTAATGCCACATATTTACAATTTGGTAAGTTAAAATCCCTTATACTAGTTTGGTTTTGATGTATAAATATTTATTATAAACTATTATAGCTTTTTTTTTACCCTTAACCTTTGTTCCTTAGCAGGAGAGCTTCAAGGATTTCAATGTCGTAGGCTTGGTTTGCAGAGTAAGTTAGGGCTGATATCTGACGTCAAAGAGGGTTCTGGTAATACCCAAGAACCTTGGAACCTTATGTTACCTTTGACGGTCTATGGTGTAAAATGAAAAGGCAAGCTCGAAACAACTTTATTTTTGGGTTTTGGCTGAAAATTACGAGCCTCGTTCATTTTCAATGGTATACTCCTTTATGTTTTGGCATAGATATACGGTGATGTTCAATGCCTTTTTGTTTTGTTGGAGAAATTATACAGATTTTACATTCCCCCTGTTTTATTTACAAACCATGGAGTATGGGAAATTGTAATGAATATTTTTATTGTAAAATTGTTATAAAGTTTCAGGTAAAATAAACCGATGTAATTTTGCTTCTATCTCAGTTTAAGTTTTTGATACTATCATTACTATTGCTTTGATAATATATGAATCATTTATAACTTTCAGCACTGTCTGTATGATATTTTATTTTAATAAAGAGTTGAAGAATTTTTTTTGAAAACAACTCTTTGGAAACCTTTGATACTTACTCTGTAAATTTGTCATAAGGTTATACAAGAAAATATTGTGTTTTATAATGTTTATTTTCTATGTTTTTTCCATCATGGGTTTTAATTTGGTTAGGGTTTATGACGTTTTTCTTGTTTTTAAGCCTATGGTACTCTGGTGTAGGTTTTTCATTAATAAATACTTGGTAACAATGGCATTATGGGCCTTGAAACCTCAACCTGTTGAGCACTCTTAGATAGTGATTTATGTAGAGTTTGTTCTTTTTATTTATACTGTAAAAAATCTATTAATATCATGTAGAGTTTGTTGGTATCTATGGTTATATCGAAAAACCATTGTGTTAGTTGTAATTTCAGTTGTTTAAAGAATTATTGGGTAAAACTATCCTTACTGGCTTCAAACCTTTGTCTAGTATTAATAGTTTTTATAAAATAATAAGCCTCTTGGTTGAAGACAAAGTGATGATGTTAACTATTAAACCCTAAACCTTTCAGCTGTAAGAGATAATTGCTAAACAAAATATTAATAAATATATACATTATTATTTTTATGGGTTTTGAACCTAGATCTATTGTTTTGGCAGAGTCATGTGTTTTTAGATTATAGATATATATATTGTTAAAAGCATAGAGTTTGTTCATTTGAGGGATTTACTATTTAAAAAGAAAAAGAGCAACCCATAACTATAAACAGATTCATTGATTATTTTAAACAATGATATATTTGTTTTAACCTTTTGGTTAAACTGTAAGGTTTGCAAAAGAAAACTAAAGAAAATACTAATTACTATTTAACTATGTTTACTATTTATTATCAGATGAAACTATATATAGAATTATGATACTGTTTCCAAAAATAATTATACAATAACCTACTAGTAAACAGTAGCATTCATGAACTCATAAATTTATAGGTAATAAAAATGTTTTCCTACTTATTACAGAACAGATAATAGTTTTCGAAAAGCTTTGAAATTCATAAATCCTACAGATATAAATATTAAATAAATTTAAATATAATAACCAGAACAGCTTAGAACGTGTTAACTGTCAAAGTGGACAAACACCAAAAAAAGACTGCTCCTCCCAAACATCTCCTGAAAGCAACCAAGATCACTTACTTTAGGACCGCCGAGCCTTTTCATTGAACCACCATGATGAAGATGATGTGTAGAAACCTATACAGCAATCTATGTAACTTAGAAACTCTTAGCAATTCACTCTATCTTTCCCCTCATCTAATTCCTCTTGTGTGCCATATACACTTCCATCAAATCAGTACTTTCTCTGGTTGCAGTGATGAAATGGAAGATACATGAGATGGATGTCAAGATTGCTTTCTTTAATGGTGTAGTGGAAGAGGAAGTGTATGTGGAGCATCCACTCAGTTTTGAGACACATGACAGGGAGACTCATGTCTGTAAATTGAATAAATCCCTGTACAGTTTGAAACAGGCACCCATGACATGGTACGACAGAATTGATAGCTTCCTATCCAATTTGGGCTTTACCAAGACTAAAGTAGATTCCAACCTTTACTATAAGGTTGAAGAAGGGAAACCAGTGATACTCCTATTGTATGTAGATGATCTCTTTGTAACAGGTATGGATGGGTTGATTGCTGATACAAAGAGGAAGCTTGCTGTCAAGTTCAAAATGAAGGACTTGGGTATGATGCACTATTTTCTAGGCATAGAGGTGTGGCAAAATGCAGATGGAATTTCCCTGGGATAAGGGAAGTATGCGTTAGAGATGCTGAAGAGATTCAGGATGATGGATTGCAAGGCCATGACCACACATATGGCATCGAGCCTGAAGATATTGAGTGATGCTTCATCAAAAGCGGTTGATGCTACGATGTATCATTAGATGATTGGGTCCTTGATGTACCTGACAAATACAAGACCAAATATTTGCTTTGCTGTGAACACATTGAGCCAGTTCCTGACTGATCCTAGACATGTTCACTTGATTGCTGCAAAGGATATTCTAAGGTACCTGAAGGGAACAGTTGATTATGGGCTCAAGTATGAGGTGAATCAGAAGATTAACCTAGAAGGTTTTGTTGATTCACATTGGGCAGGCAGTGCCATCGATAGGAAGAGCACTTCAGGGTGTTGCTTTGGTATGGGATCAGGTGTGATCTCTTGGTTTAGCAGGAAGCAGTCCTATGTGGCACTAAGTAAAGCCGAAGTAGAGTATGTTGCAGCTTGTTCGGCTAACTGTGAGGCATTGTGGCTTAGAAAGATACTATCTGATTTATTTGATCTCAGTTGGATGATACTTGTATATATTATGACAACCAGAGTTGTGTGAAGTTGTCTAAGAACCCGATGTTCCATGACAAGTTGAAGCATATCAAGATCAAATATCACTATATTAGGGATATGGTGCAGAGAGGAGCAGTCAAGCTCCAGTATGTTGTGATAGATGAGCAGATAGCTGATGTGTTGACCAATCCATTATCCAGAGTGAAGTTTGAGTACATCAGGGAGAATCTTGGTGTTCTCTAGATCGAGGTTCCTTCCAAGGGGAAGTGATGAGTCCGTGAGCCCTTCTGACATGGTGAGAGGATTGGTTCCTTCCATGGTCATATGTAACTGTAGAGATGCTCCGATATTATTGTGGGTTGTGTCACCACATGATCAGTGTAGAGCCATTCTGATGTAATTGAGGGATTTGTTCCCACATGATCAGATATAAGTGCTGAGGGCCATTCTTTGGGAGAATGGAGGCACTTGGTAAGTTACCAGGAATACTCATCCTAGAGTTGAGAGCCATTCTGATATGACTATGGGATTGGCTCCCACATGATCAAATGTAAGTACATAGCCATTCTGATATGACTATTGGATTGGCTCCCACATGATCCCATGTAAGTGTAGAGCCATTCTGATATGACTATGGGATTGGCTCCCACATGATCCCATGTAAGTGCAGAGCCATTTTAATATGACTGTCGGATTGGATCCCACATGACCAGATGTAAGTGCAAAGCCTTTCCCCAGATGATAGATGGTGTGTCCTATCAGGCCGACGGATGTAAGTGTGGAGCCTTCCCTTGGATGATAGATGATGTGTCCCATCATGCCAATGAATGTAAGTGCAGATCCTTTCCTTAGATGATAGATTGTGTGTCCTATCATGCCGATGGATGTAAGTGAAGAGCGTTTCTTTGGATGGTAGATGGTGTGTCTTACCATGCCAGTAGATATAAGTGCTGAGCCCTTTCTTGGATAGTAGATGGTGTGTCCCACTATGCCAGAGGATATAAGTGTTGTTCCTTTATTTGGATAGTAGATGGTATGTTCTTCTATGACAGTAGATGTAAGTGTTGAGCCTTTCCTTGGATGATATATGGTGTGTCCTATCATGCCAGTGGATGTGAGTGCTAGAAATTTCTGACATGGTGGTGGATGTGTTCCTCCCATGGTTAGATGTGAGTGTTGGGTGTGCATTTCTAACATGGTGTTGGATTTGTTTCTCTCATGGTCAGATGTAAGTGTTGGGCGAGCCATTATGACTTAGGGTCAGATATAAGCACTGAAGAAGAACTACATGGAGGCTAGGCCTACAACCATTATGAAAAAGGGCTAGCTCTGTAGAACTTACTATGATGAGAAGAATTGAGAGATATCACCTATGATGATGATCCAGCAAAGATGATCTAGATCCAGAGATGATCCAGATATAGTGATGTTCCAGATCCAATGATGATCTAGATCCAATGATGATCTAGATCCACTGATGATGACCCAGTGATGATCAAGTGATGATCCAGATCCAGTAATGAAGATGACTTGAAGATAAAGATGACTTAAATATGAAGATGACTTGAAGATGAATATGACTTAAAGATGAATATAACTTGATGATGATCTAAATGATATATAAAAGAAGACCCGTGCTGATAAACTGTGTCGAGAGAATACCTTCATAGTTAAGAGAGAGTGTTGATGTTTTTGTAACTTCATAATGTATCCACTTGTATATTTTATGTGTTGCACCCTAATGTTTATCCCGGGAAGTATCTGTAATGTAATTGAGTCATGTCATGCCCCGATGTTCCTATCAAAAGATTCAATAACGTAAAAAAGTCATGTAAATTCATAGAGGGTAACCCTCCTTATTGATCAAGGGTTAAAGTCCCCAGAGTTGTGGGGCCCTAGGGTTATTAGAATCTCCTAGAGAATTCAGCCCTAGTGAGTTATTGTCAAGTCAGGAATTAGTATAAATAGATAGTGAGCCTCTCTATTTATCAGACATTCACTCACACTCAATTGTAGCACATAACTGAGAGAGAAGAATTTGTTGGGACAAGAGAGAGAGAGAGACTACTGCTTTCGAGAGATCATCTTACTATTTTTGGTTTTACTTTTGGTGCTGATTCTATCTCTAAGGAAGTTGCAGGGTTTTCTCCTTTATGGTTTCCCCAAGGAAAATCTTTGTGTCTATTGTCTACTATGTTTGATTGCTGTGATTTTTATTCTATCAGTTAAATATCCTAAGATAATGCTAGCTTAATTGTTAAAAATATAACATATTTTAGTGTCATAAATGCACCTAATTGCTAACTGATTTTTGTTTCACCTAACAATCACTTAAGCTAAGTTGTGAAGGCACCTCCATTCATTATTTGATTATTTTTTATCATTATTTATGAACTTGAGCTAACAAATGTGCCTACAACCCCTTCCGATGACATGTGTCACTTCAGTTAACTCCATCAAAGCTACTTGGAGTTATGTATGCACTACATCCTTCAGTTGGACATGTAGTTACATGTGATGAGTCACTTTTAGTTAGACTCAGTTATCTATTGCCCTCCAATTTAGTTAGGACTTAGTGTGAGAGTTAGTTATTGATTAGCTATGTGGTTAACTAAGTGTGCTGATTGTGGCTGACATATAGTTAAACTACACCCATCCATTCAATTCGAATGACCTCCTTGGGAATTTGAATTGTCTTGGAATTCATGCACTCTGCATTACAATTGTATTGCACTATCATTATTTTATTGATTATACATAGCTGCAACATTCTATTGCAGCACCATTATGCCATTTTCATGCTTAATTGTCTGAAATCTCTCATGAAACTGTGTTTTAGTCCCTAGATTACTGTGAAATATTAATATGGTATCAAATCTCATGGCGGGATGAAGCTCATTCTCTTCAAAAACATGGCTTTTGATGGATCTTGCATAAAAAATTAAGCAAAAGCTCAAATTCTGGCACTGCACCAAAAGCCGAAGGTTTACCAGTTAATACCCCAAGTAAAGGAATTGTTGATCAAGATTGCTTGATCAATTATGCTAGGTGTGATGAAAACCTGTAATGTGCAGGATATTCGACCTTACGGTGACTTTATTTTTTTGATTTGCAAGTTTTACAGGCTCACTACACTCGCTACAATAGTTTGATATGGCTTCTTCCATAAAACTATTGACTCCATTCAATTTCCATCAATGGAAAAGAGACATGGAGATCTATCTACATGCCAAAGGACTCTACCGAGTCACTATGGACATAGAAGAAGAGCCTACTCATGTTATAGAAAAGGCTATATTTTTGAATAAGAAAGATGAATCTTTCAGTTTCTTGTGTCTCTCTATCTCCAAGGATCTTCTATTCCACCTCTTGGGATTGAAGACTCCGAAAGATATTTGGGACCAACTTTCATCCCTGTATGGAAAATAGGATGACTTAAGGGTTTATCATCTTGAAAACGAGTTGATGTCTCTTCAACCTAGCAATTTTGAGACCCTTAATTATTTTTTCACAAAATTCAAGCATATAGTCCTTCTACTGAAGCAGTGTGAGGTGAAGAAGGAGGATGATCAGCTCATCCTCACCATTCTCTCAAAACTTGGAGCTAAATATTCAGTGCTTGTTTCTACATTCTGTGCGGGAAATCTCACAACCCATGGATGGAAGATTCCTTCACTCAATTCTTTCATTGATTCCCTAACAAGTGAGCATGATAAGCTCATCCATATGGGGATCATCAGATCCTCCCGTGATCAAGCCCTCTTTGCTTCGGGACCTAAGGATCTGAAGGGAAAAGGAAGGAGGTAGAAGAACCCCAAAACCAAATTCGAAGCTCCTAAGCCTAAAGTTCAAAACCAGCAGCAAGAAGAGCCTTCTGGCTCGAAGAATAACAAAAAAAAATGCCACATTGGGAAAGAAAAAGTCAAGTATTCATACTATGGGAAGGGCTTCCACCCTAAACATGCATGCATGAAAAAGAAGCTTAATGAAGCTACTTCTCTCCTTGAGAGAAATAACATAAATTTTTTGGAAAGCTTTCAAAGGAAAGAAAATCAAGATCAAGAATACCAACATGAAATAGGTCATGCCCTCATGGCAAGCACTTCGAAGTCCAAGGCTCTACTCATAGATTCTGGAGCTTCGAACCACATGATGGCCAACAAAGACTCTTTCTCTTCTCTCGACTCCAGCAAGAGCATTCCATCCACCTGGGAGATGACTCTACCATCATCTCAAAAGGACAAGGTACAGTATGTTAGAATAATCAACCCATAGTTAGCTACCTTAGACATTAATTAATCCAATTTTTATCTTATTTTCCTAGTTTCCATATTCCACCTTATGTAAGTTGTCCTCCACACATCCAAAGTGATCAAGCTTGCTAAATTTGAGTCATGGAGCGCTTTGGAAACCACTTGGAATCAAATCTGCTTTATTCCTGGCCTTCCTAGCACATGTCTTCTTTTTCTGCTTCATTGCCTGCTTTTTCTGAGTTTTAAGGCAATTGGGAAAGTTTGACTAGGTGAAGTTAACTTGTTTTTTGTCCTCATCCGTTAGAGGAAATTTCAACTCAAAATGGGCCTTTTAACTTTTATTCATATTCCATGTCATCATGTGTTAGCCAATGAAATTGATTTAAATTTGAAATACGGTATAGGTCTTAAACACTTTTTTAATATAAATTTGAGGATAGGTATCATAAAAAAAACTATTTTTTTGTTTGTATTTTTGACATATCTCCTTGTGTTTTTACTCAAATTTCGATTGGGAGAGCTTGTTGGATGTAGAATTAAATTCCGCATCCAACGAGTACCCACTCGGCATACTTTTGACAGACTCGGCTACCCCAAAAATAACAAATACCTGAAAAAATGGAATGATGATGTTAGCATTCCATTTTTCAGGTATTTCTTGTTTTTAGGGTAGCGGGGTCCGTCAAAAGTATGCTGAGTGGGTACTCGTTGTATGTGGAATTTAATTCCGCATCCAATGACCTCTCCTGATCGAAATTTGAGTAAAAACACAGGGAGATATGTCAAAAATACAAACAAAAAAGTAGTTTTTTTCTTTTTTTCCTCCAAAATTAATAAATATTATTTTATTATTTTAACTGTTATTTTATTAATTCATTTTAGAAGGCCGATTTTGAGTTGAAATTTCCTCTAATGATCCTCCACTCTTTTCTCCTAAGAAAAGCATGTATGAGTTGTCGTTCCATCATCTATTATCTTGCCTAATTGATTTTGCTAATTCGTGAGCTCCTAGACAGATTTGGAAACTGCTTTATGCACCTATGAGGGATTTGCTTAGATTTAGTAAGCCTGCTTTTGACCAAATTCAAATGGCATCCTTATGCATTCGAATCTCTCATGTAATTTTTTATTGTGGCATCATATGACTTCACAGGGTTGGATATTGTACACTTATTCAGTATAGATCAGTGTTCTGCTCCATATTCAGTCTCCTTTGTGTGTAATTTGCATCTGTAATTGGCAATTTTTGTAAGTGTAATTGTTCTAAAACCTGGGCTCATATGTACCATCTCTTGCATCAAACCTCCTGAGTTTTTATCAAATGACACATATTAGAGTTCCCAAGAGAGTATACTTCAACCCAAATGATGTAGAAATTATTGAACTTGCATCTGGGAAACTTGTGGAAAACAGCTCTGCAAATCATCATGCAAAATCCTATGAGTTCTCCCACATTGTGGCTGATGCAAATACCACTGCTCTGTTGACACATGGAAATGAGTTTAGTAGGATCAGTCATGAGAGGTTTGGCCATATAAACTTCAAATACTTGCAGAAATTACAAAAAAATTCCATGGTTGAAGGCCTCCCGGTCATCAAAGCTACCACCAGAATTTGCAAAGGCTGTATTTTGGGAAAGTATCCTGAGCATAAGTTTGTTTGGGGGAAGGAAATCTGAGCATCAGAAATTTTGGGGTTGATTCATTCTAATATCATTGGACCAATGCCAATCACATCCTTAAATGGATCTCGGTATGTTCTCACTTTTATAGATGATTTTTCTAGATATACATGGGCCTTCTTCACCAAGAAAAAGTCAGAAGTCTTAGAAAAATTCATTGAATTAAAAGCACTGATTGAGAATGCATCTAGGAAAAATATCAAAACTTTGATATCTGATAATGGTGGGGAATATGTCAGTAATGAGTTGCTGCAAATATGTTTTGAAAGTGGCATTCATATCCAACATTTAGTCCCCCACACTCCCCAACAGAACGATGTAGCGGAGAGAAAGAATCGGTCTCTCAAGGAGATGACCACTTGCATGCTAGAAGCCAAGAATTTGGCTGCAAATTTATGGGTTGAGGCCATGAATGCTTCTGTATACATTCATAACAGAGTGCCTCAATCATCTGTGAAAGGGAATACCCCTTTCGAATCCTACTTTGGACACAATCTGGATGTGTCGAATCTTAGGGTGTTTGGGTCCACTACATGGGCCTGAATTCCGCATGATAAGAGGAAAGATTTGCAACTGAAAAGTACTAAATGTTTGTTTATTGGATATCATGATGAATCTAAACTTTTCAACCTTCTGTATATTAGAAAAAAACAAATCATCATTGAAAGAAGTCTTCGGTTTGATGGGCCTCTTTAAGAGGTAGAACTAGTCAAGGAGAAAACTGTTGAATTCCCTTCATAATCTACTGAATATTTGGATGATGAAATTGGGGGTGTTGACTGTGATTTGGAACCTTTGATATCTGATATTAGTGACCAGAAAGCATCAAGTTCAATTTCAGAACCTGTTGTGCAAACACATCTCCCAACTTGGGCCAGACAGACACTTTCTTCCGCCAGTGACAGCATTGGAAATCCTGATGATCCAAGAAGAACCCGATTCGATTTCAAAAGAGAAAGTATTGTTCTCTATTGTCATGAATATTTTCTGTCCAAAACTTGTTATTTGATGATAATTTCATATCTTAAGTATTACTACCATGCTTGTAAATATTCGAGATGGCAAGCTTCCATGGACGAAGAGATGAATTCTCTTCAAAAGAATGCTACTTGGGAGCTAGTTTCTCTTCCTCTGGGGAGGAAATTAGTTCAATGCAAGTGGGTGTTTTGGAAAAAGTTTGCTGTTGATAGAAGCACCTACTAATATAAGGCAAGGCTGGTAGCAAAAGGGTTCCCCTAGGTCCAAGGTGTGGACTATCATGAGACCTTTGCATTGGTTGCAAAAATGGACTCAATCCGCCTAGTTTTGGCAGATGCGGCATACAAGCACTGGGAAGTGCATCATATGGATGTTAAGTATGATTTTCTACATAGAAATATTCATGAGGAGATATGCATGAAGAATCCCAAGGACTAAATTCTAGATTCATCTTTGGTTTGCAAACTAAAGAAGTCATTATACGGGTGTTGCAGCTGCAACTTTCTTCCCAAATTTTTTAAAAATTTTGGACCCTCCTTTTAATTTCATCTTGCCTGGAATTGTTTCGATTCCTGAACTCCGTCTTTCCTCTGCTACAAATTTGGATTTTCTTGAGTTTGAATTGAGGTCAATTGTTTACAACTGTCGAAAGTCGATGATTCGATAACTATTTTCTTTCCTCTGTTTCGGAGTTTAAGCAAGCTAGTATAACCGTCACCCAGTCGAACGTCTTTAGTTTTATTCGAACACTTAACTTTTCTTTGATTTTTCGATGGTTTGGTTTTATCGCTATCGGAAGTCAGTTAAAGTTTGAATCGGAGCTTTAGTTCTCTGTGCCGCCGATGGACAGTCTTGTTATTCACTGATGCGCATTATCTCTTTTGTTTTTTTCAAAACTTTATATTTTTAACTGTCGGGGATTTTGCTTATCGCTATTGGAATGATTTTTGTCATTTATTGGAGGCCTTGTCCGTTGCCTTATCAACACTGTGGAGATGCTTAGTTTTAAACTCGTCAATCCGTAGTCCTTAGTTCTTCTGATCGCTGATGATCTTCTATTGTCGCGAAAGCTATAGTCAGTCTGTCTCTCGCCGTTGCGGCTGCATAATGAACTATCTCGCTGATGATTAGTGATTTCAAGTTTTGACACTTTATTGAGTAGTGATTTTGTTTTTCGATACGTGACTTCAGTGGCATTTAGTGTTTTATACCACCGACATTGCGGAAACCTTCAGCTTTGTCTCACCAATATTGCGGATTATCTTGTGTCTTGAGCCACCGATACATAATATTTATAACCTCAGATCACCGAGGTTTTCATTTGATCATGAAAGCCGTGGCTTGTATGTCTTCCACTATTGCGGCTCCTTAGTGAACTAATCATCTGATGCTATGGTGGTTTCGACCGCTGATTGGTTTCTTTTCCCACTGTCTTTTTCACCAAAAGGTCTATATATATTGGAACAGGGTCTTATTTTATTGTTTATCCTTGTAAGAACTCATGTTTGCTCTATCCTTGTCGAGTCGAACTATACCAACGTGCTTAGCTATCAGGATTTTGTTTGTTTGGAGTGCTACCGTGGAAGTTTCGGACCATCCCGTCGACTTCATAGCTTGCCTATCAGGTAGGCCAACCATGGTCTCTCCTTCTGCTTGATTTTATGGGTCATTTTGGGAGCTAGGGTCTTCCCCTAGTTAGGTTTTCCTACCATTTTGTAGTTAGCCGTCTAAAATGAATTTGTATCCTTACGGCGTGAGGTATCAGTCAGGTTGATAGTTTTGGTGGTGGTGGTTTTCTTGAGCCTATTTTTGAGCTGTATGGAAGCTCGATCTCGATCTGAAGGTTTAGATAGTTGGTGCAGACAAGCGTTATGCTATCTACACCGACTTTTCTGGGGTTTTTTATGGCCGTCTGGGGGGATTTTTCAGTTTTCTTAGGTACTCACCCTAGTTTCAAGGAACAGCGAGGGGTTTTTAGCATTTTGGTTGAACTAGGATTTCCATTTTTTTTAATTACAATTGATAGTGTGGTTCTTATGCTTGAGGATGTAGATTTTTTCAATTACAGTCCAATTTTAATGATAGGTTCTCTACCAGGATTATGTTTTAGTTGCAGATAGAATTAGAGAATTTTAAACCTAGCTGCAGAAGTTCCTTTTCCTTGTCAGTTTATTTCACGCATTAATGTTTTGAATATTTTATTTGTGAAAATGCATATGAATGAGTTAAATAGTGTTATACAGTTCTCCTTCATTTTTAACACTAGTTAGAAGCTCCAATATTCTAAGAACATACTGTGTTTGTTGCCAAGGTAACCACTGCAAAGGAGATATGTCTAAAAGACAAAAGAAGAAGGCTCCTATTGCATAGGGATAACCCTATGTGGAAAACATCACCAAGGTCAAATACATTTATGAAGATACCAGAGCTACCACCTGAGTAGAGCCAGATTACAATTGGGGTGAAATATATTGGATGATTGCAAATCAAAATGTTCCTGATGCAGGGTTCGAAGAACTGATTATATATGCAAACATCGAGAAATATGCTCTGATGAAGGTAGCCACTAGACCTGAGCTATTCCCATGCTCTGAGGTGATCAGTTGGATTTTTCCTAGGGCAGATGTGACCACGATGATCTTAGCAAATACTACCAAATAGGGCTATGCTGCATACAATCCTGCTTATGTCTCAATGGCATACGAGTTGCCTCTTGCTCAAATTTACTTAACTTAAAGCTGGTTGAAGGAGAAAAATTTGGACCTGGTTGAAACTATGAAAATAATTATGATACCAAGGAAGAACTTTTGAACCAGGCCCTCGGGACAATATGATACATCCACTCTCTGGACCCCTTATAGATTTATAGAACTGATGCTAAATAGATTTTTTGGGAGAGCTCATGGTAAAAGCTTCAAATTGGGATGGATACCCATTATTTTCTGTGTGGCCACTTACGGGACCATATTCAATTGGGCAAACATAGTGTCCAATAGCCTCTCAGCATGCATATCTTCAGCTTTGGGAGGGGTGTCACAGCAGAAGTCAGATTTCTACATGAGCTCTATCTTAGTGGACTGTATATTATGTACCCAGTCATTTCCAGCCTTAAGGTGTAAGTGGGACAGGGATAGGACCCCTGTATACACAGCATACAAATTATTTTGGGCACAGAAATACTACAACCACTACAAAGGGATATGTGTACACTTCATTATGCATTTGTACACTTCAATTTTCCTGACATAATGCAACTGCATATCCGAAGAGGCATTCAAAGTCATTGAAGAACATGGGAGTTACTATTTGACTGAAGAGGAAATGTACATCAGAATGTATGGTGGCTCTAGGGCACCTTCTCTACTCCCCAAATATGCCACTGATTATGTGTTACATAAAGAAGTAGTCAGGCAGGTATACATTGATGGCGTTGGAAGCTTTTTGTTCGAACATAAGAAGGCAACATATCTTGCCATACCTTTTTGGTTAGGGAGTTATAAGTTTAAAAAGGTCAAACAAACTGTAGAATTCATGAAGGAGTTGGAGCACTTTCATTTTGGTGAGATGAACTTCCACAGGAATGACACCAAAAATAAGGTTGCAGAGCATTTCAAGGAGGCAAATTTTCGTTTTGAATATGCAAATTTCTGGGACAAGGATGAAGAAATATTCAGAAATGCAAAGAATATGATTGCATTACAGAAGAGATTTAAACACAAAGTCACCATTGTGGGTGGAAAGGGAAAAACCACACAGAAGAAAGCTGAAGAAGAAGAGGACAAAAAGAGGGAAGAGGATGCTAGGAGGCTAGCACAAGAGGCAAAAAATTGGCTAAAGAATGAAGAAGAAGGGAGAAAGAGAGATGCCAAGGAAGCAGCAAAGAAGGAGGAGGAGGAAAGAAAGAATAAGGAAGATGCAGAGATAAATAAAAAATGAGAACAAACTAAAGGTTTAAGATTAACAGGATCTAAAACAGATCAGTAGACTAATGACCCAATAGACGCTCAGGGGGAACATGATGATACAGACATAGGGCATGGACAAGATAATCCTGATCCTCAGGAGCTTGCTGCAACTTCTGGCAGTGCTCAAGAACAAGTGGTGTTTTCTAAAATGAATTTGATACCTTTCAAGTAGAAAGAAGGAGAAGAGTTCCATGATTTCAGCACTATCTTTTATGACAAGGAGAAGAAAAGGATTGTCAAAAGAACCAAAAAAAGGTTGAAACAGGAGGACAATCAGGTAAGATGATAACTGATAAAACTTTGGTGTATGGCATAGATGTAGATCCGAGATTGACAGCAAGAGTTGGGGTGGCATTAACCCAAGCCACGAAAGATAATGTAGATAGACTGATGACGGATCTGGAGCAATAAAGAAAGAACGCAGCTCAGTTAAAAGAAACACTGAAGAAAAAAAGAGATGAAGGCCACAACCTAAAGAGAAAATTTGAGGACATGAAAAATGAAGTGAATACTTCAAAGGCAAAGCTCCAGACTCTGTAGGCAAATAAGATGACTTTAGAAGTAGCTGTAGAGAAAAATGCTCAAAACAGCTTGGCAGAATTACAGAAACTACAGTTAGAGCTTCAAGTGCTGAGAACTGAGAGGACTGACCTTCAAGTATCATACGAGACTCTAAGTTCAGAGAAGGTCCAGCTACAAAACAAGGTAATTGAGCTAGAATCAGAGAAGGCTACCACTGAAGAGAGAGGGAAACAATATCAAATGTAGATAGCAGTTTTGGAGGGACAGAATGCTTCATTGACAACATCACTAAAAGATTCTATGGAACAGAAGATGGATATCCAACCTTTGAAAGAATATGTTCTAGACCAGAGAAAGAAAATCCACCAAATACAAGTGTGCATTGAGGAAGAAAGGTGTAAGATTGTGCAAATAGATGGAAGATTAGAAGAAATCTTTGACACCACTTCATATTTTGTAGATAGATCTCAAGATATTTTGGAGGTCCTGACTGGAAGGATAGTGTGGATAGAAACAAATGAAGAAACCCATATGGAGCTACTAGCTAAAGATCAACATATTTTAAATCAAGATTACGAGTTATTGTAGTTCACAATAAATACTGCGGAAGAATTCAAGAAGACTGTGAAGAAAACGAAAGGATTATGTGTTGAATACTACAGAAGAATGCTAGTCACATACAATAGATGCAAAGTTGCTGCAGATAAAAGACTGGGTGTGATACTAGAACATGAGTTGTTCATAGAACAACTACATAACATGTATCAGGAAGACGAGTAGGATATCCAACAAGTTAAGGATCTAGATGAACAAATTATGAAGAAAGCAGTAGCTCATGTAGCAGTAAGCATCCATTTACTTGAAGATCAATTGCGCCTGAGTTCGGCAAGAATCGAAGTGGTTAAGAATCAGGATGCAAAGTATGAGATAAACATCTGTTTTCTTGAACCCTCGGATTTTGAGAGCATAGCAGTAGAGGCCCAGGCGTGGAAATTTTTTATTAATGACCAAGTGGGGCCCTCTTCATAAGAGTGTTCTATTTATTTTTGTTTTAAATGTAATATATTGTATAAATTATGAGCACTCACTACAGGACAAAATTTTGGGATTGAAACGTTGGGGAAGCCCAAAAGTCATTTGGGGGCAGCCCAAAGGTTTTGATTTTGTATAAGTATAGGAGAGTTAGATTTAGAATAGGAATTTTCTTTCCCATGCATTTTTTGAGAGTTATTGTAAGAAGAGCTACTTCCTTTTGCAATAAAGAGTTACAATTTTTATGTCGGAGAAATTTTGGTGGACTGCTTCAAATGCTTTGTTGTGGATTAGTTGAATGTGAACTATTTCATTTTCAGCTCATGTCCATTAACTGTGAGATCATTCTAACTCATTGCATTTCTGCTTATGTTATGAATGTCTTATAGTTTATTCTGTGAAATTTCCACTGCGAGTAATGGAGGTTGTCAGAAACAATAAGCTATCTTGTTGCCAATATTTTTCTTAATGTTCATGTGTGCTAAAATATATAACAGCTATCTGTAATTTTTCATAATACATGTGCAAAAATACATTACTCATTGTCAACTGTTAATAATGCTCCCTAGGGATAGGTTAGTTAGATAAATTTATTTTCTTGCTGTGTGTGATTTAGATGCGAGAGAGTTAAGACGAGAGGTATGAACCAACACATCACATTGTAATTCTCCTCGTTATCTCTATCAATCTGCATTTTTAGATAGGAACTTGCACATCATACTTAAATCCAAAATACTAAAAATATACACGGTGGACCAGGCCGTAACTGATAAAACCTTTTATTTTGTTACTTGACCTATGGTAGCCGAACCGTAAACCAGATGGATTCCCCATACCAAACAATAACGAGCTAGTTGGGAATTTTATTGGGGAGAATCCCCAACTATTGTTACCTGTGATTTTCCAAGCCTCAACAACGGGTTAAAACAGGCCCCAAGAGAGTGGTCTTCCGAGATGGATGCCTTCCTTCTCTCGCAAAACTTTCAAAGGTGTAAATCAGATATGAATTTGTATCTATAGTAGTATGATGGTAATTTTATTATTATTGTCTTATATGTTTATGATCTCTTGATTACTGGTAGCATAGTGTCTTCCATTTCAGTCATAAAAACTGCCCTCCATGATGCATTTGAGATGAGCGATTTGGGGCTCTTGAAGCAATTTCTGGGGCTTGAAATTGCCCAAAATTTTGATGGGATCATGGTTACTCACTATAAATACATATCAGACATGTTAGTTAATTTTAACATGGCTGAATGTAAGGCTGCTCCATTTCCTTTCCTTTCAGGGATCAACCTTGAAGAAGGAAACATCACTCCACCCATTGATTGCACAATTTACCGCCAGCTGATTGGTAGCTTGCTTTACTTGAGTCATTCTCGACCTGATATATGTTATGTCATGAATGTTGTATCAAGATACATGAATAAACCTCATGATATTCATTGGAAGGAAGCCAAGAGGATCCTCCAGTATATTCAGGGCACCAAGACCTACGACATTCACTATGCTGCAGACTTTGAGCTAGAGTTCGTTGGTTACACAGATTCAGATTGGACAAAAGATTCTATTGATCGGAATTCTACTTCCAGATATGTATTCATGTTTGGTGGTGGCCCTATGTTCTGGTCTAGCAAAAAGCAGGCTGCCATTGCATTGTCTTCAGCAGAGGCTGAGTACCGAGGAGCGGTGAATGCTTGCATCCAAGATGTTTAGTTGCAAGGCATTCTTTCAAAGCTTGATTTTGGTAGTACTTTGTCCATTGTCCTATTTTGTGACAATCAAATTGCTATTAAGATCTCCATAGATCCAATTACCAGGAAGAGGACCAAGCATGTACAAATACACATGCACTATATCAGGGAATTGGTGCATGACAAGACCATGATTCTGTAATATTGCCCTACTAATGAGCAGATTGTAGACATCTTCACCAAGATATTTTCATAGAAGTTTACTTACCTCCATTCACTATTGGGGGTGAGTTCATCAAGGTGATCATATTACTTTCTAGTGTTCAACTTGAGGGGGGGGTTTCCCACTGGGTTTTCCCTCTTTCCTCACTTAGATTTATTTTTTAGCATTGTTTGAGTTACATTATTGTACAGGGTGACCTATGGCCTTTGTTTTGGGGGCCCTAGCATTTCATTCATTTTAATTTTACTCCTCCTGAGTATAGCTTAAGGGGGGGTGTTGGAGTCATTTACCCAACATGCACACTTATTTGGTCAATTTTGGCCTATTTACCCACTATCCTAAGTTTAATTGACTTAATTTGCATCAGATGAGCACACTATGACATCAGCATGAGCACACCCACACCCTCCTTCAATCAAGGAGGCCAACTAATCCTTCTCCTTCATTTAGGGAGGATAACTGTGCTTCCTCCTTCAAACATGGAGCAATTCTGGGGTGATCTGAGTATCATAAATGCACCTAATTTCTAATTGATTGTCGTTTCACCTAAAAATCAGATAATTTAAGTTGTGAAGGCTCCTCCATTCATTATTTTATTTTTTTGTCATTGTTTATGAATTGGAGCTAACACATGCGCCTACAACCACTTCTAATGACATGTGTCACTTCAGTTATTTCCATCGGAGCTGCTTGGAGTTATGGATGCGCTACCTCCCTTAGTTGGACATGCAATTACATGTGATGAGTCCCTTTCAGTTAGACTCAGTCATCTATTACACTCTGATTCAATTAGGACTTAGTGTGAGAGTCAGTTATTGATTAGTTCTATGGTTAACTAAGTGTGTCGATTGTCGCTGACATTCAGTTAAGCAACACCAATTCCTTCAATTCGAATCAACTCCTTGGGAATTCGAATTGTCTTGGAATTCATTCGCTCTGCATGACCATTGTATTGTACTATCATTATTTTATTGATTATACAGAGCTGCAACATTCTATTAAAGCACCATTATGACATTTTCATGTTTAATTTTCTGAAATATCTTATGAGACTGTGTTTTAGTCCCTATATTACTGTGACAAATTAATATGTATTATATAGTTATAGATTTGGATTCATGTTCTTTTCTTTTATTCTTTCCTTCGTTATGTATTTTATCCAACAATATCTGATTTAATTCTTCGTGTGCTCTTAGGATTCTTTCATTATCTTCCTTAACAGTCTGTAATTCATATTTTCAGTCTTTTACAGTTTGAAGTAGTTCAGATGGTTGATCATTTAGTTTCACATATATATTATCTGTATTATTATGATGTGATCCATCTTCAACAGATGCCTCTACTCCTTCCATTTCCTGCAAAATAAAAAATTTATATTTCTCTACAGAAACAATTTTTTAAACATAGTCAGTATTTTCGTTTTACTGTTTTGTATTGAGCATGCGAGCTCAGCCAACTTCAGCCCTAGTGTTTGAAAAATTTCTCTAATACCACATGTAATAAATCCAAAATCCATACGTAAAAAAAAATTGTTACTTAGGGTTTTGTTCGGTAAGAGATATAAATGTAAGTTTCAGCATAGCTCATAAAATGGTAAATCCTTAATTCCAATTTCACCCTTAGGACTTAGCTTAAAACTATGATTTTAACAAATAAAAAAAATGACAACACAAGTATGACAACAACACTAGACAAATTTACTTTCCTGATCAAAAAGATTAAGTTAAAAGCGTGCTTGTCGTGGTTTATAGTTGATGTGTTAGCATCGTCATATTAATGTGTCCTGCATACATTGTCCTATGTTAAATTTTTGTGTGGATTCAACAAGTGTTAATTTTGTGTTTACAACGCTATCTCGATGCTAGGGTTTACAGGGTCTTAGGGTCTTACTTAGCTTATTGTAAGCTATTACATTTCTAATCTGGCGATAATGTAGGTGTCCTATGAAAAAGGGCTCACTCCATCCCAAGCAACCAAAACATTTACGATCCTAAGGTCACAAGAAAAAGCTAAGAAACAAATGTTTCAAAGTGAGGTCTTAAATAAAAAGGGAGATGTCACATACCCCAATTTTGCAAAAAAAAATTTATATTATTTGAGGATAATATGTTAAATTTTATACTAAGTTGTAAGTGATGACTCAGTAGGGTCAAGGATATTTAATGTAAATTCTAAATATTTTATTTATAAATAAATAAAGGAGGAGACAATAGCTTAGGAGAGCTATTAAAAGAGTGTTCACTGATCCAATTGGTGAAGGAGACTGGGTGGAGAGAAAACTGACATGTGGCAGCATCCTCAAACCACTTCCAACTACTGCAGGTGGCAACCTCCCTACATTTGGGGTCATGATTCCCCAAGAAAGTAGAATCAGAGTAGGTGGCTCAATTGATGAAAACTAACCCAAAAGACCTAGGCAATATTTATAAAAATTCCCATTGAAGAGAGCTGAGGTTGCTCATTCTAGAGAGGTGATCATTCAGGTTGAATGAATGTACTTCGAAGAAATTCAATGGAAGGGAAATTTGGAAAGTGTTTGAGGGGATGACTGTTGATTGATCTAGTGCAGCTTTTGAGCTGATGATTATACTACTGAGAATAGAGTGTTATACTGAGGTATTGAACTAGTCAGTTGATTGAGGGTTCTACTGTTTGCATTCTCTACCAGTTCTCAGCCAAGAAGACCAGGAACAGGCTCGGGGGTCCTGAGGAAGTGTTTTTTGAGCGCTCTTTAGGAGATTGGTAGGGAGCAACAACCTCCTAAAGTTGTTGTTTTCTGTCCTCAATAGGTTCTATGTTATTTTATTTTTATTGTGTTAGTTAAATAAATCTTAGTTTGACTGCTATGTGAATGTTAAATGTTCAGAGTTTATGAAATGCCAGATTTAGTATTTTTATTAGATTGTTATAGAAACAATATTGGTTTAGAGAATTAATGAAATAGATTGAAAATAAATTTCTACACTATGTTTTTCCCCACCTAGAAACCAGGTTGTACTCTAGCACAATTAGAATGTTTTAGGTGGATGAAAGAATTCTTAAGAGAATGAAAATAGCAGATAGGATCTTGTATTTGTAGATAGCAGAGTAAAAGTTATTCCAATGTTTAAAATGTTAGGAAATACAGTGTTATGTTTCATTTGTGTTTATTTTTCTTACTTAATATATCTAAATAAATATGCAGAAAAAGTAATAGTAAACTATACTAGAGATATAATAATAGTATACTGATATAAACAAAATTTTATAGAAGGTAACAATTAAGTATTTATACAGGTTATCAACCACACATTATATCTTATAAAATACTTACTAAATTCTAAACTCTTAATTAATATAAATCAGATTAGGGTTATTTATATAACCCTTTATCTATAAAAAAAAAGTTAAATAGAATTTCAGAGCTAACCTCCTATTTTTATTTATAGAGCTCGGAATAATTCTATTTACAGAACAGTAATTAAAATTATTGTAAATATAAACATTAGACTAAATAAAGCTAATAATTTCATAACTAAGAGCTAATTATTTTAAACAAATAGTCTTATAATCTGTGAAAGAAGAATCTGAGGGTTGAAACCCTAAACAACTAATTTACCCAATTAAAAATTAACCAGTAAGTATAAACAATTATATTATTAATTGTGTAATAAAATTTACACGAAGACTACAACTTATGCTTTAGGCTGAATACAGTCTTGTTCTTAAACTTTGAAATGCATTTACAACCTCTTTTAAAATTAAATACTTCATTAACAGGTTGATAAACAAATAATATACCAGTAATAATGAAACTAAATTAAAAGCGAAACAGTACCCAAGTAATAATCTAGTTATGAAAACATTTTCACAAGAGTTTCTTTTTCATTAAACCCTAACTACTATATTCCAGAACTAATAAGAATAAAATTTATAAATCTATATTACGACTGTTCCACAGTCTTTATATTAATATTATGTATTTATAATTTTATTTTAACCAGTAAACTTCTTCATAGACAATAGAAGAAGAAAAAACCCTATTTTACAGTATTATTATTTAGAGGGTAACGAAATTATAACAATGCAAGACAGATCTTAAGTTAACAAAATCTTTATTAGTAAGACCAAACACACTATCAAGTCGTAAGGCTGAATCCTAGTTTAAAATCCAAATACATAACATGGCTCGAAGGACAGTATTACCCAGCGTAACAGCAAGTGTTTACAAGTAAAAAATTGAAGTAAACATCGTACTAAAACTTCTTAACTAACGGAGGAACCGAGACATACTTCCAAGCACTATGTTCCTCCTTCAACAACCCTCTTTGCAAGTAGGGTAAACCCATATTTGAATCAGGGCTTACTGGTTGGGGTTAAGAGTACAAAGGAGACGACCATTGTATTTTTCCTTCCCACTAAAGACTGGAGCAGACTTGGGTTCCTGTAGATATCATGAGACTGAGTATTAGTTAAGGCTCAGCTTATAAAATCAAAACCCTTACAGTATTCACAATATATAAAAGGGTTGCTATTTTTTAAAACTGAATTATTTTACCTGTAAGCCAAAAGAGAAATCGAGCATCAACGAAGCTGTCACTAGATTAAGTAAGTTACGCAGAGAAGGACATAAACCCTTACACTGATTCTGGATTAGAGATAGTGACAACGAGCTTAAGATTCACATAATTGTGACAAGCCACATGAAAACTGAACTAAAACCTTAGACAGGCCGAGAGCCAAAACACAACAACTAGCAACCACTCGCGCAATAATTTGCACAACTATGACGATGTGCAAGCTAAGACTAAGGAATGCAACTACAACAACAACAAACAGAAGCCACAGAGAAAGCAAGCAGTGGAGCAGCCACTCATGGCCGCCAAGGAAAAATTACACAAAGCAGCCATAGGCCAAGGAAACCCTCAGAGACATTTGACAAAAAAATAGGGTTTCCAGCCTTTAAAGTCAGTAATGCATGGATGAGAGATGTCCACGTGCCTCCAAATATTTCAACCACGCATGGGTTTGGTCTATAGTCATATGTGTTTCCATTCAACCAATTATTATTACAATGATAAACAAACTAACTATGCATACGACTATAGAATGTATTTATATATGTTACCAATGATAACATAAAAAAACTAAATCAATGCTAAGTAAGCCATTGATATGCTAAGTAAACTAACATAAAAAACTATATCATTGAACCTATAAGAACTAGCAGTCCATCTGCGTTAGCATAAATGCTAAGTAAGCCCAAGTTTTCAAAGATAGATTTCACCTACTTGCCAAAAAGTAAACTTATTAGTAAAACTAAAAGGAATATGAATGTAGGTCAATCTTATATACATTACGAAAATGAAAGTTGTATTAGTTATCGTAATATGAAACTGATTAATACTAAATGTTAGACTATTTCATTTTCCGCTAACCGCTAGGAGTTTGTAAACTGTGTATTCACACATTTTATGTTATCTTAAAAATGTTAAATTCTTATGAAATTTTGGGGTTATGACATGTGGTATCAGAGCACAAGGTTCAAACAGTAGGCGTTGATTAAGCTCAACTTGCTTTTATGAAACAGGGTATTAAATCATTTTGCTGATGTTATTTTCTTTTAATGTTATTCAACAGAAAAATTTGTTTCTGAGTTTAACAACAGGTATGGAAAGACTGGAGGAATATGTAGAAGATGAATCTCCCTTTAGTGAAGAAGAAAACTTACAAAGAGAACCTATACAAGAAGACATAACCACTAATTCCTTAGAACTTTTACAAACAGTAAAAGAATTAAAATCTGAAATGGAATCTGTTAAAAAGGAAAATGAGAGGATTTTGAGAGCTTAGGAGGAGCTGAATCAGATCCTAATAGAATGATTTCATGCTGAGGGAAGGGGTAAAAGAGCTGATTCATAAGATATAAGTTATCAACATAAGTATAAAAAGGATAAATAGACTAAAAATGAAAGTAGCTCATCTTCAAAAGTATTTGGTGATCAACGTAATTTTCATTCCACTAGTGATAGTAGTGATGACAACCATTATACTAAAAAGAGAAAATATAAACCTTATGAGGAAATTTATGGAGAGTTTAAAAATATTAAACCACCAACATTCAATGGGGAAACTGAAAAGGGGGAGGAATCGGAATCTTGGTTATCTGGGATGAAGAAGTACTTCCAGATATATAAGTATTCTAATCAATTAAAGGCTAGAATGGCTATTTATAATCTTTTAGGGAAAGCTGATATATGGTGGCAAGATTTAAAGAGAGTGAAAAGGAATAAAAGAAAAGAACGTAAATTGGAGTACCTTTAAGAAGTACTTTAAAAATAAATTTTTATCTGAGAAGTACTACGAAGAAAGAGAAAAAGAATTCTATGAGCTTAAACTAGGTACAATGACTATGAAAGATTTAAACAGTAAGTTTTTAAGTCTGCTTAGGTATGTGCCATACCTTGTAGATGAAAAACCGAAGGTACAATGATTCCTCAGCTATTTAACTTATCACATAAAGGATAGGATTGAGTATGACAATCCAAAAATTTTGGAAGAAGCTATGAGGAAAGCCAATTTTTGTTATGAACAGAACCAGAAAAATGAGAGCAAGGCCAACTGGAAGGCCAAAAATAATAATAATAATTATGATCAAAAGAATAAAGAGCTTGTGCCCAATCAGAATTCTAAAAATAATAAGGCCAGAATTTTTTCTAACAAGAATTTCCAAGGGAATAAGAATAATTCACCAAGAAATCAGAACAATCAAAATGGTAAAGAGTCTACTAATACTCTGGTAATTACACCAAAAAATTTGAAAGAAAAGAACCCATAAAGTACTGGAAGTGTAATGTCCCACATTATGCTTCAGTTTGTCCTAATCGGAAAAAGACTATCAGTAATATCCATACAATTCAAGAGGAGATGATTGTTGGATATTTAGCGAGGACTATGCCCATAATCAATGCAACCTTCGAGAATCGACAAGCAAACTATCAAAATTCCATGGTGGAAGTAGAAGGTAAGATAAACCAAACCCCTATAGCTATTTTAATTGAACCAGGAGCTAGTCTAAGTTATATTTCACCTAAATTGGTAGAAAAATGTAAGCTTCCTATTGAGAAATTTGAAAGTTCTTGGTTGGTTCAGTTAGCCACTGGTGCAAAAAGGAAAGTAACTTGTTTTGTAAAGAAATGTGCAGTAGTTATGGACCGATCTGAAAATTTTGTAAATATTAATGTATTACCTCTCGGTTCTTATGACATACTAATCAGTATGGATTGGTTAGAGAAACATAGGGTGATCTTAAACTATTATGATAAAACCTTTACTTGTATAAATAATGATGGAAAATCAATAAGTGTAAAGGGAATCCCTAGAAAAACAACCATAAGGAACATTTCTGCTCTACAGCTTAAGAGAATTGTTAGGAAAGGTTGTAAGGTTTATGCAGTAACAGTAATTGATGAGGAAAATCTAAAAAGTACAGATAAATTAAAATTGGAGGATATACCAGTTTTAAAAGAGTATGTTGATGCATTTCCAGAAGAGATTCTAGGACTACCTTCGAAAAGGGAACTAGATTTTACCATTGAGCTGGTACCTCGTGTAGTACCCAGCTCAAAGGCCCCTTATCGAATTAACATACTTGAACTTAATGAACTAAAGTCACAATTAAAATAACTTATTGACAAAAAGTATATTCGACCTAGTGTGTCTCCCTAGGGGGCACATGTCATCTTTGTTAAGAAAAAGGATGGAACTCTATGACTTTGCATAGATTACCGTCACTTGAATAAGATGACTATTAAAAAATAGATACTCATTGCCTCGCATAGATGATCTGTTTGATCAACTATGTGGAGGCATGGTGTTTTCAAAAATTGATTTAAGGTCTGGATATCACCAAGTTAGGATTAAAGATGAAGACATCTTTAAAACAGCTTTTAGGACTCGATATGGCCATTACAAGTTTGTCATCATGCCATTCGGGCTTACTAACGCCCCAGTTATTTTTATGTGTTTAATGAACAATGTAATGCATAATTATCTAGACAAATTTGTGGTCATGTTTATCGACAACATATTAATTTATTCGAAATCTGAAGAAGAACATAAGGAACATTTAAAAATTGTTTTGCAAGAGTTACGAAATCATCAACTCTTTGCAAAGTTTAGTAAATGTGATTTCTTTAAGGATAAAATCCAATACTTAGGACATGTGGTGACTGAGGAAGGAACTTTGGTGGATCCCAAAAAGATAAAGGTGATTGAAGAGTGGCCAGTTCCTAAAGATGTAACTGATATTTGGTCCTTCCTGGGAATTACCAGTTATTACCAAAGGTTCATTGAAGGTTTTTTGAGAATTGCAAATCCGATAACTTCCTTGCAGAAGAAGGGAAAGAAATTTGATTGGAACCAGAAATGCGAGGATAGTTTTAAAAAGTTAAAAACTTTATTAACCAGCACACCTATTTTAAGAATAGTTGATCCAAATAAATATTTTGTAGTGTGTATTGATGCCTACAATGATGGTTTAGGCGGAGTATTGACTCAATAAGGGCATGTCATTACTTATGAGTCTAGGAAATTAAAAATTCATGAAAAGAATTATGCGACTTATGATTTGGAATTAGCTATTGTTATACATGTTCTAAAGATGTGGTGTCATGATTTAATTGGAAGAAAATTTATTCTAATGACCGATAATAAAGGACTAAAATATCTGTTAGATCAGCCTAATCTGAATGCTAGACAAGCTAGGTGGCTAGCTTTTCTAAGTGAGTATGATTTCGAAATTTAGCACATTAAAGAGAGAAAATAAAGTTGTTAATGCATTAAGTATAAATGCAAGGCTGAAATTTACAGCAGTTATCAACACTTATACAACAGATATGGAAGAACATCTTAAAGCAAGGTTAGAACAAGATGAAATTTACCAAAATTTACAAGCAAAAACGAAAGAAAATCCAATAGAAAGTTTAAGTAAAGGGTACAGCTTGAATGATAAAGGATTTTTATTGTATAAAAATAGAATGTATGTACCAAATATACCTAAAGTTAAGTTATTAATTTTATATGAAATCCTTAAAACTCCATACTCAGGCCATCCAGGTTTTCAGAAGACTATAACTATGTTAGGAAAAGAATACTTTTGGCCAAACATGAAAACTGAACAGGCAGAATATATCACTAGGTGTTTTGAATGTCAGTAGGTAAAAACTGAATATCAACACCCAGCTGGATTACTTCAACCATTTCCCATTCCTAACTGGAAATGGGAGATAATTAGTCTAGATTTTGTTACTAGACTACCTAAAAATCAGAATTTAAATGATTCTATAATGGTAATAGTTGACAAATTGAGTAAAGCAGCTCACTTTATACTTGTTAAAACTACATGTAAACCTAAAAACATAGCTTATATATTTTTAAAGCAAATTTTCCGACTGCATGGGATACCAAAAGTTATAATCTTAGATAGAGGCCCTAAATTTACAGGTAACTTTTGGAAATCTCAGTTTAAAGGATTAAACACTACACTAAATTTTAGTACTTCGTTCCATCCTAAAACTGATGGACAGACTGAAAGAGTAAATCAAGTACTGAAATATTTACTAAGAATGTATGTAAAAGATCAGCCAATTAAATGGGAGGATTATTTGCATCTGGTGGAATTTGCTTATAATAATAATTATCAAGCTTTAGCCAGATTTAGTCCTTTCGAAATATTGTATGGAAGGAAGTGTAACACTCCTATCTCTTGGAGTAATTCAGTGGACAGATTAGTATTAGGCCCTGAATTATTGAAAGAAATCGAAGAAATTGTAAAGTAGGTACAAGGTAATCTGAAATTGTGCAAGATTGACACAAAAGTCAAGCAAACCTTAAAAGAACTCCAAAGGAGTTTCAGGTAGGTGAACATGTGTTCATCAAGGTGAGACCCAAAAATAGCTCTCTAAGGTTGGGTATTTGTGCCAAACTAGCACCTCGTTACTGTGGTCCATTTGAAATACTGTCGAGGATAGGGCAGGTAGCTTATCAATTACCATTACCACCGAATTTAAGAGTTCATAATGTTTTTCACATTTCTGTATTAAATAAATATGTTCATGATGCTACTCATGTTGTTAACTGGAATGATGTACAGGTGGAACCAAAAGGATATTTTCTGGTGGAACCGGACTGTATCCTCGGGTGGAGGGAGATCACACTTTGGAACCGCACCATTGGTTAGGTGAAGGTGCAATGGAAGCACCTTAGTCCAGAGGAAGCCACCTGGGAATTGGAAAGGAATATGCGGCATCCATATCCAATTCTATTCTAGGGGAATTCTGAGGATGAAGAAAAAATAACATAGAGGATGATGTTATAATTTAAGGGGCTGTGTATGTCACATACCCCAATTTTGCAAAAACAATTTTATATTATTTGAGGATAATATGTTAAATTTTATGCTAAGTTGTAATTAATGACTTAGTAGGGTCAAGGATATATAATGTAAATTCTGAATATTTTATTTATAAATAAATAAAGGAGGAGACAATAGCTTAGGAGAGTTGTTGAAAAAGTGTTTACTGGTCAAATTGGTGGAGGAGAATGGGTGGAGAGCAAACTGACATGTGGCAGCATCCTCAAACCACTTCCAATTGTTGCGGGTGGCAACCTCCCTACATTTGGGGTCATGATTCCCCAAGAAAGTGGAATCAGAGCAAGTGGATCAATTAATGAAAACTGACCCAAAAGACCTAGGCAATCTTTATAAAAATTCCCATTGAAGAGAGGTGAGGCTACTCATTCTAGAGAGGTGATCATTCAGGTTGAATGAATGTACTTCAGAGAAATTCAATGGAAGGGAAATTTGGAAAGTGTTTGAGGGGATAACTATTGATTGATCTAGTGCAACTTTTGAGCTAAAGATTATACTGTTGAGAGCAGAATGTTATACTGAGGTATTGAACTAGTCAGTTGACTAAGGGTTCTACTGTTTGCATTCTCCACCAATTCTCAGCCAAGAAGACCAGGAACATGCTCGGGGGTCTTGAATAAGAGTTGTTTGAGCGCTCTCCAGGAGATTGTTAGGGAGGAACGGCCTCCTAAAGTTGTTGTCGTGTGTCCTCAACAGGTTCTATGTTATTTTATTTTTACTGTGTTAGTTAAATAAATCTTAGTTTGACTGCTATGTGAATGTTAAATGTTTAGAGTTTATGAAATGCTAGATTTAGTATTTTTATTAGATTGTTATAAAAACAATATTGCTTTAGAGAATTAATGAAATAGATTGAAAATATATTTCTACACTGTTTTTTCCCCCACCTGGAAACCAGGTCATACTCTAGCACAGTTAGAATGTTTTAGGTGGATGAAAGAATTCTTAAGAGAATGAAAATAGCAGATAGGATCTTGTATCCATAGATAGCAGAGTATAAGTTATTTCAATGTTTAAAATGTTAGGAAATATAGTGTTATGTTTCATTTGTGTTTACTTTTCTTACTTAATATATCTAAATAAATATGCAGAAAAAGTAATAGTAAACTATACTAGAGATACAATAATAGTATAATGATGTAAACACAAGTTTATAGAAGGTAACAGTTAAGTATTTATACATGTTATTAACCACACATTATATCTTATAAACTACTTACTAAATTCTAAACTGTTATTTAATATAAATCAGAGTAGGGTTATTTATATAACCCTTTATCTATAAAAAAAATAAACAAAATTTCAGAGCTAACCTCCTATTTTTATTTACAGAGCTCAGAATAATTCTATTTACAGAACAGTAATTAAAATTATTGTAAATATAAACATTAGACTAAATAAAGCTAATAATTGCATAACTAAGAGCTAATTATTTTTAAAAAATAGGCTTATGTGAAAGAAGAATCTGAGGGTCAAAACCCTAAACAACTAATTTACCCAATAAAAAATTAACCAGTAAGTATAAACAGTTATATTATTAATTGTATAATAAAATTTACGGGAAGACTATAACGTATGCTTTAGACCGAATATAGTCTTGTTCTTAAACTTTGAAATGTATTTACAACCTCTTTTAAAATTAAATACTTCAGTAACAGGTTGATAAACAAATAATATACGTGTAATAATGAAACTAAAGCAAAAGCGAAACAATACCCAAATAATAATCTAGTTAAGAAAACATTTTCACAAGAGTTTCTTTTTCATTAAACCCTAACTACTATATTCTGAACTAATAAGAATAAAATTTATAAATCTATATTACGACTGTTCCACTATTTTTATATAATATTATGTATTTATAAATGTATTTTAAGCAGTAAACTTCTTCATGGACAATAGAAGAAGGAAAAACCGTATTTTACAGTATTATTATTTACAGGTTAACAAAATTATAACAATGCAAGATAGAGCTTAAGTTAACAAAATATTTATTAGTAAAACAAAACACATTGTCAAGTCGTAAGGCTGAATCCTAGTTTAAAATCCAAATACATAACACGGCTCGAAGGACAGTATTACCCAGCGTAACAACAAGGGTTTACAAGTAAAAAACTAAAGTAAACAATGATACTAAAACTTCTTAACTAACGAAGGAACCAAGACAGACTTCCAAACACTGTGTTCCTCCTTCAACAACCGTCTATGCAAGTAAGGTAAACCCATATTTGAATCAGGGCTTACCGGTTGCGGTTATGAGTACATAGGAGACAGTCATTGTATTTTTCCTTTCCACTGAAGACTAGAGCAGACTTGGGTTCCTGTAGATATCACGAGACTGATTATTAGTTAAGGCTCAGCTTATAAATTTAAAACCCTTACAGTATTAACAATATATAAAAGGGTTGCTATATTTTAAAACTGAATTATTTTACGTGTAATCCAGAAGAGAAATCGAGCATCGACAAAGCTGTCACCAACTTAAATAAGTTACGCAAAGAAGGACATAACCCTTATGCTGGTTCTGTATTAGAGACAGGACAACAAACTTAAGATTCATAGAGTTGTGACAAGCCACGAGAAAACTGAACTGAAACTTTTAGACAGGCCGATAGCCAAAACACAACAACCAACAACCACTTGCGCAGTAAGTTGCACAACTATGACGATGTGCATGATAAGACTGAGGAATGCAACTGTAGCAACAACAAACAGAAGCCATGGAGCAAGCAAGCAGTGGAGTAGCCACTCATGGCCGCCAAGGAAAAATTACATAGAGCAACTGCAGGCCAACGAAACCCTCGGAGACATTTGACAAAAGAATAGGGTTTCCAGCCTTTAATTTCACTAATGCATGGACGAGAGAAGTCCATGTGCCTCCAAATATTTCAACCATGCATGGGTTTGGTCTATAGTCATCTTCGTTTCCATTCAGCCAATTATTATTACAATGATAAACAAACGAACTATGCATACGACTATAGAATGTATTTATATATGTTACCAATGATAACATAAAAAAACTATATCAATGAATCGAAAGTATCGAGGCTGGTAATAATTGGTAACAGTGATGCTAGGTCGTTGACCTTAGAGAAAGGACGTAAACAACCTTACCATTTGAACATTTCCAAAGTCGAAGTTCTAGGTAGTAAAATCTACCTAGAACATTGGAAACCTTGGTTATAATGTTTCACTTGATATAGACCTTAGAATAGAAGTTCTAGGTACTAAAATCTACCATAATAGATATTATCAAACTACAACTTATTATCAGTGAGACAACATAATAATAATAATTTTACTATGGTATAAAGCATGCAAAAGAGTTATTCATTATAGGAATAACAATGATAATGTGCTTACCTATGATTTAAACTTTATAAAAATGGTGGTAAGAAATAATTCTATTTTTTTAGACGCTGTATTTAGTTATAAGAACCTAATTTACAATGTTATGGAAATTTCCAAATAGAATATTTCTACAGGATGCAAATAACATTGATATTGGCACATTATAAAGTAAGGTGGTATTGTACATAGTTACGATAATTCATGCAGCAAGCAATGAATAAAGTACTAAAGTTCATAACTTGAGGATTAGTAATTTTACATACAAGCTATAGGTTGATAAATTCCATGACTAGTAAGATAGAGACAAAGTAGAAAACTTGTACTCTCTTGGAAATCTTACCTTCAATTTTGACAGAAATACTTTCTTGAATAAAAGACAGTTACTTTACCTCATCAGAGCTTTCTTTTAAATAGTCAGTTATTTACTAGCATTTTAACATGCAACAGATATACTTCTTGCTACTTTATAAATTAAAATCCTACTTGATCGATCGTCACCTGTTAAACTTGTAAGAACCAACAGTCCATCTCCATTAGCATAAATGCTAAGTAAGCCCAAGTTTTCAAAGATAGATTTCACCTACTTGCCAAAAAGTAAACTTATAAGTAAAATTGAAATAAATCCGAATGCAGGTCAATCTTATATACATTACGAAAATGAAAGTTGTATTAGTTATCGTAATATGAAACTAATTAATACTAAATGTTAGACTGTTTCATTTTCCACTAACCGCTAGCACTTAGTAAACTGCGTATTTACACAGTTTATGTTATCTTAAAAATTTTAAATTTTTATGAAATTTTGGGGTTATGACAGGAGAGGTCATTTTACAAAGGATTTCAATCTTATTGTAAAATGTATACCATGGTTTATATAATCCTTAAGCCAAAATTGTTTTCGACTATAGAGAAGAGGATAACGAAAAATCAGTCAACGTGGAGGTAGGTGAAAGTTTAAATTTAATCACATGAAGCTTTTCAAATTGTTGTCAAGCTATAAGGAAGGGTTAAACCCTCAGCCCCAAAGTTCTTGGTCATTCGACATTTTTTTTAGATGTTTGGATGGCAGGGGGCTCTCGGCCCTTCCTGCAAGGGTAAAAGCTCTCAATCTTTTTCAATCCTCCTCGAAGAGTGGATGCTATGGTTTACTCGCAGAGTTAATGCCACGTTTTCTGCACCATGGTAAGTTAAAATCCTTCATTAGAGGAAATTTCAAGTCAAAATGGTTCTCCTAAAAAAAATTAATCAACTAATAGTTAAAATGATAAAATAATATTTATTAATTTTGGAGGAAGAAAGGAAAAACACTACTTTTTTGTTTGTATTTTTGACATATCTCCCCGTGTTTTTACTCAAATTTCGATCGGGAGAGCTCGTTGGATGCGGAATTAAATTCCTCATGCAACAAGTACCCACTTGGCATACTTTTGACGGACCCTGCTACCCCAAAAACAATTAATACCTGAAAAAATGTGATGAGCATTTCTTGTTTTTAGGGTAGCGGGGTCCGTCAAAAGTATGCCGAGTGGGTACTCATTGGATGTGGAATTTAATTATGCATCCAATGAGCTCTCCCGATCGAAATTTGAGTAAAAAAATGGGGAGATATGTCCAAAATACAAACAAAAAAAGTAGTTTTTTTTTACGATACCTATCCCCAAATTTATATTAAAAGAGTGTTTAATACCTATACGGTATTTCAAATTTAAAGCAATTTCATTGGCTAACACATGATGACATGGAATTTGAGTTAAAGTTAAAAGGCCCATTTTGATTTCAAATTTCCTCTAATTAATTCTGGTTTTGTTTTGATTCATAAATATTTATTCTAAATTGTTATAGCTTTTGTTTGACCCTTAACCTTTGTTCCCTTGTAGGAGGGTTTTGAGGATTGCAATGTCGTAGGCTTGGCTTGTAGTGTACTTTAAGGTCGATCTCTAGCATCGAAGAGGGCTTTCGTAAGACCCAAGAACCTTGGAACCTTACATTACCTATGACAGTCTCTGGTGTAAAATGAAAAGGCAAGCTGGAAACAAGTTTCATTTTGGGTCTTGGCTGGAAAGTACGGTCCTCCTTCGTTTTCGATGGTATAATCCTTTATGTTTTCATAGAGATATATTGTGATGTTCAACACCTTTGTGTTGTGTTGGGTAAATTATACAAAGTTTACATTCCCTCTCTTTTATTTACAAACCGTGGAGTCTCGAAAATTGTAATGAAGATTTTTATTGTAAAATTATTTTAAAGTTTAAGGGCAAATAAGCCATTGTAATTCTGCTTCTATCTCAGTTTAAGTTTTTGATACCATCCTTATTATTGCTTTGATAATATCTGAATCGTTTATAACTTTCAAAACTGTCTGTATGCTATTTTTTTTTAATAAAGAGTGGAAGAATTTGTTTTGAAAACAACTCTTTGGAAACCTTCGATACTTACTCTGTAAATTTGTCATACTATTGTAAAAGAAAATACTGTGTTTTATAATGTTTATTTACTGTGTTTTTTCCATCATGGGTTTTTAATTTGGTTAGCGTTTACGGTGTTTTCTTTGTTGTAAAGCCTCGGGTACTTATCCTGCCGCATACTTCCTTGCACAAGAGAAACCCAAGCATCCTGAGGGACTAGGAGGGCAAGAAGATGTTACACAAGAACCAACATCTTTCATGGGATATGGATTTAACTCAAGAGAAACCCAAGCATCCTGAGGGACTGGGAGGGCAGGAAGCTGTTACGCAAGAACCAGCATCTTTGTAGCTCACTGTTGAATCCACAGCTGAGAATCAAGAAGATGGAGTAGAGACTCAAGAAGATGCTAAGATTGAAATTCGGGAAGATGTTGTTACACAAGAACCAACATATTCACAAGTGGTTGTTGAAGTTGATAGAGAGGGGTTTCAAGAAGAAAATTTTGATACACAAGAAACAACATCTCCAGAATTGATTGCAGAAGTACCCTTACAAGAAGAAGTTGTTGGATCACTGGTAGAAGAGGAAGTTGTTTCACTTCACTTACGATTCAGAACGATCAAGATGAAACATTGGGTGATAAGGTATGGAATCAGCCTTCCCAAGAATTTATCAATTTAAACTCCGATGATGAGAAGGACGTGGGAGATGAAAGAATTCAAGGACTAATAGAAGAACTCTCGTTGCTGAAAATAGAAGTAAAGAAATGGGAAGGTTAGGTGGACAGATATTAGGAAGGAATGATCCCCTGTGTTCAGCATATAAAGACTATCAAATAATTGAGGGAAATATGGGCAGAAGAGTTAACATACCAGAGGTGTCATTGGGAAGAAGTACAAAAATATTTGAAGGAGTTGAAGAAATTCAAGTCCATGCAGAAGGAAAAAGATCAATTGTACACTCTCTCCCGGGAATTGATGAGATTCAGAGCTCCATCTCACTCTTATCCTATATTTTTGTATGAACAGTTTACTTGGTTTAAATTGAAGGCATTAAAGGAAGGGAAACCTTATGAACTGGCATCCTCTACCCAATTTCTGGAGACCTTTATAAAAAGCAGCTTCACTGAGCAGAACCTACTATGTGAAATTTATTTACATGAAATGGCTTTCCGTCTGGACCATCATTCAAACCCTGCTCCTTACTTAGGAGATGTTTAGCTGAGGGCCTTTGCTTCTTTTGTCAGCAATCAATTACAGTGGGAGGATTCCTTCCAAAAAATTTATCGGAATGAGGCTATAACTATAATCTTTGGATTTTGCATGAACCTCAATCCCCTCGCCTTCTTCATACTCATCAGGAATAGAGGCTTAAATCTCCCATCAAGCCTCAGTAGCTGGTCGAACTTCAAGAGCAGGTCATCTCCACTTGTGTTAGCCAAATTTCGAGGCAACAAATTTTGGATTTGGAAGGTAGTAAGCATAGGTGGCATGATTCTCCTTCATCAATGAAGAAAAGGGACCATTTATTGCTTTAAAAACATTAAACATACGCTCCCTAGTGTTGAGGGGTATGTTGAGTGTATGAAGAAGTGTAGAGTTAATTGGTTGGGACTTAAATTCAGATTTCCACTTATTTGGTGGCCAAAAAGGCCGTATAGGGATGATTTTTCATTGAAAAAGGCAGAGGAGAAGAAGTGTTGGAAATATTGGGTTGCCCATAATGGATATCTAGATGGGAAGGAACCGCCGGAACTCTCCTACAACTTTTCATCTCTCCACAAACAAGGCACAATTCCAGCATCACATTCAGACTAGTGGAGGTTGTTGCACGAGGACATGCAATAGAGCAGTTGGGGGAAGATGTTGGGTCCTGAAATGCCCCTTTTTTACCATACCTACTACACCCTTTTTTCCTTGTCTTACTCCATTCTATGCACCAGACAGATGTTCTTTTCTCACGGTGAGCCACGAATCTCCATAGGTATGATTAATTATTGTTTTATCTTATTAATGCCTATTATTGACATCATCAAAACTCTGTCTCTTGAATTACACTAATACATTGTGATTTCATAAATATAGTTCAAGATTTGAGAAGTACAGGTGTAGAAGCCCGAGTGGTTTGAAGGGAAGATGTTCCTTCGATACCAGTTGTCACTTACCAATCGCAGCCCCACACGCTGGAAGCATACAAAGGTCATCATTCCATGCATTTATGCAACATGCTCTGCTGCAATAGATTCAGCTATGATAGCACACCTTTTCTTAGGGTCTAACTGTGACAGGAAGGGAATTCCTTAAATTGGTTATGTTTATTCATTAACATCTCATGCAACAGGGTTCCTTATATTCTCTGCTCGCATTGAATTCTACTCATAGTTGTGTAGCTTATTGTAACAGGGCAGCCTGAAGATCGTAGATCTTCATGGCTGCCCGATATTAGCGGGTGAAGGTTATGATTGATCATGTATAAATATTGGGAAACATCCTAAGCCAAGGGTTGGTTGATATTGGATATATTGTGTAAGCTATGACAGAGAACTCTACTTTCATTTTAACATTCTAATATAAGGAGCTGGATTCTTCATAATTCTATGTTTTAATCTATTTTAGTTTGGGCGTCTCTGTTCGATGGCTGGGCCCTCCTTCCCACAGATATCGTCGAGTTAATTAGATGTTTTGATTCTTCTATTTTGTGGTGTGGAATTTATAGTAAATTCATTCCTTACAGTAGCTGCAACAGTAATAGTTAATCGTTGTGCTTTCTTTTGATAATCAATATCTACATTTCCCTTAAGCTGCAGCAGTGTGGTGTGACCGTCGACTATGTAGGTTAGTTTCCATTATGCAAGTGTGTGTTAGTTGTAACAATCAAGCTCATCTCTAGTTTCTTTTAATTGCTTGTCTTTTTCAAGTTTTCTAATTCAGTCATATTATAGCTTAGAATTGTTTGGTTCAATTCCTATTATTTAAGATTCCTAGATTAGTGGGATTAAACTAGTAAGGATGGATCTACATATAGTCTGGTAATGTTAGGATTTAACTTCTTGCAAAAGTAATCTAGTCATTTATTTCTAGAATCATTAGTTGCTGGATTGAAGTTGTATGAAGGTAATTGCAATTATGAAATTCTTAAATAGGTAATTGAGATTAGTTTAATCATGAGAGGAGTTTAACTAAGCAGATAGGTAGGATAGTGAATTCTTCATTCAATTAATCAACTACTTAGTGTTTATGCACAAACAATGTGAATTATCTTTGAAATAAAAAGACTTCCTTGGGTTGAAAATTTATATTGAGCATTATGTATGTTGGTTGTAACTAACTAGCATATATAGCGATCAACAATAGGTAATAAAAATATTTTCGTACTTATTACGGAACAGATAATAGTTTTGGAAAAGCTTTAACATTCATAAATCCTACATATATAAATATTAAATAAATTTAAAGATAAAACCAGAACAGCTTCGAACGTGATAACTATCGAAGTGGACAAACACCCAAAGAAGATCGTTCCTCCCAACCGTCTCCTGAAAGCAACCAAGATCACTTACTTTGGGACCCCCAAACCTATTCAATGAACCACCAGGATGAAGATGTTGTATAGAATCTTATACAGTACTCCCTATAACTTATTAGTCACACTTGCAAACATAAACTCTTATCAATTCACTCTAGCTTTCCTCTCATCGAATTCCTCGTGTGTGCCTAATGTTTCAGTTTCCAGCAAAACCACAAGGTTCTAATCTCTTAGAATGTAGTGATCCTCCTGCTCATTCGATGGTATATATAAGCTTTCCTATGTATTTGCGTTATTTTTGCAATTAAATGAGCCACCTATGCAGTTCCTCTTTTCTTGGGAACATTACCACAATTATAGGGATGTTGCCTCCTAAAACAGCTAGAAAGTGAATGTTGTTGCTGCCATTTGTCATTTTGGTCTTCTACAGCAGATCATTCCTCCTAGTGGATCAGTGAACACTCTTCAACAGTCTTCTTTGGATAGGTGTCTCTTCTTTTTAATTATTAAATAATAAAATAATTCAATTACAGTCATCTTTGACCATCCTTGGTCAACAACATAAAACTTTACAATAACTTTTAAAGTAATGTCTTCTCAAAAATAAAATGTCTTCAATTCTAGGTAGGTTACAAAAAAATTCTAAGGTCTCATTCTATGGATGAAGATTTCCACATTTCTATGGCTACAAATAAAAAACATGATTCTCACTTGGGACAACCTAATCAAGAGAGGCTTCATCAGACCCATTGTTTGTCACGTATGTCGAAGAGTGGGGAATATAAGGATCACTTGTTCAACTCATGCTTCTTCATAAAAAATATGTCGAGCAAATGAGCCACTCACCTCAAGGTCTTCAAAAGGGACAGAGCAGGCATCAATCTAACCATTGTCAATTGGAATTGCAAGCCTTTCAAAAATTCCATTCTTAACAGATTATGCCAGCTCTTCCCTCCTTCACTCCTTTGGGATATCTAGAAAGAGAAAAAGAATTAGATTTTTAGAAACCAATCATCTCCTCAAGGAAAATATGGATAAAAATGAGGCACATGCTGAAAGAGACTATTGAAATCCACCCATGGACTGAAGAAGATAAGAAGCTCGATGAATCAGAAACCAAGATTCTTAAAGCATGGGACTTTCACCTCAATCTCATTGAAGCAGTAAAAGCTTATTTAACGCACGTAAATTATCTAAAACTCCCAGAGGTAATCTAAAAACCACATGTTGGTAAGTAATAGTAAATATTGATAATAGATAAGATCATAAATAATTACATTGGTTTGGGATTTATATAAGCCCGTCATGCAACTTTTCGCAAAAGGGCATGACTATTGACTTTAGATAGTCTTTTAATTAATAATAAATTAATATTAATATTATTTTATTATTTTATTGTTACATTTCCTTCCCCTTAAGGGAAGCTTTGTTCTCAAAGCTTCATTGACAACAATGTCTACTTTTTCTTGAACTGGCATATTTGGATCCTTTGCGACACTTGATGAGATAAGACAATACGAGTTACGAATTCCCCAGGAGAATTGTCGCATTGTATCTCCCGTGGTCCATCCCAAATCTATTTTGATCGAACCTCTGAGATCGTTTTGGGAAACAGGTCGTCTCAATTGTTGCTTCGTATGTCGAGCTATTTGCTTGTCAACATAACTCTTTTCTAAATGATCATTTTGACCCTGTCATTGGTCAAAATGACAATTATAGTTGGGATTCCTGTAAGGCGTATGTGTTGTTTTTTTTTCTTCCTTTTGAACTGCGGTGAGGACTACCTTCACTTCCTTGACTTGACTTTGTTTTTCGGAGATTCTAGATTCTTCTTTCTGTAGTTTCACTATTTTGTTCTCCATTAGACTGTTTTTACTCTGAATCTTCTCGAACCTTTTGTCCTGCGAATTTTTGTCATATTTTAACCTCTTGATTTGTTTCTCTAGTTCTTGATTAAGATTCTTTATGTGTTGATTTTATTCTTGATTTTCTAGAGCTCTTCTTTCGAGGTCTTCATTGGATTGTTCCTTCTTGCGTCTATGTTTCATTTTTTTAATCTTTGTGATTAATAGTTTATGATGATTTCTTAATCGATATATTTCTTTAGTATTACTAGTTAATGTGTTATTGACTTTTGTAATTTCCAACTTGTACATTTTTTTAGTCGTCCTCTTTCTGCTGGAGTTCCTCAATCTGTTGTTGAAGGCGACAATTCTTTGCTTCTTGGGATTTTACTTTTGTTTGAATTTACGTGATTTTTCCATCTTTGTCCTTGATGATTTTGTTTAATCATTTTATTTCTTCTTTATTCTCGACTACATCTTTCATGATTTTTGGTTTTGTAGATTCTGATTGGTATTTTTTTACTCGTTAATTCCTCAATTTGATTAGATGATATCTCAATACGACTTATGATTCTCCTTATCTATTAATCCTTCAGAAATATCCAACTTTGTCATGTCCAATGCTACTTGTAGTTGGGACTGCAATTCTGATTTACAATTCACCATAATTCTTGACTTCTCGTGTTCTTTGACGATATTAGGTTTCCATTTTGACTTTTGAATTCTTCTTTGTTTTTGTCTTCTTTCAATTTGTTTTTGTCTTTTGTTTTCCAAAAGTAATTATTATTTTAATAAAATAATAATTACTATATTTGTTTTTATAATAATAATGATTAATTAATTAATAATAATATTATTATTAATGCTTCTCTATATATAGTTTTAATATAATGTTTTTTCTTCAAAATTGAAATATTAAAACTAATATAAATTAATATTGCTTTAATATATTTAATCTTTTTTAAAAACAAGTTAGGGTTTTTGAACCTAAGGGATGGTAGGTGGGAGTATGGGGATGAATAAGAATGGAATCGAAGCCGGATAGACTTTTTAAATGGAGTTGGAAAGAAAAACCATGTGTTGGTTTGGATTTTTCTTTTATTGTTTTACTTTCTTTTTTCTTTCTTTTGTTTTTTTACTTTTTTTTTTTCTTTTATCTTTTCTTTTTAACTTTTTTCTTTCTTTTCTTTACCTTTTTTTCTTCTCTTTTCTTTTTCTTTTTTCTTTTCTTTTTTTGGACCAAGTCCTATGTTTTTAAGGAAACCCTAATATAGTGGTTTAAAACTTGAATGAGGAACTCTAACTTTGCTCTAATACCAATGAAGCAGTAAAAAGCTTCTTTAACGCACGTAAATTCTCTAAAATACCCATAGGTAATTTGAATCCCACATGTTGGTAAGTAATAGTAAATATTGATAATAGATAAGATAATAAATAGTTACATAGTTTTTGGCTTTATATAATGTCATCATGCACCTTTTTGTAAAAGGGCACGACTATTGACTTTAGATAGTCTTTTAATTAATAATAAATTAATATTAATATTATTTTATTATTTTATTGTTACACTCACGATTACCAAAATTGAACACCGGTACACCTAATGTTGTTAGTCCCGTGAATTGGAGCCCCCCTCCTATTGGATTCATCAAACCCAACTTTGATGGCGCTTCTAAAAAAACCCTAGCCAAGCCGGGTATGGTGGATTTTTCAAAGATTAAAGAGCTTCCATTCTTAGACTTTGTGTTGGTTACATGGGAATCAACATCACCAATGTTGTTGAATTGGAACTGTGCTAAACAAGGGGCTTAGATTAGCCAAAAAATACCAATATCGACAGCTCATTGTGGAAGGGGATTCACAAATTTTCATTATACAACATAACCAAACTGTTAAACAAAACCCTTGTCAAAGCTCTAAGCCAGAACTGGAGGCTCAAAGAGGACATGAAACTTCTTTTAAGGGACGGCTATGATCTTTCCAATGGAGAGTTAGACACAGGTATTCATATTGAGATTTATATAACTTACGTTCAATCCACATAATTTGAGTCTAAAGAGTCTCTTTTTCCAAAACTACAAGACTACTCAAAATTCCATCTCCATTGTAGTAATGGGACATTCAATCCTTGAGGTACATTGGACTCTAATGGCCTTGTAGCATGAGGGTCCCTCTCGCCAAACTTAGATTTGTCTTCCATCAGTATCGCATTCAAACAAATTGTCATATTTTCCACATATTTTCTTTATATCCCAAGGCTAAGGACAACTTTATATTCAATTGCTCTCCTTACTACAAAAATTAAAGGATGGTTATTGTGTCTCATCAAAGATTCACTTAATTTTATCCAAACACTCATGTCTTATGAGGACCATGAATGTTTAGCGCTCTTCTTCTATGAGATGTTCAACCTTCATCAACAACTTGCAATTCCCTAAATCAACATGTGCTCAATTGATTGCACCTCATATTTCAATCTCTCTAACGCTAGTAGAAAAAGGCCCCATGTCTCACGTCCAAGCAAACATGGAATTCTTGTAATGCGATGGCCTCAAATCCATCATGTATTTCTTTGTAACCTTAAATGTTACAAGAACTCTCCGTAGTAACATATCTCAATAAAAAAAACCTTTTTCTTATTGAGATTCTTCATTGTTTTTCATATTGTTGAGCTAATATTTTTTTTATATATAAATATTTGTTGTTGTTGTTTTATATATACAAATCTATTGCTTTTCTTTTTCCCTCAAAATATTACTAATTACATGATCATATTCTTGTCACGTCATCCAAGATGCAAGCTACATGTTGTCACTCATGTGAACCGTATTCATCACGTGACTCTCACAAGTTCCAACTTGAAAAATTGGATTTCTCTTTCATCTATTAACCTTAGTGCTATTGATGATGAGATGGGAGGTTCGTGAAAAGATAAAGGTATATTAACCCCCTTAAATCATTCATTCCTACACTTCAATGCCAAGTGGGTAATCAAAATGAATTCACGTTAATAAAGCTAAATTAATTAATTAATTAGTGGAAGAAAATTGCGAACAAATAATGGTGGAGGTAATGCAGTATTTAAGTTCACTCAGAGTGTGAGGACATGTATGTCCTTGATAGGAATAAAGCTAGTATTGGTTTTTCCGTAGATTCTTTGTAATGTGGGTCAAACCGTACCAAAAGTCGAAGAAGTCCTTCGATTTACAGAGATTCGTCTGGAAAGCTTATGAACAAAGTGGAGATTTTAAAGAATCAAATCCCACGAAAAACTTATTGAGAAGACTAAAGGTTACACAGTGGGGATTTTTACAGAATCCCATGAAAACTGTCAAACACCATAGTCGATCTGAAAGACATTAATCAAAGTACATTGAACCATACTGGTTATCATAATACAATGTGTCCCACATTTTGGTGTATATCTGGTGGATAATAATAGGTTGTCCTTGTAAATTCTGCACCTTAATCTTCATACGTACTAACCATTGATGATGGTTACTCAAAAAGCAACCAAACACTTGTTTTTCATCCATGACTTCGGATTCTTGCAGATCTCTTATTTTATTAAGTCCAACACCATGTCCTTCATATTCACTTTCAATAATATATGGGTCCACTACGCTTCGGTTGATGCCAAATGTTTTCCACCAATTGAAGAACCAATTAGGGATATCAAACTATAGAGTTGTTCTAACAGATCCGAACTTGAGAAGGGAGACATATGTCCTGTCAGAATTGTCCTTACATAAAAAGTCCCACCACATCTATTTGTATTCTGAATAATTGTAAGGAGTGCTAGGAAAGATTCGATCCACATGTCCTATTGGCCACCATTCAAGATTTCGTGGACGATTTATGCAGTAGTACTGATTTTCTATCGTGGGAGCAACAATTTTTTTTTGCCAAATAGATTCAAGATCATGAAAAGTATATATCAATGCTTATGATGCATATGCAACTTTTCTAAGTACTATGTCATACATCAAACTTGGAATAGCACTTGTGGAAGTGGGCCTTCGTCGAATCTCTGGTACAATCCTTGGGAGTAGAGAACATGGCTGCAGGTTCCTATCAATCACTTGAGTGCTTCGTAGCTTCCAGGTTGGTCTCCATTGTTGTTTGTATTCGGTCCAACTCATGCTTTTTGGAATTTCTCTGGTTTCTTCTTGATTGTTTTTCCACTCACTGACTATGATTAAATAGGAGGTAGGTTCATTTGATATTTGTTTTTTCTGCATTCTGTAAGAGATTTTCTCTGCTCAAAAAATTAGGCAAACAATTTTCAGAACCTTTAATATGTTTAATATCAAATTCAAAGTTTGAAAACAAAGCTTGCCATCTTGCGAACTTGGCCTCACTGGCCTTTTTAACATCTTTGTTCAAGACTTTTTTCATGGCAATAGCATCTGTTCTTAAAACAAACTTTTTGTTAATCAGAAAAAATTCAAATTTTTGCACAGCATTTAGTGCAGCCTTGATTTCTTTGTCTAATGCATCATAGTTTTTCTTTGCATCCTACCAAACTCCTGAAGTAAATTGTAAAATTTCTTCTGACTTATTTTTATTTTCTTTGATCCTTACTTGCTTAAGAACTTCTCCTCACCCTTCATTATTGGCATCAGCTTCAACAATTTTTGGCAGATAATCATCTACGACATAGAGAATAGGCAGAGTCTTTACTCTTGCTTTGATTTTTTGCACGGCTATGGTGTGCTCATGGGTCCAGGGAACTGGTTCCTTCTTCAATCTTTCATTCAAAATATTTCGATCTTTAGCACAGTCTTTGTAGAAATGACTGACATAGTTAAGACTACCCAAAAATATTTGCAGCTGGGTTTTGTTAGGAAATTTATCAGCAAATTTGACTGCATGTTGTTGCAAGATCAACGTTCCATTGGAGATAACATGCACTACAAACTTGATCTTGGTTTGGAATAATTCAAGCTTCTTTTTTGACAGGACCAAAATGGATTCTTTGACAACTTTTAACAAGGTTGCCAGATGTTTAAAATGTTGCTCAATTGAATCTGAAAACATAAGAATATCATCTATATATACAATAAGCTAATCAAAGTATGGCTTGAGCACATTATCCATCACCCTCTTCAATTTGGAAGGAGAATTCTTGAGCCCAAATGGCATGACATTCCATTCATAATGTCCTGCAGGAACACTAAAGGATGTATTGAACTTATCTTCCTCTTTAATGGCTACTTGCCAAAATCCAGACTTGAGATCAAACTTTGAGAATATCTTAGCTCCTGCAATTATGTTTACTAGACTCGACTTATGAGGGATTAGGTATGTGTCATCTACAAGAACTTTATTCAGAGGCTTGTAATTCACAACAAGTCGTGGAACACCTCTTAATTGTTCAGAGTGTTTATTTACATAGAACCCATAACAATTCCAAGGACTCTTAGAGTGTTGGATAAGTCCTTTTGATAACAGTGCTTTAATTTCTTCTTCACATAATTTTTGAAAATGAGCATTCATGGGAATTGCTCTGCTTTTACAAGGTTTTCCCTCATATCCTTCCTTGTAGGGAAGCTGAATAAAATACTTAGCTTTTTTCCAAAATGCAATTGGGTTTTCAGAACGTACCTGAGTCTCAAATTGTTCTCTGAGATGTGAAATTTTTTGTTGAACCTATGGCAATTTCAATTGGTCTTCTATTCTCATAGCTGCTTTCAAATATTTCAATTCTTGGATCTGTTTCTCTTTCTATTGGATTGTCATGGAAATCTAGACCATTATTGAAATTTGTGGAGAAGAGACAAAAGGGAGGACGAATTTGGTTGCTTGGATAGCTTTTGCAGAACCTTGTCTCATATTTATATTAGGTAGAGTGATGAAGAGTACAGCTTTTCTTTCTGGAGTTCTTATTGAGCCATAAGGTTCAATAGCTGCAAGGAAAGGAGTGCCAAGAATACAGGAAACCAGAATATCTAAGAGGAAAAACTTCATATCCAGACAATTTTGCTCAAAGCACAATGTTGCTTTGAGGATCTCATATCCCAAGGAGATTTGAGTATTGCCTACTCCAGTAATAACATGAGAATTTTTTCTTGAATATTTGGCCGGAATAAGATCTTTATACATGATATTTACATCTGCACCAGAGTCAATCATATCTTTGAGCTTGAAAATTCTATCTTGAATTTTTAAATGTATCAGTACCAAAGGTTTTTGATGCTCAATAGCCAAAACTTTCATAGAATTAAGGCCTTCAAGACTATTAGTATCAAATATACTAATGTTTCTATTTATGTGTGCTTCTTCTGATCTTTCTTCTGAAGCAGCACCTCTTTTAAGTTTCTGGATTTCATCTCGAGCCTACAGATCGACTTTGTATGCGTTTTGTTCCAAAAATCAACTTTCAAGACCTTCAACTTTGTGTTTCAGATCAGAAAATTCTCTTTTCTAATTATTTAACTCTTTACCTAAATCATTCAATGTGAGAGGCTATAATCTTTCATTCCTATTATGCTTTATGAATGATTTGGTATTCTTTTCAAAAGAAGCATCAACAAATACAGGCTTCTTACCTGAAGAAGTTTCATCATGAGATTGTTTTGTCATCTTCATCATAGTTTTCAGAAAAGAGTCAAGGAGGGATGCCTTCATTTCTTCTTCAAGTAATGCTTGGATTTGGGCAAGCATTTGTGCATCTTCTCCTATGTTGCTTGATGCCATGCAAACTTTTAGTTTAGGCATTTTTCTGGCGAGTTCTTCCTTTGTTTCTTCTATGCTTTCATCCGTTTTTTATTCTTCTGTAGAGCTACAAGAACACTAATTTGGGTTTGAACATTGACAGTTATGATAAATAAATAGAACTTCCTATTCTAATTCAGACAAATCATCAGTGTCATTTTCAAATTCAGAAGTTTTAGGACTAGAACTGAAATTCCCTTGAGCTATATGAACTTCTTCTTGCTTAATAAAAGGGCTTCTAGGGAAGGCATCAGTGATGTGCATATCTGAGCCACATCGGTTGCAATGAATAGGGATTCTAGAATCCATTGCTCTTTCGGTATTTCTGTGAACCTTATTTTGGATATCGTTTCCCTTGGTCTTTTTTTATACCTCTCCTTGTGGGCATCTGTTTGCGAGGTGTCCTGGTTACCCATAGAGCCAACAAGTGAGCTTCTGCTTTTCTTGAGCCTTAAAGGTTTTCATCTTTATATCATTTGGAGTATAGTAATGGGTATTAGGAACCCTCTTGTAATGTGCTCTCTTTCAAAACCTATTAGGAGGTTTACCAAACTCAGAATTCTTTTGAGGTCTTCGGACACTCCTGATTCTTTTCAATATTTCCATGGCCTTTCTTTTCCTGCGAATCGGATCTTCTATTGATAATCCATACTTAGCACATATTGATTTGCTATCAGGAAATCTAGAAATTTTTTGAATAGATTTATTTACCTTAGTGCTAGTACATAGGCCAACCAGAGCAGAAGTAATAATAGACTAGATTTCTCCCCAAGTGTAGGTTTCATAAAGCATTTGAAATATGCCATGGGATTTAAAGTAATCTAGATATTTACTAGGGAGAGCAGCAAGGTATACTTGTTTCGAGAGCATATTTTTGCTATCTGCTACCTCATTGATGCGCTGCATCCATTCCTTGTCGAAATCATTATAATTAGCCATACTCTTACATTTTGAGTTCATTTAAATAAGAGAATGCTTATCAGATATTTCATGCTCTGTTCCACACCAATGCTCTAGGATCATAGTGGTAAGAGCACCGATCATATTAATTTGTGGCTTTCTGTCTTCATGGAAAATTATATCTCGAGCATCATCTCTTAATACTTCCTTTTCCATTTTTTCCACATGTGCAAGAGATGATTCTATTTCCCACCATTTGGCTAGAGTACCAGTAAAACATTGTATAAGACATTTGCATGCTTCTATCTCCCCTTTTCCTTTCATGCACATAAGTATGTATGATACATACATTCTGTCTAACACTTGTTTGATTTGTCCTACAGACATATTATCAATGTTCCACTCTAGGTAGATTTCTTCAGAAAACTGTGGTACTTCAGGTAACTTTCCTTTGCCATACAAAACTGGAGCTAAGGGCCTAGACATGTTCCATGGTAGGATTTCTTTAACAGGCAAAGCCCATTCTAGTGCAAGCTAGGTAACAAGGGCATAATCTGCCTCAATGTTTTCTTTAAGAAAATGGAGGGGAAATTTTTCTTTGATTTCAGACTTTTTTGAATGATAAACACTAGAAATTCTTTCAACTAGTCCGATAAAAAGATTAGAGAGGTGGATTTGTTTATCAGGTTGATCTTTTGAAGGAAGATCTGCTTGGATTTGTCTAACTCGGTACTTTATATCTTCTGTTTTCTCATCAATTTCAGAAAGTTTATGGGGCATTCCAGAATAAGAGTCTTGTAACTCTTCCAATTTTGCACTCTGATTTTTGGCTTCGGAGGCCATTATTGTGACTTCGGTTCTAATTCCCGAAATATTTAGAGAAAGGGAATTATTTGAGGAGACTAATTCATTCATGGTGACCTGCAGTTGGTCAATATGTCTCCTACGAGCATAATCGTTTGTGACAAATGTATGTGCAGCCATTCCTCTTAAAGCAACATTTGTCCAATTTATTTGTTCTGAAACAAACTGTATTCTTCTATGAGTGTTACTCATTTGAGATTCTTCTTTAACCAAAACTAGAGGGACAGCTTTAGATTGTTCTCTTCTTCTTCAAGAAGAATACTTTTGAATGGGGGAAAGGTAGAAGTGGATTCTAATTGTTTCCCATCAATGCTTTTCCACTTATGTTTAGGACTTTCTATTCCTTTTCCCTTTTCAGAGTCCATCATTTGGACTAGCTATTTTTCAAAAATATTTTTTCTCCATTCATAGAAGGAAATCCAACAATCTTGATTATTCATATAGGATTTTCATTCTTTTGCTAAGCTTTTCTTTTGTTCTACGAGGACTGATGCATTGAATTCTACTGCATCCGGATGAGAAAAGAGATCCCAATTTATGATTCTCTTCATCCAATCTTTATCTACTTGCCATTTTTTGCATCCTTTTATGAGAGTAAAGAATTTATGCATTTTAGGGATAGAAGGCTTTTGGATATCAGCTGGTAGAGGATTATTGAAACGACAGTCAGGGATGACTGTGTTGGCTTGTTCTATGTATCCCAAACCATACTTGGGCATACCAGGAGGTGTGTGGTAGCTAAAGATTTCTTTGAGTCTTGGGTCGTCAATTTCCAGTGCAGGGATCGAATGTATCATTAAGACATGATTAATGGTAGAGGTAATGCAGTAGTTAAGTTCACTCTCTTATGAGATCACATTAAAACAAAGAACAAAGAAAGCTGATCTTAATTAGATAATATTCTCATCAAATCAGAGCCCACCAAATTTGACGACCAGTAAGAATGTTAGTGATCACATAATCCACATCTCACGCCTGCTTTTCAATTGCTTCATAAATCAAATGGCTGCGAGACACTTTGCATTAAGAAAATTAGGCCATACTTTATTATTGCAATCAAATCAACTCTTAGCTTCCAATGTATCTTTTACGATATCTTATTCACAAAAGGCGAAGCCACAAGGACCCCATGGCACTTTTGAGATTCTACAGATAAGATCACATAATTTCCCGGTATATGTATATATATATATATATATACACCATCATATGCTCTAGATTACTTATGCAAAACGAGTTTGAGGCATTTCTGTGTTATATAGTTGTTATTGCATTAAACAACTAGCAGCTTGAAGCACTAGTAGAATGGAGGCCCATAGAAGGAAAAGGCGTATGGTGGTGAATTTAGATATCTTGGAAGCTACAAATGTCATAATTAAAGCTGATTCCAGCAGAGACAGTCTGTTTGTTCGATATTATCTTTCGAGTGGCAATGGCAAGGGGTATAATATTGCCTTGAATTCAAGGAAAGTGACGGCAAGGGCAACCCTCAATGGAAACAAACCTTCTAGTGCTTGGAGTGCGGAGGGATTATGAATGACAATAATGTTATTCGTGAACTTCAGAAGCAGTTTGTTAGGTTTGAATTGAGGCAGAGGAGCAGCAAAGTTAAAATACTCGGAAATATGTTCAGAGCGTCGAAAGTGGTGGGATCAGTTGAGATAGCATGGAAGGATTTGCTGGCATCTCCCACGCCATCAATAAACAGCTGGTATCCGTTAATACCAGCCACCCTGTTTGCACCTTGCAATCTCTCTAAAGTCGATGGTGGATTCGGTTTCATAGCAGGCTCCTCAAGAACATGATCAAGAAGCTATGAGTTGCAGGAATGAAATGATAAAGAATTATGTGAATGTGAATGTGAACAGGCGCATAAGGCCGTCTAGAACGCGATGATTGTGGATGCGGAGGAAAGGTTTGCTGCCAAGGCCTCCATGATGACGTTATTTTCGCTGGTGTCGCGTGATGACGTGGCAGCCACAGTATCGTCGATGTAGCTTGGATGGATAGCGTCTGTATATATGTTAAATCAAAACTGTATATATCATTTGTACTGTCACAACAAATGATGTACGTCCAAAATCGGATGCTTCAATGAATATTATACCATTCTTTTTCAGAATATTACTCCATGAATATATTATATTTGCGCACGCTTTTTCAAACAAGGTGGATGGGCAGATTGGATTTCTATTGAAGTTTAGCAAATTGATTTATAAATTAGTAAAGTGTAGCAAATTGATTTGTAAATTAGTAAACTGTATTTTCATTTAAGTTTAAAATTAATAAAATGGATTTCCATTGAAATTTATGAGATTGATTTGTAAATTAGTAAATTGGATTTAGATTAAAACAATATAACTTAGAAATATACAAACAAATTCAATGCTTTGAATGAGATGAATATAATATTCAATTAAATCCAAGGGAGACTAGCTATGATAAAAACTACAATTGACTATGCCATACCAAATCAACTACATCTACCAAACAATTGAATGATCAAAGAGGTATTCAAGACTAGTTATAAAATATGGTCTTAGATACACCCATATGAGAGGAACTTGAACATTCTTGGTAGGTTTATGTGCAACAAGAAGACAAAGAACAAAGATAGAGAGATATGTGACATAGGTAAATCAAAAACATTTATGTTACCTCAAGGATGATGGCCCACTCATTCTCTCGCATTTTGGGATAATCCATAAGTTGGGTAGTGAAAATCTGAGTGATCTAGTTACATATCGTGGCCCTATTCCCATTTAAAATAGGTCTTGCACGGTTCCTTAGCCTTCCCACCCATGTTCTTGTTCATGAAAAGTTTATGTTATTTGAAAGAATACATTTATTATAACTATAATAATGATATAAAAATGCAGTGCAATAATTACGCCAAAGGCATTTTCACAATGAAAGAACGTGTCTAGAAATATTCCTCGTCTCCCTGGCCATCAATATCTCGACATGTGTCGCATGGTGATTGGCGAGTTTAATGGTTAAAATTTCCAGTTATTATATCCCGTGATCCGGACCGAAGAAGGAAGCATGGAGTTGATCGGTTAAGTACACGTTCTGAAATTGCTCAAGCTTTATTGTTTCAGAATTTATTCTGTCTGTTTGTATTCTTTCCGCGTAACTTCTTCCTGCCTCTACATTTGGCAAAGATTAAAGAACCGGAGAGAAAATGCAGGCTATTGCAACAAGTACCAAATTTAAAACTCACATATACAAAAAAAAATTATGGTAAGCAAAATAACGAATTGTCAAATTCAGAACTCGTTGTTTTTTTCACGGCTGTTTTTTTCACGCCATTTACATAGGGTTTTCACGTTGTTGGAGAATTATTTTTCCATAGGTAGAAAATTCTTTTGGCTTTTATTTTTCAAATCATGTTTTATCCAGCACGTTTTTAGTAGCATCCAAATTAATATCAATTTGGGGTATACCCGATTTTGGATTTTCGATATTTCGAATATCGAAAACCGGAGACTCAAGTTTTTGTTGAAATAATTTGCCTCTCATTTCTGATATTTCAGATCCCAGATATCGGAAATATCGTTTTTTTATTTTAATAACATTCATTTCTCCGATTTCCAACTTTTTCTTTTCCAGTAAATTATTTAATTGATCAATATATATATATATATATATATATATATATATATTAAATAATTTAAGTTGTTTGTCATTTCATTTTATAAAGATGTTTTTTAAAATTTAAATTATATGTAAAAATTATTTAAAGATTGTCGATTTTGTATTTACTATTTTCGGGTGTTGGAAACTAAGAAAAATAATTTGCTCACTTCTCGATTTTCGATTCCCAATATTACTTAAATATTACTAGGTATAAATAGTACTTAAATATTGCATTTTTTTAATATTATATACAAATGTTACTCAAAAATCGGGAAGTTGGAAAAGCTAAGATTTCGAGAGATTGTGGCACAAGAGAAAAGTTAAAATTTCTGATTCCAAAGTCCGAGGAGCCGACTTTCGCAACCCGAATCGAAAAGATTGAATTTGAAGACATTACACAAGTTTCTTAATGAGTTCACTTGCTCAATGAAGAGAGTTGTACCGACCAGCAAAGGTTGACAGCACTGTGAGTAGTGATAATCCTAAATTAGGGAATTGGGGAATTGATAACACATCCATCCCCTGTTTATAACACATGAAATCTCGGGTTTATTGGTACACTCTAATATATATTGGATCGAAAACTATTTAGGGTTTGTAGTGTACACTTGATAATAATGCAATGAGTTTTATTAAATAAATAATGTAATGTGTATGATTTTCAATTTGCTAAATCGGGATCGGAGATCAAGAAACAAAAATTCAGTCAAAAAATATGTGGTGTTTCTGGTTTCCAAGATACGGAATATCGAAAATTGGGAATCGGGAAAGAAGACAAAATTATTAACTAGAAATGACAATTCCAATTTCAGAGATTCGAAGTATCGAAAAAGTCTCTGTCTCATATTTCTTTTATATTATTTCCCGATTTCCGAAAGCCGAAGTTGGGAATAATGGTATACTTGAGAATACGAGAGCTTAAATCTATGAGATAATTAAATGGTATAATAATAACAATTATGCATATAAAATACATAACATGCTTCTATAGATTTAAACACCCTTTGAAATGATGTTTCTTGATTCCTATTACATATTCTCATGATTTTCACAAAACTGACCCATCAATTAATATTATTTCAGGTAATTGATACATACATTGTTAAATTGAATTAAAAATATTTTAGGCAGTTCTAGAAATGATAATAATGCATCGAGTACATAGAAAATCTGTAAGATCGAGTCACTTTCTAAATGCCATTTATATGCAATAGCAATGAAGATCTGCTTGAAGGTCATATTGTTCAGAAAACTCTCCAATTTCTGACACTTTTATTATAGATTTGACAAATAATGGGTGTGTTGAACAACCATGTTCAGGTAAATTTGGTTGGTTTCCAATTAGAAGATGAACTCGCTCTATTGAGATTAGACAGTTCTATTAATTCTTGCACATGATCTAGGAACTAGGAATCAAAATCATCAAAGAATAATTAACAAATACTCATGAATTGGAAAATAACTGGAATACCACATTAGAGGAAATTTCAACTCAAAATGGGCCTCCTAAAATGAACTAATAAAATAATAGTTAAAATAATAAAATAATATTTATTAATTTTGGAGGAAGAAAAGAAAAAAACTACTTTTTTATTTGTATTTTTGACATATCTCCCTGTGTTTTTACTCAAATTTCGATCGGGAGAACTCGTTAGATGCGGAATTAAATTCTACATCCAACGAGTACCCACTCGGCATACTTTTGATGGACCCCGCTACCCGAAAAACAAGAAATACCTGAAAAAATGGAATGATGACATCATCATTTCGTTTTTTCAGGTATTTCTTGTTTTTGGGGTAGCGGGGTCCATCAAAAGTATCCCGAGTGGGTACTCGTTGGATGCGGAATTTAATTCCACATCCAACGAGCTCTCCCGATCGAAATTTGAGTAAAAACACAAGGAGATATGTCAAAAATACAAACAAAAAAAGTAGTTTTTTTATGATACCTATCCCCAAATTTATATTAAAAAAGTGTTAAGACCTATACGGTATTTCAAATTTAAAGCAATTTCATTGGCTAACACATGATGACATGGAATTTGAATAAAAGTTAAAAGGCATATTTTGAGTTGAAATTTCCTCTAATGAATAGGTTTCCTCTCTGTATATTATATAAACAATAAAGGATTACAATACCATGCATGAGCAATGGCTTAACTCAATGAAGAATTCGAATACCTAAGGGACAATTCAAATTCAATGAGTGAGTCTAGCTTAACTGACTCTTTGCCATGCAATCTCACTCAGTTAACCACTTGACCAAAACCCTAATTGACTCACCAAACCCTAACTGAAGTTGGAGTGCAATAAATGACTGAATCTCAACTGAAGGAGATCAAACACATGTCATAGCAATCCAATCATCAAGTGCTAGTACTGCATGACTCCAATAAACCCTGATGAGGTTAACTGAAGCTGAACTGACCATCAGAAGTTGGTGAAGGCGCCTTGTTCACTCCAGTTCATTAAAATAATATTAAATAATCATTAAATAATTATTAAATAATATATTTAATGCATGGAGGCACCTTAACTGACTGTAACTGACTGGTTGAACTGAAAGTAACCCCCAGTTAGCAATTAGGTGCATGAATGTCACACAGATCACCCCTGGAGTGCTCTAGTTAGCCTCCTTGACTGTAGGAAAGGCTAAGTTAGCCTCCTTGACTGTAGGCAGGTGTGGGAGTGACTGGGATGATGGTAATTAATGCTCCACTGATGTCAATTAAACTTAGGATAGTGGTTTATCTAGGCCAATTTGACTGAAGGAGTGAGTATGAAGGTAAATGTCTCCAACACCCCCCCTTAAGCTATACTCAGGAAGAGTTAGAAAACATAGATGCATAAAATGCTAGGGCCCTGGCAAAAAAGGCCATAGGTCACCCTGTACAATAAAGCAACTGAAACAATGCTCAAAACAAACTAAGTGAGGAAAAGAGGGAAAACCCAGTGGGAACAAAACCCCCCCTCAAGCTGAACACTAAAAGTAGTCTGGATCACCCTGATGAACTCACCCCCAACAGTGAACGGAGGTAAGTGAACTTCTTTTCTGAAAAGCTCTTGGTGAAGATGTCTCGAGGAATCTTCCACTTTGGAAGAAGAACAATGCACTCAACTGAATCAGAAATACAAACAGTTGCACGGTGAAAACTGGACCCATGTAGAGCAACTGAAATCATCTGAAGAGAGAGCAAAGGTTCTTGAGGATTTGAACCATGTGTGGAACACTCAAGAAACTGATATGTTGCAGCCTTAAACAGCAAACCATGAGTGGTAAAATCAGCCCCAAATCTTAGGAGCAAGTGTCCATGCTGATGCAGAATGTCTTCCTCTTTACTAGTTCTGTGAGGAGATGAGCTTGTGACCAAAGGTAGAGAATCCCTGGGACTCTGGAGAGTGAATGCTTGAGCTCCATAATCTGATATAGATTCTGAAATATATAATGAATCACAAAATAAAATATCAGCAACCTCATAGGAGGAAACTAACACCAAATCCTCATCAGTAAAATTGAAGAAGAACTGCGGTACTTGATTTTTCACACCGGAATTGGTGAGAGTAGCTACAAGCATGAATGAAAGCTCTTGAATTTTAAAATATGAACAAAATAATATCAGATC
>LPNX010263247.1:0-11792 GCA_001517045.1 Pseudotsuga menziesii
GGTAAGGGCGAGAAGAGCAGCACTCCCAAAACCAGCAAGAGAAAGAGGAGAGCCATCTCTCCTCAAGCCCAAACTGAATCCCCTTCCTCATCCAGCAAAGAGAGAAGGGCAAAGAGGAAGCTGGTGTTTGAACAAACTGAAGGAACTCCTCAAGGTAAGAATCCACTAAATCTCCCCTACTCAGGATCTGAATCTGGAGATGAAGGAAATCAAGGAGCAGAGCAGCCCATGGAAGGAGACAAAGGTAAAAACCCTCCCTTAACTGATGTATCAGGTCCCAAACCTTCCACACCAGAGACCAACAAATTCAATAAGATGCTACAGGAACTTTCCCAGGCAAGACATAATGAGAAGCAGGTCAAGTTGCACAACGCAGAGCTGATTGGAAGGAATATGGCACTGCATGACCGGAGCCAGGAAATCGTTGAAAGACTCAAGAAAACCACCGAGAGAAACGCGATGCTGATAAAGGAAAATGCTAAGCTCTACCGCACTCTCGGGATGCTCAGGTTAAGGTTGAAGGAATTGGAGGGGACAGAGGTACAGCCAGGAGTCACAGAAGCGCAACCATTAGGTCTAGACACATTGGCTGAGGTGGCCACGATCCCTGAGAAGGTAACACCTGTGGGAGCTCAGCAAGAACAGCCTGTGAGGGCTCAACAAGAATAGCCTGTGGAAGCTCAGCAAAGGCATACTAAACGAGTGACTAGAAGGAAGGGAGCAGCTGCAAAGAAGTCTTAGCGACTGATCACAAGCTTTCAGCTTTTGGCAGCTTAGGCGAGCACCACAGAGCTCATTAGCTGCCAAAAGGACTGATTTTTGGCGACTAGCATCGTTTGGGGTTTTAATTTTTGAAACTGTTTTTCGGCTTTTGGCAGCTTAGGCGATCCCACAGAGCTCATTAGCTTCCAAAAGGACTGGCTTTCGGCAGCTAAGGCACGAAATCAGCATGATGGTTAGCTGCCAAAAGCCTATTTTTGCAAAGATTCTCTGATTTCGCCCAAAACTCAGTCTTGATTCGGGAAACTGGCAGAAATGAATGGATTATAAAGCATATTATCTATGTCTCAGAGGTTTGGAGCGAATTTTGGATCAGTGGGCACTTTTGACTAAGTTCAAACCTTATTTCAAGGAGCATCTCTATCAGTCAACTACCACATCATGAAAATCAGATCGATGGTGCGCACAACTCTGTCCACCGAGCCTTGGAAGGCGGCTTCACTTCACCAACCATCGAGCTGTTGAAGGAGATCTCCATATCATAATCTCCTTCATTTTAGGGATCAATCACTATGTTTTGGCTTTAAACTATCAGTTATGTTTTAATTGAACTGGACAGATCCATGTTGTTAGGATCTGGAAACTTTTGTAAAGGCTTTAAAAAGTCTAAGAACTCACACTGAAAGGGGTTCGAGCTTGGATAACTTGGCCTATGTCTGATTGCTAGTCTAATAAAATCACAGTTTTCTCTTGTTATTGTACCCAGATTTTGTCATCCACTATTATTCTGCACTCTGTTGGATTATTTAGCTTATGTTCATGATTCGATGGAGGAACTTCTTACTGTTTCAGTATAGCCCTGCGTTATTTATGTATTTGGTTGTATAAACCCTGCATTTAATGTATTTGGTTGTCTGAGCAATATTCTACATGCCTGTTCTATTATTTATCATCTGATGTGCAGTTTCTAAGAGCACTGGCTCATTAAATTATTTGGATTAGCAGTCTTTCATTTGTGCCATTCTTGTATCCCCTCGATCCACTTATTGAAAGTAAATGAAGTTTTAAGTTACCAAGCATACTTAGCTATAACCACTAAGTAGTTTCTTGGAGAGCTAACAGGATCTAAATCCAAAACTCCTCTACAACATCAATGTCGATGACTACATAGAATTTCTATGCAACTTGAACTGGCATACAAAACTTGAAAAATGGACAAACAAATAATTTCAAACTCCAAAAAACACACAAAGATATTGGGCAAAATACCATGGTTTAATCATTGAAGCCACAAAATATACAAACACCCCCCCAAAAAAATTGTAAGCTAGTTTCTAGTTTATATCAATATAAAAGAAAAAAAGATACAGTCTTATGTGGTTGGTCTGCCACTAGGGAAAACAAACAAGCAATAGAACCAAAGTTTATCATCGGCTATTTTGAGAAGTCCAAAGTCAAAGATCTTAACAAACTGTCTGTAAAAGTAAAGATAACTATCATGTTGTCTAGTAAAACTAGACCTACCCCTTTATATGCTAATAGAACTATTAGATTGACTACCAAGACAAACCCATCCAACATGATGGCTTTCATAACCAATAGTTCCTATATAAACAAAACACTAAACATACATACAAAGACTAGAATTAAACATCATCAGAGATGGTCACAGTAGAAGGTGTTTGGTCGCCCAAATGTCGTATTTTCATCCTATTTTCCCTTCACTATTCCTCACATTCATCCATATTCATCACTCCATTAACCATTCCCTATGCCATTTTCATAAATAAATATGGGTTACCTTGTTATTTTCCAATTTATTTATTTTTAAGTATTTAAAGAGAATTTATGATTAAATATTACAAAATTAACATGTCTTCATTTATATCCCAAAGTTGTGTGAGCTTTGTGATGTGTATGAATATTTGAAGATTTTCAACAAATGAATTATTCAAAAGCTTCTCAAATATATCCTCCACCTTTTCAAGATTTGGAGATAATTATTCAAGATAATTCCAAAGAGGAATATCATGATAGAAGTGGTGAGGATTTGAAGGGATAAATTTTTAGAATTATGGAAAATAGGTTGAGAGAAAAGTGGATCTATATTTCAAAACATTCATGTATAAATAAGAGGGTTTTCTCCTCATCTGGGAGGAGGACTCTTTAGTGATTCTTTAGTAGTGTGGAAGTAGAAAAAATTTATGTAAAGTCTTTTGAGAGTTAGTTATGGATATTATCATTTTGTAATAGGATTGATGTTTTAGAGTATTTTAATTTCTCTATAATAGATTTGTCCTTTTGAATTTGTAATGGATTTTATGTTTTCTTAGTTAATTTTGTTTTATGCAACTTTATGCTCTCCTTAGATTTAAAAATTTACTTTCATGCAATTTCCTGCTTTCATAAACTAGGTTCAAATGCAGTCGCATGTGTTTTCTTAGATTTAGTCGTATGATTTCTTATATGAAGTTAGTCGCATGTTTTCAATTTCAGTGGTATGTGTGTTTCCTTTTCAAGCATTAGAATAGGTTAGTATCACTCTGATCCTGCATATATTTTGCTTGCAACTCTAATTTTACGATCTCCTTGTATTGATAATTTATGTCAAAATAAATATTATATATTTTGCTTGACATTTTGGCGTCGTTGCCGAGGAGGTGCTAAAAAGGGGTTGGAGTTAGATAGGTAGATATGTTTCTTTTATATTATACGACAAGAGGGAGGGGAAACGATAAGATGCAACGACGATTTCACTTCATAATTTATGTGGTGTAACAGCCTAACGCATCTACTTTAGTGGGTCACCCCAAAGCCTTGTTGTCCCCTTTGAACATAAATATGTTTCCTATCCACAAGCGTGATTTACTTTTCATGTAAGAGTGTTTATTTTTATGCAAAGCGTTTATTTTTCCTGCAAGAGTGTTCTTTCATTTTCTGCAAATGCAAGTTTGTTTTTTATTTTGCATTTGCATTTTGTAGTATGAGTTTGGATTGCTTTCATTTTGCACTAACTTTGATTTCATACCATTCTGCTTCTAATTTGGTTTACTTTGATTTCATACTATTTTGTATTGTTTTGTACCATTTTTTTGTATCATTTAATTTGGTTATTAGTAAGATGATTTTACAATGAATATAAGTCTAGATCAACTCACTTAGATCATAGCAAAAGCTGGGATCTCCTCTTCGCAAGGAGAAGAGATATTTCTAGCAGCTAAAAGATTTACTACTCCTCCTAAAGTGAAAGAAGAATCGACATTTGAAGAATTATGTGCATCAAATGAGGAACAGTTATGTGAGCAGAAAATTGAGAAGGATGAAGAAGGGATTTCGGGTGATCAAAACAAAGAATTAGACCATGCTTATGAAAGTTTTATTGAATGGTGGTTTCAAGTAAGTACTACGTTAGATACCATGAATCTTTGTCTACTTTTGTTACAAGAATGGTTACATTGGCAATTTCATCACACTTAAATGATTGTAATTTTCATTTAGAATAGGGTAAGTAGGTTTTAGTTTTTATTTTATTATTGCTTTCTCATTTTTGTTTAGAAAATTTTTCATTTTCATTTTTGATAATTTTTAGTCTTGTTAGGAACTAAAATTTTGGTCTTAAATTAAGTTTACTAGTTCTAGTTTAGTTTTTTTTTTTCAAAGAAATTAGGAATGTAAATAAATTGGAAAAAAAACTCAAATTGTTGTCTTATGATTTCCTTTGGTTTTAGAAAACTTTCATTTTTTTAAAATTTTTCTCATAATTTTTTTAGTTTGCTATAGGAATTATTTTTTCTAGGAATAATTTAAAATTAAAAAAAAAGCATAGGAAAAAAAAAAAACCTAGTTGCATGTACATTCCATCTTTTCCTTTCATGTCGAAACCTACAAACACAAAATAACATAAATAAACAAATCACATTAAAAAAATTATATAAAAAATAGCTCTAGTTGCTTGCACATTTGGCTTTCCATGATTTCTCCATTGAAAATGGCGCAACATATTGTTACCATTGACTAGCAAACCAGACTCCTTCCTCTTCCATCAGGCTACAAACTTGCCAAACGAGTTCCCAACCTCGCTAAATAAGTGATCGTTCCATACTGGTATCTATAGTTCTAGAAGAAGAGCCTTAACCTTATGAATATAGGTTAGTAACCATGGCTTGAGACAATCAATACTGTTGCATTCTTACTTAAACTTCTACTGGAACATACATTGAGATGACTTCATCTGAATTGTATGAGCTACTAAGACAAATCAATGGTGGAGTACCTGGTAAATTTTCCTCTAGTGCATCTGGTGAATCTAGCTTACAGGGTGGAAAATTTCTATCCATAAACCCGGCCTCCTACCTATATCTATGAATCCAACCATGTTATCTCTAATAAAACGGAGGTAGGTAGAATATTTTGGGGGGAATCGCTCTGATATGTAAATGATGACAATTTGAGCTCGATAATTTGGCCACGCAGGGGAATAAAATCCAGGTGGTATTCCAAACCACAGCCAGATCTGGAACATAAATCTCATGCAAGGAATATCAAGAAAGGGGATTTATTGCACATCTCTTTTGGTCATTCCTAAGGGAAGAAATGAGATACTAGTAGTAGAGTGAGGGCCACATGTAGAATTCTAGTTGATATCTCGGTGATAAAATTGCGGAGATCGTCCACATTCTGAATAACTCATTTGGATTGCAACAACTAGAATCACCCTCCTTTATGATCTTACGCATTTCATAAAAAATAAAAATAAATCACATGTCTCGCTTCGTGGAGCAAGTGTAATGCTTCCTAGCGTTAACATCAGAGATCAAGATCTTCACAAATTTCTACACGATTATGGAAGACAAATCATTACGGTTTTTCTGCCAACTGAATTTGCAACGTGTATTGCAAATATTTCATAAATTCTTCCATAATTTTTTTATCTGGATGAGTAGTTTCTATACCTACGGTTGATAACTATGGCTAATGGCATGCAGGTTAACTGTGTTGTTTTGATCATCGATTTTACCACCGATTCCCTTGAGGCCCAACTGGTGTTTACGTATACTATTTTCCATTAGGGATAACGTATATTAGCAAGACCTGGAACTTGGTAATAGTTACTATGTGTGCTTATCACTAATGTTGATTGGTGCCCGAAGATAATGTATGCATTGGCATCCATTTAGGGTATTGATCACAAATATCGATATGGACCAAAGAGCTGGAGAGATTTTCAGTAACTAAGCTGGAAAATCTAATGACAATAGTAACTAATCTAAATTTGTTCAAGATATCAGGGTGGTTTCTCAATAGATAGAAGTATTACAAAGACGGCCCCGCTCTAGGTGTTACATGCTTGCTATATAAAAGTTTTACTTTTAGAATCCATAACTCATGGCTTGGTCTAATTAGGTTGCAGAATTACTGGATCTCAACCCTAAAGAGTTTTAGAAACTGTATCTCCCATTGATATTCACAGGAGTAGAACCATTGAAAGGAAATCTACCTTATGTACAATGCTATGGATGGGCCGTAACACTCAGAGAGCTTATAAATACTCGAGGGGAGAGATGGGAACTTTAGTTGAAGGGTATTGGTAAAACTCCTTATAGTTGTATTGTTTATGGCCTTGTAGTTCTTCATAGTAGCATTCGAGAGTTCATGTGCGGAAAAGCAATGGAATCTTTTGGTGTTCCAACAACTCATTTTCTATGGTGAGAACTCGTGTCTTTCGATCATAGAGATTTGAGCATGGATACATACGTAATTAGTTCTTTTTAATTATTGTCATGATCTTATCATTTTGCATCTCAATCCTTGGAAACATAAGTTTTCATAGGAATTTAGTGCACCTAACATTCATACCCACAACCTATTCATATCAATATCCTATTCGCTAGAGATAAGGTTCAATGATCCCAAGTTCAAGAAGCACTCAAGGATGAAATTGCTCAACTTGCTCGTTGAATTCCAGGTTGATTGATTTCTTCATAGTAACTCATATCTACTTATGGAAAATATTTTTGATGCCAATCTGTCCTACGTCCAACCCCCGTGCCTTCACAAACTTCTTAGAATCCATTTTTGATGTTGCACAAAGCACGAGTGCTAGTTTTCAGAAGACGCTTGTTGTCATATCATTGAAGAGTGTAAGTGTGACAGTTCAAGGTAACTCGAGTCTGCCATCAATATTGTCAAGTTCGTTAATACAATGACACATTTAGCTGGAAAGGTCTTGGACCTAACCGTCGACCTAGGTGCTACAAGTACAGTTGAAGAAGATGGGAAGTTAAAATGGATGAAGGTTATACCATTCTTTCGATCAATACTATTGTAGATCCTCAAAATTTTCTCCTGGATTCTATTAGATGCGCAACAAGTATGTATATGATGGATCTAAATCCCCCATTATTTGTTCTCTATGTATTTTAACCATTGATTTGCTGAGTTATGGTTTTCATTGACACTCTTTTTTCTTCTTCATCTAAGCATAGCAAGCATTCATTTTTCATCTTTAAATTAATAATCTTCACGTGAAAATATTAAGTTGTTTCACCAGCTTGTCCCATGTAGAGAAAATGGGAAGAGTCGTGTAGTGGTGTCGACAATGCAGAAATATTTGCTCGGTGTATTGATTATATCAGTAAAAACATCATAGATACACAATGACCCTACAATAATTTCCTTTAAGTCACAGTACTAATGCATTTGACCACACAATCTTGAGATATGATTTATGTGGCTTTTGCACATGGTGAATATCTTACTTTGATTTCTCGAATAAAAATACTAACAACAAGTCATTTACCTTCATCTTTTTATATATACTTTTATGTGTGTTTGATTTGTCATGCATTGACCCTCTAAAACAACAAGATCTTTGCAATAACACTCAATCCAATCTCATATCAGAACAAAGATAATATATGAAGAAATCTAGAGTAATGGTCGACAACAAATCTTCGTTATAAATGGTAATTTATCTTTCAAATATTTGTGGGAAAATGGCATGAATCCAAATTATTCAATTGCAATCTACATCCTTGCATGAGTTACAAATATTGGGTTATGTTGAAAAGTCAAATAGGGTGTGAGTTTTTGATGTGGATTCTTTTTTATTAGTTGGAGTGAAATGTAAAATACAATAACAAATAATAAACATTTAAAAATCTTTGTCAATAAACCCCATTGCAAATAAACAAAATAAAAATAAAAATAAAAAACAATTTAAAATAAAAACATAAAATAAAAAAAATTGCAAATAAACTTAGAATCTTCTCAAAACCAACAAAAATTCATGCTTGATAGATATTTACGCTAACTTGTTTTTTCCAAACACATAACAACATGTTTTGACGAAGAAGAGTGCTTAAGACACATTAATGCTCTCAAGTATAAACACACATTTCACTTTTGCATTTGATTTGACATGCATGTGTTTCTTGCACTTTATATTTTTCAATACTTTCACAATTTTGTTGCAGGAAAATACTAATCTTTTTCAGTTTCAAAGAACATCAAATTGCATGTAGATGTGATTTCAAGAATCACTAGAAATTTTCAGAAAAATGTTCCATTGACAGCTTGAAGGAGTTAAGCTTTCCATTGCGCCTATCATGACATTGGCTTCCATAATAAAAACTTTTCAAAAACCATTTGCATCATGACATGATCATTTACCTTTCCTCTTTCTCTTCAGTTAATCATGTTGAAGCTTATTTTGTCATTTCCTATGTAGTCATTATAAAACTTTTTATCCATCGCTACTACCTTATGAATTCTCGCATGATTACTTTTCTGAGTCATATATTTTTCCTGATTTACACTCATCTTTTGCCTCATATTGAGTCTTATTTTAGCTATTTTTCATACTCCCAAAATGTGAAAAAACAATGAGCATAAACTCACTAGGGCTCGAAAAATCCACTAGTAAGTGTTTACTATTCTGCCAAAATTATTTTCTGCAAATTTTTGTATTTGCACTCGTGTTGGATGATGTGGGATTCCTTAAGGCCACCTTCCAACAAGTCTCACTCTATCAACATCAACACCTTATATGGAGATGAGGCTAGAGACTATTTAGTACCTTGGAATCTACATGCCTTAATGGCAGATTTCCTCGCTAACAATTATGGGAATGCATCAATGTCTCTTGATTGATAGATCTTACAGGTGACTCGACATCAACACATCTATTCGTACCTAATAAGATGTACTATTGGTACCTTGAGACCCATTGAAATAAATGGTGGGTCATCTCACATTGGTTAACGACATACATTAATGGTCAGTAATCCAATGAATTCCTTATGTGTTCGACCTTAATACATCTACTCACACAAGAAAGAATTGTACCATGGGTAAGCTTTGCAGCAGTTGCATATTATGTGATTTTTGGTTGATTGATTCTTCTTAGGAATAAAAAGGAGATAAGTTCAAGGATAGTCAAAGGTTAGTTTGCTTCAAAAATGGGAATTTTTCTGTACCTCAGCAGGTTTTTATACTTTCCCAGCTTCAGTGGTTTCCAGTACAGATCTTGAAGCTCAACAGTTGGCCAGTTACCACCTTGCTCAAATTGTCTTTGTTGTAGTTATTTTTCAGCAGCATTTTTGTAGATTTATATTAATTTTTCTTTTCAGTACCAGTTAGTACCATGGAGTACTGCAGTTCCACTTTCATCTTTTAGTTGTTGATTCCTTCAACCTAGTAGCAGTTCATATTTTTCACTTCACAGTCCATGATCTGGCAACAGTATTAGCTACATTTCTCTTGCAAGTCCATCAACGTTTTGGGTAAGTGGAGGTATGTTGTTTTCTAATCTTTAACCATGTAATTCCTTAAATGCTAGAAAATGAATGAATTTAGAAAATTCCCTCACCATGTTACATTACCTTACTCATTTTCATAAATTAATACATCTTCAGTTTGGGGTGGGGGGGTATATTCATTACCAATTTATTCCATTTTACACATACCATCATCTCATTTACCATTAACCAACATGTCTCTTCCAAAATATACTTTATTACAATTTGATTCCATTTTTTACATGATTTTATAAACATGAAGAAAATGTACATTGATGGCTTATCATTTCCAGTGCATGTGTACTTTCAAATCTTATGTATTGCAGCCATAAAAATCAATAAATTTTGTTTACACAAGGATCAACATTTGTCATCTTCATGGTTGTCACACAAGAACCAACCACAAGAAAACAAGTAAAAGAAATGAATGTTGTTAACACAAGAACCAACATTTGTCATGGTTGTCACTTAAGAACCAACCATAAGTAAAATCAGATGCTACTCATGTATTTCACATCATGGAATGATTTAGTGTTAAACACATTGTCATGCAAGACCAAAGTTAAGAAGCCAAAAAGTTTATGCACAGTTGCATGAGGACATGCAACAAGCTCAGTTGGGGGGAGTGTTTGGTCACCCAAATGTCGTATTTTCATCCTCTTTTCCATTCATTATTCCTCACATTCATCCCTATTCATCACTCCATTAACCATTCCCTATGCCATTTTCATAAATAAATATGGGTTACCTTGTTATTTTCCAATTTATTTATTTTTAAGTATTTTAAGAGAATTTATGATTGAATATTACAAAATTAACAAGTCTTCATTTATATCTCAAAGTTGTGTGAGCTTTGTGATGTGTACGAATAATTGAATATTTTCAACGAATGGATTATTCAAAAGCTTCTCAAATATTTCCTCTACCTTTTCAAGATTTGGAGATAATTATTCAAGATAATTCCAAAGAGGAATATCATGAGAGAATTTGTGAGGATTTGTGAGGATTTGAAGGGATAAATATTTTGTAATTATGGGAAATAGGTTGAGAGAAAAGTGTATCTATATTTCAAAACATTCATGTATAAATAAGAGGGTTTTCTCTTCATTTGGGAGGAGGCCTCTTTAGTGATTCTTTAGTAGTGTGGAAGTAGAAATCATTTATGTAAAGTATTTTGAGAGTTAGTCATGGATATTATCATTTTGTAATAGGATTGATGTTTTAGAGTATTTTAATTTATCTATAATAGATTTGTCCTTTTGAATTGTTAATGGATTTCATGTTTTCTTAGTTAATTTTGTTTTATGCAACTTTATGCTCTCCTAGATTTAAATTTACTTTCATGCAATTTCTTGCTTTCGTAAACTAGGTTCAAATTAAGTCACACGTGTTTTCTTAGATTTAGTCGTATGATTTCTTATATGAAGTTAGTCGCATGTTTTCAATTTCAATCATATGTGTGTTTCCTTTTCAAGCGTTAGAATAGGTTAGTATCACTCTGATCCTGCATATATTTTTCTTGTGCCTCTAAGTTTACGATCTCCTCGGATTGATAATTTATGTCGAAATAACTATTATATATTTCGCTCGACAGAAGGCACCTCTGATACCACTAGAGATAATTTTGGGTTGTCCCAGAGGAAACCATTCCTTGAACACCATTCCTAAAGTCGCTTTAGCCAATACGTTTAGCTTGTCTCCTTACTCAACTTGCACCTTAGCGATAAGCTTCAAAGGAGTCTCCACTCTGTGAATTTGACCCTAAGTTTCATCTAGTTGGAGGAGGATTTACTTATTTTTTGATTGATGTCCATGATGGCCTTTCTCAGGAGGGTTTTCATATACTAGTAAAGTGTTCCAATTGGCTTGAGCATGATAAGTTGTTGAGCCTTTTGAGTGAGGTATAAATCTTGAGATTAGAGTGAAGCTAATTTTAGCTAAAGAGAGTGGGATTATCAAAGGAGGGCCTTGAATAGAAAAAGGGTTTCAAGCTTAGGCTTGTAGAGAGTGCGAAATGAGAAAGCACACACTAGACAGAGGAGGTATGGGCAGGCCTAGTCATAGGTCTTCTACCAACTTGAACTTTTGGGGTCATTGTTCCTATCCCAAGTGCTTCCTTTGATAAGCTTTTAGCCTTCATTATGTGCTCTCTAGTGACCGGAGAATTAAACTCTTTTGGGATATGGTTGAGAAGGATTTGTCTCCTTTTTCCTGGATTATGTATGATTTGGTTGCTCCTTTTTTATGTGCATTGTTTCTAGTAGTCCACCTATG
>LPNX010263255.1:11175-117220 GCA_001517045.1 Pseudotsuga menziesii
TCTTATGGTCAGTTCAGCTTCAGTTAACCTCATCAAGGTTTATTGGAGTCATGCAGTACTAGTACTTGATGGTTGGTTGCTATGACATGTGTTTGATCTCCTTCAGTTGAGATTAAGTCATTTATTGCACTCCAACTTTAGTTAGGATTGGTGAGTCAATTAAGGTTTTTTGTCAAGTGGTTAACTGAGTGGTATTGCATGGCAAAGAGTCAGTTAAGCTAGACTCATGCATGGGAATTCGAATTGTCCCTTAGTTATTCGAATTCTTCATTGAGTTAAGCTATGGCTCATGCATGGGAATTGTAATCCTTTATTGTTTATATAATATACAGAGAGGAAACTTATTTGGTTCCTGAAAATTTCCAATTCATGAGTAATTGTTAATAATTCTTTGATGAGATTGAATCTTAGTTCCTAGATCAATGTGAAGAATTAATACTTCTGGAAACAAAAGTCAAGGATAAAGTGGTTGCAGGAAGAGGAAAGGAATACTAAGTTCTTCCACAACTCGGTTATCCAAAACAGAAATAGCTCGAAAATCCACATACTCAAAAAAATGGATGGGAGCCAGGTGGAGACTTGGAGGGAGATAGAGGAGGAGCTGCCCCAACACTTTGCCGACATCCTCACTAAGGATGGTGGCGATAGGGAGAAGGATATATATCGAATCACTAGACTTATTACTAAAGTTGTAACCAACGAAAAAAATGACCTGCTTATGAAGCCAGTTTCTATGTAAGAGGTGGAGGAAGCAGTTCAACAGATGGCTCTGGGAAAATCTTCAGTACCTGATGGTTTCACATTGAAATTCTTTCACTTATTTTGGGAGATGGTTAAGGAGGAATTATTAGAGATTTTTCAGGAGTCTGGAAGCAAGAGGGAAGTCCTAAAATCTTTCAATGCAACTTTCCTCACTCTAATTACCAAAGAGGTATGGGTTGACAGCCCTGATAAGTTTATACCCATAGCTTTGTACAATGTGATATAAAAAATTATCTCCAAGGTTATCTCGAATTGTTTGAAACCTCTTCTCCCCAACCTGATCGGCCCTAAACAATATGGGTTTGTGGAGGGAAGAAAGATCCTAGATGGAGTCATTCTAGTTCATCAAGTGATTCATTCTCTGAAAAGCACCCGTCGGTCGGGCATGATGATCAAACTTGATATTGCGAAGTCCTACGATAAAATGAGTTGGAAGTACATGGACAAGATGCTAGAAGCCTTTAGGTTTGGTACTGAGTGGGTGGAGTGGGTGATGAGTTTGGTTTTGACTCCCTTCTTCAATACCCTCTTGAACGGGTCTCCAACCAGAATGATCCATCCATCCTAGGCTATAAGGCAAGGGGATCCACTGTCCCCTTTCCTCTTTATTCTGATGGCCGAGGGGCTAAGCTGGCTCATCCAGGATCAAGTGGGGACTAGGAAGTTAAGGGGTCTCAGAATCCATTAAGGAATGGACCCGAGATGCACCAACAATTTGTAGGTGATACCATGCTCATGGGGCACCCTTCAGTCCAAGAAGCTCGAACCTTCAAAAGGATCCTAAACCTCTTTGCAAAGGCCTTGGGCTTGGAAGCTAGTGCAAATAAATATCGGGTTTTTTTATTCAACACAGCTCCTATTGTCCATAGGAATATCATCAGGATTCTAGGTTTCACCAGAGGAGTGACGCCTTCTAAATACTTGGGGATACCCCTTGGGATGGGGAAGCTTAAAAAAGCATCATGGCAGGACCTCCTGGATGAAATGAAACAGAGACTCTCTAGCTGGGTTCTTCAGCCTTTAAATATTTCTGGCAGATTGGTTCTTGTGAAAGTAATCCTTTAGGCTATGCCCATCTATCTCTTTTTGGTTTTGGCAACTCCAAAATCTATTCTACTTGAGATTCGGAGTCTACAGAGGAACTTCTTGTGGGGCCAAAGGGAGGCAAAGACCAAATTTTCTCTTGTAAGCAGGGAAGGGATATGCCTCCCCAAGGGGAAGGGAGGTTTAGGTCTATGGGACTTTGAGGTTATGGCCAAAATTAAGGGGGCCAAAGTTTGGTGGCGCTGGTGCAACCACACGGTTGAATGTTGGGCCAGGCTATGGCATATCAAATTAGCCAAAGACAGTCCCCAAAACCAATTGGTGCGGATCAATGAGGAATACCTTGGATCTCCCATATGGATGAAAGTGGTTAGTGGGTGAAGTATTGTGCAGGAGCACTTCTTTTGGGACATAAGGGACAGGGAGAGTGTGAAGTTTTGGGAGGACTCTTGGAATCAGTTTCCAAAATTGGGACTAGATCCAAGGTGGAGGCACATCCGAGAGAGGAATTACAGAAGGTAGGGAGAAGGTGAAGCATTATTGGGGGAATTTGGGTCTAGATGGGCATCGGCGGTGGAACATCCAGGAAAGGGATGGCCCAATCAATGACGAGGACCTACTGTCTTTTCAGGAGTAGCTCCAAATTCTTTTCATCAGGACCCGAGGGGGTGGATATCCTAAGATGGGGTTACTCAAAAAGGGGCTCCTTCAGTATTAAGGAGGCATACCACATTAGGACTAATAACCAAGAGGAGGGGGATGGGATATGGAAGAAAATATGGGACACTAATCCATGGCCAAAGGTCGCAAATTTTGTCTGGCTGGTGGTTAAGGGTAGAATTCTCACAGGAGAAAACCTTCGTCGATGCAGAGTCCAGGGACCATCCCAGTGTGTTTTATGTCTTCATGACGAGGAAATCATGGGGCATCTATTGGATAGTTGTTTGTTTGCCACAACCATTGGGGACAAATGGGATTTGGCATTTAGGAGGAGCGATAGAAGAAGAGGGAAACCAACCCAAACTCTACGTGATTAGCACCCTAAGGATTTTAAGAATCGCATCCTTCGCACTCTTTGGGAGTCTTTCCCAGGGATAGCTTTGTGGTGTCTCTGGAAAGAAACAAATGGAAGGATATTTCGGCACAAGAGGCACATAGTAGAAGAATTTTGGAAGACCATGGTTGACAACCTCCTATCCACTATTCGAAGCATGCAGTGGAATGATCAGGATAAGATCATTCCAGGAGAGGAAATCCATGTTGCAGACGAATGGGAATTGGACAAGGCCCAGATGGAAGGTTTTTGGAGGAGAAAGAAGGTATGGGACCCCTCAAGCTCGGTCTCATGGTGTCCCCCTCCATTTTTGGTGTTTAAGCTGAACTTCGACGAGGCATAAAGAGGGCATCCTAGACTTGTTGGTTATGGAGGAGTCTATTGAGACTCAATAGGGCAGATTCGACATATTTACTATGGCACCATTGGCATTGATACCAATAACTCAGTTGAGTTGGAAGGCCTGATACGAGGCTTTGAATGTTTGATCAGGGAGGGGTGGTTCTCAATGATTATCAAAGGGGACTCTAACATTCTAATTCATATGGCCTATCACCTGGCGAGTGGGAGGACAAGTGAGAAAACATCATCTAGTTGGCGACTAGCAAGCCAAATTGAAACCCTCTGTACCCTATTTGCTGAACACTCGACCATATCTTTTAGCCACGTCCATCGTGAGGCCAACAAGGTGGATGACCTGTTAGCTAATGCTGGCATGGAGGGAGGTACGGGTCATCGCAGTGGAACGCTGGAGGGTTTTTGTAGTGAAAGGTGGGCTCCGTAGTGCAAGCAACTGGAAGCTCGCGATCATGACACAAGGCCATAGGTGGAGGTTCTTGCAAGCGGGAGTAGGGATGGCGACAGGGGGGAATTGAACGCCAAGGATGATTCAGAGTCATGCCATGCAAGCTTGCATAGATAAAAGGATTTGCTTGTTGGAGTCAAGCCCTCAACGTCTTGTCTGGGTACGACATCATTAGCTATGGGATGATTAAGGAGGATCCATATCGACGAAGAGATTTGTTATTAAAGGCCGAGAGGATGTTTAGTGCAGGCCCTAGTATGAAGGGAGATGAAGGTATGATTGGTATGACGGGAGTAGGGTATAGTTTAGTTTTGGTTATGATGGCCCCTACTACCCTATATTCAGGACAGACTTCACCACCTTTCATTTGCATTCGAGGGGGGTTCTTAGCTATCAAATTCTGGGAACTGAGTGTGGTGAGTCTTCATACGCCAGACCCTGTGGTTTTGGTTGCTCCTAGAGTGTGTGGTGAGAGATTTCCTAGCCACCCTATGACCATGGCGCCCAAAATCACTCTGAGAGGTGAGGTGGTTCGGGGTGAAGCCTCAACCGTAAGCCACAAGAAGGGGAAGGGGGGCATGAGGCAAGCGGGGGACTATCAACAACCCACAAGGGCTCAATTGCACGCTCAGGAAGTAGCATATTTATTTAAAGAACTTGTTCATATGTCTGTTTTTAAGGAAACTAAGGGGGTTGTAGGAAATTTGTGGGATGAAGTCAAGCTCATGCATGTTGAGAATTTGCGCCATGAGGTAGAAGACTGGTTTGTCGACCTAGGAAACCCAGCAAGGCGAGCAGTGGCCTATGACCGCATGCTCCTGTTGTACTGGGTCAATATGAATCTATTTTCCCACTCTTCTGTAGCAAAGGATGCCAAACAGGAAGGGGATGAGGAACCTGTTAAAGCATGGAAAGAGCATAATAGTGACTACCACCTGATGCATAAGAAAATTGATGTTACAGTGGTTCACATGGATATTTTTTTCTACCTGATGAGACTAGTGCAGGAGGAGGTCGTGCACCCCCAAGGGATAGGTAGACGGCTGGATAAAAAATAACCTTGAAAACACTGCTGGGGATAGTGTTGGGAAGGCTCAGTGGGGCAAGGCTCCTTCTACGACTAATGCTGGGAGCTTCTGAGTTGGGTCGGGTCTGTTTTTTCTGATTTATTTTCCTATGTATGTTGTCTAGTCATCGACCGATAGGTGTTAATTTTGTCTCAGTCCAGTCATTTATTTATATGTATTTTGGGAGAATAGTGGAAAGCATTGTTGGTGCCTAGAAAATCACAGGTAACAACAGTAGGGATTCTCCCCAATAAATGTTCCCAACCAGATTGTTATTGTTTGGTATGGGGAATCCATTTGGTTTACGGTCTGGCTTCCATAGATCAAGTAACGGTTAAAATGCTTTACTGGATACAGTCCGGTCCATCGTTTAGGTTTTTTTTTTATCTTTATGTATGATGTGCAGGTGCCTAACTAAATGCAAGTGATAGAGATAATGAGGAGGGTCACAACGTGATGCGCAAGTTCTTACCTCTCTCGCTTATAAATCATAAATAAAGCAAAACTAACTAAGACTAATTAATCTATCCCTAGGGAGCAATACTGTAATTAATGGTGAGTAATATATTGTATAACATGCATTAAGAAAATTGCAGATAGATATTAACATTTCAAAACACTTGAATATCAACAGAAATATTAACAAAGAGATAGCTCATTGTTAATATAAAACATTCATTACTCAACTATGATTGTGGAAATTTCACAAAAATAAACCAGAACACATTCACCACATGAAAGAATTCATAAGTTAGAACGATCTCACAGATCATGGAAACAAGATAAAACTGAAACAGTTCACATCCGACCAGCCCATGGCAAACATTTGCAACTCCACAATAATTTCTCCAGCCGAAAAGTAAATCTCTTTATTATAAGATGAATTAGTTCTCCTTACAATAATCTTGCCCAAAGATGGTCTAAAAAAAGGTCCCCCCTACCTAAAACCTGCCTATATTTATACTCAAAGAAAAAACTCTTGGGCTACCCCTTGCTGCCTTTTGGGATTCCAACCTTTCTTTTACAAAAATTTGACTTGTAGCTTGTGCACAAAAATAAATATAACATATTACATTATTTATCAATATTCCAAAATATCCCACTAGGAGGGCCCAACTTGTTCGTTCATGAACTTTCTCCATATATTCGCCTCTGCTGCTATATTCTCAAAACTAGAAGGTTCGAGAAACCTGATAGTGATTTCGTGCTGAGCAGCTGGGGTTTTTATACCCGCTAACCTGACAGGAATCAAGTGCAGTTGGTCTTCTAGCAAGTGAATGCTCACAGCTGCAAGTGCTACTTCAGTCTTTAGTATCCTTTTGTCCAACTCCTTGACTCGTTGGATGGCTTGTTCATCGTCATTGCATTTTACCTGTAAATGTTTCAAAAACACTTCATGTTCTGGTAGTGCTTCCAATCTCTTCGCAGCGGAGGTCTGACACCGATTATAGGTCAAGAGAACTCTCCTACAAAATTCAGCACAGGCACCCTATGTTCTCTTCATTGCCTTCTTTAATTCTTCTGCTGCTTTACTGGAAAACTCCATCAGCTCGTACTCTTGCTTTATTGTCTCCTGATCTTTGATAAGTATATCTGCAGGATGTTCTCTATTTGCTTCTACCCAAGCCATCCTTCCCCACAGAGTCTCCAAAATATCCTAGGTTCTATCCAAAAATATGAGGTTGTGCTTACAATCTATTCTAATCTAATGTCTATTTGTTGTAATTTAAGTCTTTCCTTCACTATATGCATTTGTATTTGATGAATCTTCCTTCTAAGCATAAGAGAATGCTTCTTTAATGGTTCAATATCAACTTTCTGCTCCGTAGCTGATTTCAATGAGGTTGCAAGAGAACTCTTTTCTTCCTCTAAGGCTGTTATTTGAGTCTCATATAGCTTATCCTTCCCTTCTGCGGTGATCTTTTTCTCTTCTAGCTCTGTTACTTTACTTTCCGATCTTCTCTTCTCTTTGTTTAGTTTTTCAACTGATACCTGAAGGTGATTTTTCTCAGCCTCCAAATTCTGAGATTGCAGCGGTAGTTTTCCCAACTCTGTTGAAGTAGCCTGAGAATTCCTCTCCATATTTTCTGCAGATACTACCAGAGAATCTTTATCTTCCTGCAAGGTTTGACATTATTCCTTTGAAAGTTTGACATCATCGATCATATCCTCATATTTTCTCTTCAAATTTTGGCTTTCGCCCCTTCCCTTCTTCAAAGTTTCTTTCAGTTGGGCCAGCCTTTTCTGAGACTGCTCGAGGTCAGTCATGATCCTATCCACATTGTCTTCTGTGGCTAGGGTTAGAGATACCCCATCTCTTGCTAGTAATTGTGGATCCTTATGTGTACCATGAACTATTGTTTTGTCGATTACCATCATTCCTGGTTTACCCCCAGCTTCCACCTTCTTTTCAGTTCTCTTAACGATTCTCTTCTTCTCATTAGAGGAAATTTGGGGTCTAAAATGGGCCTTATAAGAAAAAGTGCCAAAATAATTTTTTGTGAGTTGGAATTCAAGAATCAATAGAATTTCAATAAAATAAGTCAACCATAATGGTTGAATTGACATATTTGTCATTAAAAAAAACTACTTTTTTTGTTCATATTTTCGACATATCTCATTGTGTTTTTACTCAAATTTCAATCAGGAGAGCTCGTTGGATGCAGAATTGGATTTCACATCCAACGAGTACCCACACTGCATACTTTTGACGGACCCCGCTACCCCAAAAACAAGAAATACCTGAAAAACATGATGATGATGTCATCATCACATTTTTTTAGGTATTTCTTGTTTTTGGGGTAGTGGGGTCCATCGAAAGTATGCAGTGTGGGTACTCATGTGAAATTAAATTTCGGATAGAATGAGCTCTCCCACTCAGAATTTGAGTAAAAGACAAGGAGATATGTCGAAAATATGAACACAAAAAGTAGTTTTTTTCTTTCTTCCTCCAAAATTAATTAATATTATTTTATTATTTTAACCATTATTTTATTATTTTAACTATTATTTTATTATTTTCCTTAGGAGGCCCATTTTAGACCCCAAAATTCCTCTAATGCTTTATCATAAAATATAGTATTAAAATATGGTACCTCCTCTCCTTCCGTAGGTAGGAAAGGAATTAAATCTAGTCCAAAAAATGAACTTGAACCTCCTGCTATTGTACTTCTGGGAGGAACAATAGGGTCTAATGGGTTACTATCAGTATGATTATGTTCTTGGTCTGTAGCGTCTTGTCCTTCTAGTATCTATGTTCTTGAGCTTTTAGGTGCCTTTTCTGTTTGTTGTTTCTCCTTTTGGACACCTTCTAATCTACGTTAGAGGAAATTTGGGGTCTAAAATGGGCCTTATAAGAAAACGCACCAACAACAAATTTTGTGAGTTGGAATTCAAGAACCAATAGAATTTCAATAAAATGCGTCAACCATAATGGTTGAATTGACATATTTGTCATAAAAGAAAACTACTTTTTTTGTTCATATTTTTGACATATCTCCATGTCTTTTTACTCAAATTTCAAGCAGGAGAGCTCGTTGCATGCAGAATTTAATTCCGCATCCAACGAGTACCCACACTGCATACTTTTTATGGACCCCGCTACCCCAAAAACAAGAAATACCTGAAAAAATGTGATGATGACATCATCATCACGTTTCTTCAGGTATTTCTTGTTTTTGGCGTAGCAAGGTCCGTCAAAAGTATGCATTGTGGGTACTCGTTGGATGCGGAATTAAATTTCACATCCAATGAGCTCTCCCGCTCAGAATTTGAGTAAATACATAGGGAGATATGTCGAAAATACGAACACACAAAGTAGTTTTTTTCATTCTTCCTCCAAAATTAATAAGTATTATTTTATTATTTTAACTATTATTTTATTATTTTAGCTATTATTTTATTATTTTCCTTAGGAGGCCCATTTTAGACCCCAAATTTCCTCTAATGAACCTTCACTGTCTACCTGCTTCTTCCACATTTCATCTTCTTCTTGTTTTTTTCTTTCTTCTTCAGCCTTATTAGCTACTTCCTCAGCTGCTCGCTTCTTTTCTTCCTCTTCTGTGCAAAGCCAATTTTCTGCTTCTTGTACAAGCCTGCTAGCCTCCTCCTCTATCTTCTTTGCTTCTTCTTCCTCTTGCCTTTTCTTCTTTTCAGCAAGCTTTCCTTTACCACCCACAGTTGTTATTTTTTTCTTGAATCTTTTTCTGAGGGCTGTCATATTCTTAGCATTGCGAAAAGTCTCCTCATATTTTTCCCAAAAATCGGTGTACTCAAAATGTACTCCAACTTCCCTGCAATAATCAGCTACTTTGTTATTTGATTCATTTCTATGAAATTTCATTTCACCGAAGTGAAAGTATTCCAATTCTTGGACAAATTCTGCCACGGTCTTCACCCTTGAAAATTTGTAACTCCCAAAGAATAAAGGCATTGCAAGATATACTACCTTTTTCTGTTCAAATAGGAAATTCCCTACTCCATCAATATATAACTGTCTAACAGCTTCTTTATGGAGTACATAATCAATAGCGTATTTCGGGAGCAGAGAAGGGGCCCTTGAACCACCATACATCCTCAAATATAAACCATCCTCCGTTAGATAATAACTTCCAAATTCTTGCATAACCTTGAAGGCTTCTTCTGACATGCAATTGCATTATTCCAAGAAAATCAAAGTATATAAAGGCATGATGAAATGCTCGCAGATCTCCTTATAATAGGTGTAGTATTTGTGAGCCCAAAATAACTTGTAAGCAGCATATACTAGAGCTCGATCCTTATTCCAATGGAATTTTAATGCAGGGAATGACTGAGTGCATAGAATGCAGTCGATCAAAATAGAGCTCATGTAGAATTCAGACTTATTTTGGGATAATCCTCCCAATGCTGCGCTGATGCAGGATGACAGGCTATTTGACACTATGCTGACCCAGTTAAAAATAGTCCCCTGTGTAGCAACATGATAAATAATAGGTATCCAACCAAACTTAAAAATTTTCCCATTAGCTCTCCCGAAGATTGTGTTCAGCATTAAAATGATGAATCTATATGGGGCACAGAAAGTTGATGTCTCATATTCCCCAGAAGGTCTGGTCTTGAAGTTTTTATAAGTATGTGGTGATGGTAGATGATATTCCATGGACACATAAGCAGGGCTATATGCAACATAGCCTTGATTCTCGATATTCACTAGGATCATCCTAGTCACATCTGCCCTGGGAAGAATCCAACCTATTACTTCTAAGCATGGAAACAGCTTAGGCCTCATAGCCACTTTCATCAGGGCTGACCTCTCAATATTTGTATATATGTACATGTCTTCAAAACCAACATCAGGGACAATTTGGATTGAAATCATTCTATACACTTCTCCCCACTTGTATTCTGGTTCAACCCTAGTAGTAGCTTTAGTGTCTTCATAAATGAATTCTACCTTGGTTATCACTTCTACTTCAAGGTCTTCTTCAGCCACTTGGGCTTTCTTCTTCTGTTTCTTTGGCATATTGCTATACTGGGAATCAACCTATAATAGCCATGCAACATGGTTTCAGTCTAACTATATCTTAGAGCAATTGATATAATAATAGACAAGAAAAACATATAATCATTACGCCTTCTATGATATGCATGTTGGAAATCTATGTTGATACACAGTCCTCAGAATAAGATATTTTAACAAAGAAAACCCTGCAATATTTCACCCTCTAAATTTTCTCAACACAACAACTTATCTTCAAAACCCTATTTAGCTGCGCAGCCCTCCTAAATCCCACGAGAAACTAAAACCGTAGGGGACACGACTTTCTAACCCCAGGCTGAACATGAAATAACCAAGAATAGGGTGGTGCAGATGGCGAAACGCCTATCTGCACCATGCCCTAAAAAATCACAAGAGAATCATAGGGGCACTCATGGTGGAAGAAGAAAAAACCACCAGTCAGACAAAATGCTCACTATCTACGGGCTGAGCCCTTAAGATAAAAAATATCGCAAAAGATCCATACAGTGTACAATAGAAACCCTAACCCTGCCGTGAAACCTCACCCTATAAACAAAGTTACAGGTAAACCTACCTGGAAATGTTGATATGAGTGACCCGGATGAGACAAAACCTTCCATGGGTGCAGAGGAGGACAAAACAAATCCTGACAGCTACGCGCAACCAACTTCTTCGGACGGCTTCTATGGGAAAAAGACAAATCACAAACGAACACAGCATGACATATATATAACCTTGACCGAGATGGAGATCTATCAGCGGGAAAACTCTTTAAAACCATCGGGAAACCAACTCCGAAGAACAAACATAGTATCGGCTGCCGATCACTCTATCCACCCGGTGATCGTTTTGGAAAACAAGTATCGACAATCAGCAGGACTAGACTCTTCGGAATCGGCAGAGGGAATGTGAGGCATTCGGATCAGCTCAAGAATAGTCTTTTGCAACATATGATAGTACAAAGACTAAAAATGTCGGATCATTCCGGTCAACCAAATCGACAGTGAGATTTTTTATAATATCGGATATCGAAAAATCATAGATGAAGGAACATCTAGTTCATTGAATATGCATGTCACTAAGAAGCTGAAACTTTGGAAAACCAATCCGATAGGATAAAGAAAACTTATTGCGATGCAATGATGAATATTTCCAAAAGCTTTCGATAAACCAATTGACAAACTAGATGACTCTACTTCCGCAACATTGGAAGACTAGTCAACTACGCTTCCGATATCAGAAGGCTAGTTGACTAATCATCCGATACAGAAAAGCAAAAAGACTAAGTATTTTTGAAAAAAATCTGAGCCCAAATCAAATCTTGGCAAAAATAAAACATTCCTAGTAGGCCAGTTTGAAACTCAAACAAACAAGGGGGGACCCTAAAAAATAAAATTTTATAGGGAAAAAGTTGCAGTTGCAACAATTGGCGACTACCTGGTGAACACAGATCTCTGAACAACCTTTTCTTTAATAAAACAAACTGTTTTGATGGTACCACTTTACTAGATTTCTTCAAGATATCTAGATTCCTAAATGCAAGATTTATGCACTTTAACAATTGATAATAGTTCAAGTTTAAGAAGGGGAACCAAGATTTCAAAGTCTGGATAACACTTCTGAGGCCAGGAATATTAATTTTATTTTACCTCTGCCTTTGAGTGGCTTCCAACTTAGACACCACAGGATCCTAACGTATAGTAAACATATATATTCATTTGTTCCTCATTCACATGCCAATTTGCACTTTTTATGCTTCTGTACTTTTATCCTTTTGAGTCCTCCTGATTGCTTTCTTTCTGAATTTTAATTCAGGATCCTCTATCCATAGTGTCCTTTTGTGTGAGGTATATTTTGATTTCAACTCACGAATGGAGAATAACTTTGGCAATCTCATTCATACTGATGTGGTTCAACATGTGTATTTGATACATATTGATTTTTAGGATATTTTGACTCTCGTTATCCTTTTGGCTTTTAATTCATGTCATGGGATTATTTAAATATAATACACTTCTTACCTTGCTTCCTTTCCATGGGTATTTTGTTGTTACCCCCTAGGGCATTTTTAATGTGAGATGAATGGAGCCTCAAAATAGTATTCTGGACTTTTATATCCTTAGTTATTTCACAAGGATTAAGCAGGACTTCAATGTGTTCATAACCATTTAGAAAATCTGCTAATCTTGAAGAATTTTTTTCAAACATTATATGAGTCAATAGTAGGCAGTCTTGTAGTCAAAGATTTCAGTTAATCCAGAATTCTGATGAACTCCATAGAACCAAAAGTCGTGCTGGTTTATTGAATCATAAGCAAACAAACTTTACAGTCAATCAAACTCTAAGCAAGTAAAAGCAAGCAACTAAAATCTGAACTAAAGTAAGCAACAAACCAAACGTTTATTTATTTACAAGAAAACAAAATCAAAATGATCAAGCAAAATAAGGCTTGAGAACTAAACCATTTATTGGTAAGTTCTCCTCTCATCCCTGTAAGTTCTGCAACTTGTAAGTCGAGGGGCCTAGCTTTGCTGCAATTTGAAAAGGGCCTACCCATAACTGCTGAAACTTAGTGTGCTTTCCCTTCTCATCATGAGGGTGATCCCACTTAAGAACCAGATCTCCTACTTCAAACTCTTTTTTCCCAGCTTTGTCTTTGTCAAACCAACGCTTCACCATTTCTTGTTGATGCTTAAACATTTCCTGGGCTTTAGACTTAGACTCTTCTGACTTCAATAGATTATAGATTCAAATTTGTATAATTTCATTATCAGTACCCCTAGTGATCTAGGAGGATATCGGTGGCCACCCACCTATTCCTCTTGGACCCCCACCATTGTTTCTTTCAGTTTTCCAGTTTCCTTAATTGTAGCACAATTTACTATTTTTGGCAGTTTTCGGGTCCTAAACTTCTGGAGCCGTTTTGAGGCCCTAAATGACGTTTTTTGGCATCGAATGGTCCAAATATGAGTCCATTTTGAACTCAATATTTTTCTTTTATCGATGTAGTCCTTAAACAGATCTTTCTAATGATATATCACGTGCGTCAAACGGAGGTAGTATGCTAAAGTTACGACCCCAGGAAATCGATGTACCAAGTTACCCAATGGGGCCCACATTAAGGCGTTTCACCTCCTAGAGTTAGGTTTTTGGATGTGTAGGGTTTCCATTGTTTCTCAATAATAAATAGGCCTTCGAGCCTCATTGTAACATAAAGTTCAGAGGCATGTAGCCGCCACATCTCTTCTCAGAGATAAGCTACCAGCACTCTAGCTAGTTTATTTCCATTATGTATGTAAATAAGTTTTAGTTATTGATTAATGAAATGAAGTGTTATTTCCACTGCATATTTGTTTCTATGGTTAATTGTGTATTCTGTTGCGTTCCTACATAAATCCAGATCATAGGTATCAGAGCAATATGGTCTTTCTCAATCCTTCTTTGCATGTCCCCAACGAGGGCGAGGTATAAAGAGTTAGGGCTCGATCTGGTTGAACCTTTGCAATATCAGCCTCACAAATCCTATCAAAAAGTTGCTCGAGGAGGCCCTTGAAAAACAAAGGAACGCAATGATGGATAACTTCACCCAGATCCTTCAACGACTTCCCACTGGAGGCACATCTGCATCTAGGAGCCACTCTAGAGGTGCAACCCCTTTTAAGGTACAAGTAAACTTCAACATTCCCATATTTGATGGTTGAATAGATGCATATGCCATAGATAAATGGTTGAATCTATTAGAAGGATATTTCTCGGTTCATGACTTTTCTGACCGGGAAAATATTACTTTTTCTCTACTCAAAGTCGCCTCCCATGTCAAGGACTAGTGGGAAACCTACTATGAGAGAAAGGATGAGGAGGAAACCTCCATGTTCTTATCTGTACCCACTTGGAATTCTTTTCGATATGCCATAAAGGGACAACATTATCCGGTGGGGAGCTATGAGGACAAGTACATCCAATGGACTACGCTGCGGCAGCAAAGAGATCAAGATGTGCATGAGCTGACAAATCTGTTCCATACCCTGCACACCAAGTTGGATATCAAATATTCAGAGAAAAATTTGGTGCTGAAGTACCGCAGTTGTCTGCACAGATACGTTCAGGAGGAAATGGAGTTCCTCAACATCTCCTCGCTTGGTACGGCATATCGATACGCTCCCAAAATTGAGCAAAAATTCAAACAGAAAAAGAGAGACTTTGGATCTGCGAATCAGAAGCAAGGGAAAGATGCCCCCAAACCACAGAACCAAGGACACAGCCAAGGCATGGCGACTCAAGAAAACTTTCCAACGCCTCAAGAAAAGAGCAACACTGCAAAGCTGAAGAAGGAAGCGGGAAAGTGGTGCGAGTTCCATAAGAGCCCCACTCACAACACAAGTGAGTGCCGAGCTAAGCAGTCACTAGTGGCCAAGATAAAGGCTTCTGAATCAGATGGATACTCTAACACTGAATCAAAACTCGAGAAGGGGAATGACAGAGGGAAGAAGATTATCAATGCAGATCCCAATGGCACTATTGCCACCACAAAGATCCAAAAGGAAGAACCAGAAGATCCAGAGGAGGAAGAGCGTCTTTCCAATCCCAGATGTGGGTAAAGGGTTCCCCGCTACAGTTCATTGTCGACAGTGGGAGCCAAAAGAACCTGATTTCAGAAGAATTCGTGAAGCGGTTTGGTTTGTCGACCACAACACACCTGTAGCTATACACCATCGAGTGGCTTCACCAAGGATGATATCTTCGCATCAGCCAACAGTGCCGACTTCCCTACAGCATCAAGGCCTTCACCAATGAGGTATTATGTGATATTGGTCCTATTGATGTTTGTGATGTATTATTAGGTCAACCATACTTATGGAAGCGACATCCTGTGTATGATTCTTGGCCTTGCATTGTTATTATTACGTTGGGAAATAATTTGTACAGAATACCAGAGGTACCCCCCCTGCCGCTATCTCTTTGGTTACTGCAAAACAATGCAATAAGATCATTTCCAAAATCGGGAAGTTTGTTTTCTTGATGATCCGCCCTCAGGGAAAGAAGAATATTGTTGCCACAACCTCCAGACAGGGCCCCTCCACACAACAACAACAAATGGACAAGGTAATGGAGGAGTACCGGGACATATTCACCTCACCCACCGAGGTGCCTCTCCACTGTCATGTCAAGCACCCCATCGATCTGACCCTAGGTGCGTCGCTGCCCAATGGACCGATCTATCGTCATCCTGTTCTGGAGAATGATGAAATAAAGAGGCAAATCCAGGAGCTACTAAATAAGGGTCACATCCGGCCAAGTTCATCTCCCTGTGGGAGCCCAATCGTGTTGGTACAGAAGAAGAATGGGACTTGGAGACTCTGTATTGACTATCAGGCACTGAACAAGATCACTGTCCGGAATAGGTACCCGATACCATGGATTGATGACCTCCTATACCAGCTTCAAGGGGTGAAATATTTTAGCAAGATCGACTTAAAGTTTGGGTATCACCAGGTACTGATCGAACCGACCGATGTGTGGAATACTTCCTTCAAATCCAAGGAGGGCCTTTTCGAATGGTTGGTCATGCCTTTCGAGCTGATGAATGCTCCTGCAACCTTCATGAGACTGATGGATGACATCTTGTGGCCATTCACAAACTCATTTGTAGTAGTGTACTTAGATGACATCCTTATCTTCAGCCAGACTTGGGAAGAGCACCTCCAGTACATCCGACAAGTCCTCCAAACATTGCGGTAGCACAAGTTGTGTGCCAATTTGGACAAGTGCACTTTTGGAATGACCTAGGTTCAGTATCTGGGATAAATTATTGATGACTATGGGGTACATGTGGATCCAACCAATATCCAAGTCATTCAGGATTGGCAAGCCCCAACTACTCTAACAGAGCTTCGCAACTTTCTGGGCCTTGCTAATTTCTACCACAGGTTCGTGTTGGGATTCTCTCATATCACTTGGCCCTTGAGTCAAGTCACCAAGGGAGGAGCGAAAGCAAAATTATTTTGGTCAAAAACTCAACAGAAGGCATTTGTAGAATTGAAACATCGCCTATGCTGTGCCCCAGTTCTCACATTACCAGACTTGCAACAACCATTTGAGATCGAGACAAATTCCTCTGACTATGCTATTGGGGCAGTCCTTACTCAACAAGGGCATCCAGTGGCATATCACAATGAGACACTGTCCGCAAATATCCCACTTATGACAAAGAGATGTATTCCATTATACAGGCTTGCTGACAATGGAAGCATTAAATTTTGGGGAAGGAAACGATCATCCACATAGACCACCGACCCCTGCAATTCATGTAGACACAAGGGAAGTTACAGAATTATCGCCATCATAAGTGTTCCACATATCTACAACATTTTCATTTGAACATCAAGTACAAGAAGGGAAGCACTAATAATGTTGCAGACTGTCTTAGCTGACCGCCGATCGTGGCGATAATAACCGTGCTCAACTCTTATGGGCACGAGACTTTTGATTGGCCACTTCTCTACAAGAGCGATCCAGAATTCAGCCACACATACCATACACTCTTGGAGGGAAACCAATTTCCAAAATTTCACCTCCAGGATGTACTACTGTGTTACATGGGACACCTTTGTGTTCCTTCAAGCGAGCATGCCAAGATGATTTGGGAAGTGCACTTCAGTCGGTTTGCTGGGCATTTCAGGGTCGAGAAAATAGTGGCACTACTACAAAAGTATTTCTATTGGCCGAACCTTCGACAGGACGTTGGGAAGTACATCCGATCCTGCACTGCCTGCGCCATTGCCAAACCATCCATCAAGAAGTAAGACCTCTATACTCCATTTCCTACCCCTAGTCAACCTTGGGAATCCATCTCCATGGATCACATGTCAGACCTTCCTTCTACTAAGCACGGCAACGACTGTGTGTTTGTGGTCGTTGACAAATTCTCAAAGATGGCCATAATGGCGGCCTGCAAGAAGAATATCACAGTAGAAGCCACTGCTAAACTCTTCTTTGAATGAGTGTGGGTACACTTTGGGATCCCATAGTCTATAATCTCAGACCGAGATAGCAGGTTCCTTATCACATTCTGGTCTAGCCTATGGTTGATGCTAGACACCAAGCTCACAAAGTCCACAGCTTTCCATCCCCAGACTGATGGCCAAACAGAGGTCGTCAACAAGATGATCGTACACATTTTGTGCATGTACAACTCAAAGCATCCACACACATGGGATGAGAGCCTCCCTTATGTACAACACAGCTATAACCAAGCCCTCCACAACTCAACCAACCACAGCCCCTTTCAGGTGGGCTTGGGATTCCAGCCACTATGTCCCATTGACGTATCCATGCCATTTGCAACTACTCAAGCTGATTCAACTCATATCCAGTCTGAAGTTTCCAAGGCAAACAACTTCATTGAGCACATTCAACACATTCACCAATAGGTTCATGACATATTGGACAGATCCAATGCTAAGTACAAGCAGCGACATGATCAGCATCGGGTGCAACACAACTTCCAAGTGGGTGACAAAGTGTGGCTACATTTGCAGAAGGAGCGCCTCACTGGACCCCACCACAAGCCTCGCCCGCTCCGATATGGGCCATACACCATCACCAAGACTTTTGAGGACAATGCCTTTGACCTCAGTATTCCACCATTCCTTAGTTTTCACCCAGTGTTCAATGTGGACTGCCTTCGGCCCTACTTTCCACCTCTACTGGACACATCAGACATGGCAGAACAAATCACACCAACAGAGTTAAACCTCGACTGCATGGAACAAGATGCCACTAATTAGATTATGGACACATAGATCAAGAACACCCGCCAGTGGAAGATCCAGCTATATCGAGTTGTCAAAGCAGGCCAACTCCTTCACCAAGGAAAGTGGCTCACTAGGAACCAAGTTCAACAGAAGTTTCCTCATCTCATGGAGGAACTCAACGCAATGGGGACCATTGCTTCCTAAGGGGGGAGGAATGATCTAGGAGGATATTGGTGGCCACCCACCTATTCCTCTTGGACCCCCACCATTTTTTCTTTCAGTTTTTCAGTTTCCTTAATTGTAGCACAATTTACTATTTTTGGCAGTTTTTGGGTCCTAAACCTCTGAAGCCGTTTTGAGGCCCTAAACGACGTTTTTTTGGCATCGAATGGTTGGGAAAATATGATTCCATTCCAGACTCAATATTTTCCATTTATGGATGTAGTCCTTAAATAGATCTTTCTAACAGTATATCATGCGCGTCAAACGGAGGTAGTATGCTAAAGTTACGACCCCGGGAAATTGATGTACCAAGTTACCCAATAGGGCCCACATTAAGGCGTTTCACCTCCTAGGGTTAGGTTTTTGGATGTGTAGGGTTTCCATTGTTTCTTAATAATATATAGGCCTTTGAGCCTCATTGTAACATAGAGTTCAGAGGCATGTAGCCACCACATCTCTTCTCAAAGATAAGCTACCAGCACTCTAGCTAGTTTATTTCCATTCTGTATGTAAACAAGTTTCAGTTATTGATTAATGAAATGAAGTGTTATTTACGTTGCATATTTGTTTCTATGGTTATTTTTGTATTCTGTTGCATTCCTGCATAAATCCAGATCACCTAGACTCTTGGGCTATTATCGAAGATGGCAATAGAATATTAGGAGGGAGGACAACTTATTTTCCATAAACGAGAGTGTATGGTGACACACCTAAGGAATTCTTGGGTGTGACTCTATCAGCCCAGAGAACATTAGGTAAAGCTAAATGCCAGCTCCTTTGATTTTCTATCACTGTTTTCTTTAAAATTATAATCAAATTTTTGTTTGTGGATTCTTCCAAGCCATTTCCTTGTGGGTAATAATTTACAGAATAATGCAACTTAATTCCTCTTTCATTAGCAAATGCAGTTAATCTAATAGAAGAAAAATAAGAAGCATTGTCAAAAACTAGGGAATTTGGAACCCCAAACTTGGTCATAATATGGTTCTGTAAGAAATCCATAACTACGTCTTCATTTACTTTCCGTAGCGGTATGGCCTCTACCCATGTGGTGAAGTAATCAGTTGATGTTAGAATATACTTGTGCTACAATTAGGAATTTGGGTTTATTTCTTCGATAATGTCGATTCCCCATTGTTCAAACAGTTCTGAGATAATTACTAGTTTCAATGGTCCTGCTGCTCTAGCTTGTCTGTCACCGCTTCTTTGGTAAGGATCACACTTTCTAACATCAGCATGAGCATCTTTAAACAATGTTGGCCAATAATATCCAGCCCGGAGAATCTTATGTGTTGTTGTGTCTCCATAAAAGTGACCTCCAGCAGGTCCCTCATGCAATTCTGCTACGACCTTCTTTACATCTTCTTGTTCCTAGCATCTGAGAAAGACTCCATCATAGTTCTTTCTGAACAGTATTCCATCAATGATCTTATATAAAGCTAATTCCAGACGTAATACTCTTCTTTTCTTGGGGCTCCAATGCTCCGGCAAATACCCTTCTTGGAGATAATGGACTAGATCTCGATACCAGGAATTTGGAGCCGTACACAGAGGACATACATCCACCATGTGTAGTTCAGCTTCATTATCCCAGCTGTCATATTCATTATCTTGACCTTTAGTCATTAGTTTACAAAGCCCTTGTCCCTTAATTATGGTTGCTAGTTTGAATTCAAGATCATATTCTTGCAAAGTAGTCACCTAGTTACCTCTTCTTTCTCCCAATTATTTCTTCACAAAAAGGGATCATACTGTTGGGTGTGGGACTATTACTCTGGTGTGATTTTTAAGTATGTATGACCTGAATTGATTTACCACTTTAAAAACTACATAAGCTTGTTTATCAACTGCTAGATAATTCAATGCAGCCCCTTGCAGACCAGTCCTCATAAATGATATGGGGTACTCATCTCCCCCATCTTCTTTCTGTGTAAGCAAAACTACTAATGAATCATCAGAAGAAAAAGTGTACAAAATAAAATCCTTTTCAAAATTTGGAATTTTGAGTGATGGTGCATGAGAAACAGATGTTTTAATCTTGCTGAATGCATTCTTCTCCAAATCAGTCCATTTGAACTGCACCCTCTGCTTAATCATTTGCTGCAAAGGTTTGACTATTTGGGAAAAATCTGGTACAAAGCTTCGCAAAAAGTTGATTGTCCCCATAGAAGATTGCATACCATTTTTATGATGGGGTAAAGGGATCTGTTCTATGGCTCTAATCATCTCCGGGTCTATAGAGATCCCTTTCTTAGAAATGACATGACCTAGTAGCTTTCCTTTCGTGACTGCAAACACACATTTCTTGGGATTTAATGAAATGCCATATTTCCGGCAATGCTCAAAAATCTGTTTCAAATGAAATGCATGCTCTTCTCTCTTTTTTGAAAATATTGTAACATCATATAGATAAACCACAACACTAAGGCCAATCAGACCGTGGAAAGCTATATCCATATCCCTTTAGAACGTAACTCCAGCATTGATAAGTCCAAAGGGAATCCTCCTATATGCAAAAGTTCCCCACTTGGTTCTGAAAGTGGTCTTGAGCATGTCCTCTTCTGCTACTCATACTTGACTGTAACCGGAGAATCCATCCAATAGAGAGAACAGTTCAGACCTGAGACCATTTGTAGTATTTGTTCCATGGGTGGGACAAGATAATTATCTTTATCTAATGAACGATTAAGATTTCTGAAATCTACACAAAGTCTGATTTCACCATACCTTTTCCACACCGGTACCAAATTACAGACCCATTCTGAATGTCTGACTTTAAATATGATTTTAGCATCTAGCAGCTTTTTCACTTCACTTTGAATTAGTGGTTGAATCTTTGGATGCATTTTTCTCAGAGGCTGCTGATAAGGTTTGACTCCAACCTTGATTGGAATCACATGTTGTATAATTTTAGTGTCATACGTATTTAGGTCTTCGTAAGTCCAAGCAAATACATCTTTATACTATCTGAACAAGCTGATGAACTTACTCCTTTTGTCAGGTGAACAACACTTCCCCAAATTTACGTATTTGGGTTCAGCTTCAGTCCTAAATTTATCAGCTCGAATTGTAAAGACGAGCTATGAGTTTTGACATTCGCTGGCTTTCTGAACTTGTTATCTAAATCAAACATTTGTTCCAAGGTCCTAACTCCTTTTGGAATGAAATTTTCAAATTTTAATTCCGCTTGATGTTCTTCGTCATCTATTATTGCTCCTTTGAAAGTATCATCATTCATCAAACACTCCAGGATTTGTTGATCATTGTCAAAAACCCTTATATTTGTGATGTTATCTAGAACAGAAGGCCTAAAAAGTAATTCAATAGAGCATCTATTATTTGAAGGTAATAATCTTGCAGCTGAGGTAGCTAGTAAGTCAGGTGCTGCATTCTTTAATCTAGGAATTGACACAATATTAAATGCATGAAAATTTATCAGTAAATCCCAAACTTCATTTTGGTAAGCTTTCAAATGTGGTGAAATGTAGTGTATTTTGTTCCGAATTTGCTTAACAACGATTTCAGAATCTACATATACTTTCAGATTTTCTACTTTCAATTCTATTGCTTTTTTAAGTCCCTGAACTAGTGCTTCGTACTCGGCTCTATTATTCGTGCATTCAAATTCTAACCTACATGAAAGAAAATTTTTATTTTTTCTGGGTCAATTAAGACATAGCCAGCTCCTGATCCTTCCAATGTTTTAGAACCATCGAAATAAAGAATCCAAAAACATTCTACTCCTACTGAATTAGAATTGCTAACTACATCTGAAACTAAATCTACTATGTTACAATCAAACTTGTCAGCCCGTGAAAATTGAAGGAGATCGGGATGTATATTAGGTATACTGTTGGCTTCCTCAGCTTGATAATTTCCCAATTCCAATTCAATGAAATAGTTTCCCAACACAAAGTTTATTGGTTCATTTTTTCCTTCTAACTGAGTCACATTGTATTTCATTTGAAGCTCTCTTAACACTTTTATCTGATTTTGACATCCTTTAAAAGGCAACCACAAATGTGACCAATCTAATGCAAAATATCCTTCTAACCTTGCTGACCAGTCTTGGCTCAAAACCAAACCATAAGCATCTAGGATGTCTGCTACTACAATGTCTATCTACTGACATACCCTCTCATCTACGGATAAATGAATCAGAATATCTTCCATTTCTCCTATTACTTTTACTGTTGTTCTGTCTAATTGAAGAACTTTTCCAGTGGTTGGTTTAGGTTGACCATTGATTTGCTTGCAAATTGAAAGCAGCATAACATTGACTGATGCTCCTGAATATACTAAACAGTTATGCACATTATAATTGAAAATCTCAAAGGTTAGAAGGAATGCTGGAGTTTTATACCTGGATTTTCCTCCTAAACTTGTCTCACCAATCTCTTCCTCAGGTTGATTATCACTAGGAGGTTCCTCCTCTGGTGTCTTAAGTGCTTTTAAAAGTTTCTCCTTTTGTTGAGGTAAATTGCACATTTCAAACAATGATATATTTTCTTTAGCCTTTTTAATGTCTTCCACAACATCATATCTCATCTCATGTTCCTTGAGATTCTTCTTGACATTTTCAGTTTTATCTTCAGTAGGCTTTACAGGTGTGTTGACTCTCTTAGGATCCTGACTTGAAATGACAAATTCAGGTACTTTAACAGTTGAAGTGTTGTTCTTTACCTTCTTCATGTTTTCTTGAAGTTTCTTAATCTTTGGAATTATGGAGTTATCTTCTTTTAACGGATTCTGACTTCTTCTTGTTACATTAGTTTCTGGTGTATCATCTTTCTCAGGGAGGTCTTCATCTTCCATGTTAAACATAGAAACACAGTCCCATAAAACCAAGGTATATTCCTCTTGTGTTTTTGTAGGTTCATGATCTTTCCCTTTCTCCTCCTTAGTTTCTGTCAGCTTGGAATCCAATAATTGGTTCATAACTAATGTCATAGAATTAATCCATTGTGGACAATTCTTCTCAGAATGAGGTTGTTGATGGAAAGTGCAAAAATTATCCATTCCTACATCAGTCAAATTCATTGCTGAAGGGATGTGTGGAGGAGGTTTAGGTTGACTATTGTCTTCTCTTCTTTTATAATAAGGATTATATTGTTTGTGAGCTTCCTTTTCCTTTTCCAAATCAATCACTTGGTTTGATAACTTCTGCACCATCTTCACCATCCCATCTAAATCCTGTGATCGTTCATCCTTAGGTTTAGTTAATAATAATGGCTTTTTGTTTCCATAAGTTCTTTCATCTGACTTTGTAGGATAGTGTTCTATACTCTCTAATTCTGCCTCTACCTTCTCATCTTATTCATAGGTTTCTACCAATGTGGGTCTAACCAATATCTTGGCAAACATGGCTAGATCTGGGCCAAGAGCTGAGGTATAGTACTCAATCAGGGCATGCTCAAATGGTTTATCAGTTGCACTGAAGTTGTTTAAGTAAGCAGAAAATATTTGAGTGAAGTTATGTACTTTTTCTTTCTTTTCCTTATTTAGAGCAATTAACCCTTTCATTAAAGCTGCATGAGTTTTCTGGATTTCGTATTTTCTTCTGAACAATCTCTCAAAAATATTCCAATTCATGATCAAATTTGCAGGTAAAGCAAAATACCATGAAGCTGATTTTCCTTTCAGGGTATGAGGAAACAATCTACAAACTACATCTTCATGTTCTACTGCTCGTAGCCCTTCTAAAGCCAAATAGAAACTCTGCAAATGATCATCTACGAGAATTCTTTCACTTGGTTCAAACTTGGGTAACATATTGTCAAAATTCTGAGGCAAATCATGCAATGGAGGTGTCAGGTTTAAAGGAAATATAGCTCTCCACGCATGTTGTGGAGGTGGCTGATTTGCATTCACATTGGCCATGATTCTGAGTGAAGTATGCGGTGGGGATTGAACATGAGTTTGAAAAGGTGAACAGTGAGGGGAATCTGGTCCCAGTTGATCCAAAGGTTGATCAACTTCTTGTAAGGTTGTTTCTACCAATTCTTTAAGATCTTCCACCAACACTGAGTCTTCCAATTGAGGGTTGTCCTTCTTCTGATACTCTCTTCTAGGTAGGACATAAACAATAGGTAATCCTCCAATCTTTTTTGCATATGCCCTGGTAATTCTCCTTAAATCATCAACCACTTCGTTATCAGTGAGATAAAGGTACCCCTTTCCCTTTTCTTCAGGAGTGGGTTTGTGAAGCAAACTAGTTTCAGAACTGTAACCGGTGGATTAATTTTGAGAAAGCGGGCTTCCTCGACCAGCCATGCACTGGTGGCCCTCCTTCTAGAGCCAAAACTATTCGTTCCTGGAAAATTGCAGGTAACAATAGTAGGGATTCTCCCCAATAAACGTTCCCAACTATATCGTTATTGTTTGGTATGGGGAATCCGTTCGGTTTACGGTCCGGCTACTGTAGATCAAGTAACGGTTAAAATGATTTACCGGTTACGGCCTGGTCCACCGTTTAGGTGTTTTTTTTAATCTTTATGTATGATGTGTAGGTGCCTAAATAAATGTAGGCGATAGAGGTAATGAGGAGGTTCACAACGTGATGCAGAGGTTCTTACCTCTCGTCTTACCTCTCTCGCTTCTAAATCATAAATAAAGAAAAACTAACTAAGACTAATTAATCTATCCCTAGGGAGAAATACTGTAATTAATGGTGAGTAATATATTGTATAACATGCATTAAGAAAATTACAGATAGCTATTAACATTTTAGAACACATGAATTATTAATTTGTGACAGTGGTCTAGGAACTGAAAACACTGTCTCACAAAGAATACAGAGAGATAATCATAAAATTGGCAAAATGGTGCTGCAATGGAATTAGCATCTCTGTATAATAAAAAATAATGAATAATACAATACAGTGATCATGCTAGAAGCATGAATTCCAAAGCAATTTGAATTCCCAAGGAGGTCATTCGAATTGAATGAGTGAGTCTAGCTTAACTGAATGTAAGCCACAGTCAACACTCAAGTTAACCACTTATCAAAACCCTAATTGACTCAAGTGAACCCTAACTAAAGTCAGAGTGCAATAAATGACTAAGTCTACCTGAAAGTAGCTCAGACACATGTCACTGCAAGCCAACCAACAAGTAGTAGTGCATCAATGACTCCAATGAACCCCGATGAGGTTAAATGAAGTGTAACTGACCATCAGAAGTGGTTGGAGGTGCCCCTGTTGACTCCAGTTCATTAAATAATCATTAAATAATAAATTTAATGAAGGAAGGCAACTTCACTGCTCTATTTGACTGATTGTAACCATCAGTTCGCAATATGGGGCATTTATGACACTCAGATCACCCCCGGAGTGCTCCAATTAGCCTCCCTGAATGTAGGAGAAGGCTAAGTTAGCCTCCTTGACTAAATATTGCATGGCTGTGCTCATGCTGATGTCATTCAGTGCTCCTCTGATGTCAATTAAGTCAATAAAACTTAGGATAGTGGTTTAACTAGGCCAAATTTACCAAAATGAGTGTGTATAGTGGTAAATGTCTCCAACACCCCCCCTTAAGCTATACTCAGGAGGAGTAGAAAAAATAAAGTGCATAAGAATGATAGGGCCCCAAAAAATAAGGCCATAGGTCACCCTGTACAATAAAGTAACTGCTTAATAAACCAAGGAAACAGGGAAAACCTCATGGGAAAAATACCCCCCCTCAAACTAAGCAGTAAATCAAGAATTGGTTCTTCTATGCAACAGCATCCTGAGACTGTGCATGTGAACCTATAAATCCAAACTAAATGAATATCTCTAGAGAAATCTTCCACTTTGGAAGAAGAACAATGCACTCAACTGAATCAGAAATGTAAACAGTTGCACAGTGAAAACTGGACCCATGTAGAGTAGCTGAAATCATCTGAAGAGAGAGAAAAGTTTCTTGAGGATTCAAACCATGTGTAGAACACTCAATAAAATGATATGTTTCAGCATTGAACAGAAAACCATTAGTGGTAAAATCAGCCCCAAATCTTAGGAGCAAGTGTCCAAGCAGATGCAGAATGTCTTCCTCTTTACTAGTTCTGTGAGGAGATGAACATGTGACCAAAGGTAAAGAAGCCCTGGTATTGTGGAGAGCGAATGCTTGAGCTCCATAATATTATATAGCTTCTGAAATATCTAATGAATCACATAATAAAATATCATCAACCTCATATGAGGAAACTAACACCAAATCCCCATCAACAGTTTGAAGAGAAAGTGCGGTACTTGATTTTTCACACCGGAATTGGTGAGAGCAGCTACAAGCATGAATGAAATCTCTTGGATTTTAAAATATAAACCAAATAATATCATATCAGAAATTAAACCAGATTTAAATAATTTCACAACAGATCCAAAACTGTGAAATCAAATCAAATCCCCAGTTGCAGTTTTGTAGGAGATTTGTGGTCTTGCGGTACTTGTTTCTTCACACCGTTGATGAGAACAGCTACAAGTAGTACTGAAAGATTATAAATTTGATATATTAAACCAATAAATATCAAATCAGATCTAAATAATATCATATCATATCCAATAAATTTAATATCATATTCAAATAAATGGTTAACCGAGACGGTGGATGCACAGCTTTCTTCTTCTTCAAAATTCTGAATTTTGGTGCATGCAATCCTACAGGAATTTGCTAGAAGATATAGATCATGGGGAGCGAATGGATCACTCTGGTAATCTGATATTTCTTCCAAAATATCCAAGGTATCACATATTTACACACCAGCAGCAACATTAGAGGAAGATAAATCAAATTTCTCTTCACTTTCGGAAGCAATTACTGGTAAATTTTCCACAGAATTCAAATTAAAATCACTAGTGAATGTTTGCATGGAAGTGCAACGGTGTTTTTCTTAATATCAGAGGTTTTAATGTCTTCTTCTATTTCAGCAACATGAGGAGATGAGATATTAGAGATCTCATGAACTTCCGGAGCATCAGGAGAAGGAGTCACTGCATGGAGACTTTCTTCAATTCGAATTGACTGTGTAGAAGATTCTACTTCATCTTCATCTTGAACAACTTCATCAGAGAGAGTAGAGGCTGATAATTTGGGTAAAGAACTCTTGTGGTACTGGATGTGATCTCCAAACTGATATTATGACCCTCATTGTTCTTGCCAAAGGTTCTATCCAATTTTGTCCAGAGAACCTTTGGGTATTCAGCAGAACCAATAAGGTAGCGCAAGCTAGGAGAAAGGGCCAAACATATTGCTCCAAAGATCTATCACCATCATTTAGCTAGTCATATTCATTTTGATGAGACTCTTTTCCGATTCCAACAGACACCTCATAGAGACCTCGTCTCTTCAGAGATGCAATCATCTTCAACTTCCATTCTGAATAGCTTGTGAATGGGGTGAGAAGAGGGACTGATGAGTCCATTCGAAGTTGTACCTATTAAAACCTGAAAATCACAACAAAAGGGGCACCGTAAGTTCATAAATCCTACACATTTTAGGCTTTCATCACACCCATTATAGTTGATCAAGCAAGCTTGACCAACAATTGCCTTACTTGGGGTATTAAGTGGTAAGCCTTGGCTTCTGGTGCAGTGCTGGAATTTTCGAGCTTTGCTCAATTTTTCATGAAAGATCTGTCAAAAACCTTGTTTTGAGAGATATGAGCTTTGTCCTACCGTGAGCTTTGATAACATATTAATTTGTCACAGTGGTATAGGAACTAAAAACACAGCCTCACAAAGAATACAGACAGATAATCATAAAATTGGCAAAATGGTGCTGCAATGGAAGTAGCAGCTCTGTATAATCAAAAATAAAGAATAATACAATACAATGAACATGCTAGAAGTAGGAATGCCAAATCAATTCAAATTCCCAAGGAGGTCATTTGAATTGAATGAGTGAGTCTAGTTTAACTGAATGTAAGCCACAGTCACCACTCAAGTTAACCACTGATCAAAACCCTAATTGACTCAACTAAGCCCTAACTGAAGTTGAAGTGCAATAAATGACTGAGTCTAATTAAAAGTAGCTCAGACACATGTCACTGCAAGCCAACCAACAAGTGGTAGCACATCAATGACTCCAATGAACCCCGACGAGGTTAACTAAAGTGTATCTGACCATCAGAAGTGGTTGGAGGCGCCCCTGTTGACTCCAATTCATTAAATAATCATTAAATAATCAATTTAATGAAGGAAGGCACCTTCACTGCTCTATTTAACTGATTATAACCATCAGTTAGCAATATGGGGCATTTATGACATTCAGATCACCCCCAGAGTGCTCCAGTTAGCCTCCTCGAATGTAGGAGAAGGCTAAGTTAGCCTCCTTGACTGAAGGTAGGCATGGGTGTGCTCATGTTGATGCCATACAGTGCTCCTCTGATGTCAATTAAGTCAATAAAACTTAATATAGTGGTTTAACTAGGCCAAATTGACCAAAATGAGTGTATGGTGGTAAATGTCTCCAACATGAATATCAACAGAAAGATGAAAAAAGAGATAGCTCATTCTTAATTTAAAACATTCATTACTCAACTATGATTGTGGAAATTTTACAGAAATAAACCAGAGCACATTCACCACATGAAAAAATTCATAAGTTAGAAGGATCTCACAGTTCATGGAAACAAGCTGAAATAGAAATAGTTCACATCCAACCAGCCCATGGCAAACATTTGAAACTCCACAGTTCTTTCTCCAACTGAAAAGTAAATCTCTTTATTATAATATGAATTAGTTCTCCTTACAATAATATTGCCCAAAGATGGTCTGAACAAAAGGTCCCCCCTACCTAAAACCTGCCTATATTTATACCAAAAGCAAAAACTCTTGGGCTGCCCCTTGCTGCCTTTTGGGATTCCAACCTTTCTTTTACAAAAATTTGTCTTTTAGCTTGTGCATAAAAATAAATATAACATATTACATTATTTATCAATATTCCAAAATATCCCACTAGGAGGGCCCAGCTTGTTTGTTCATGAACTTTCTCCATATATTTTCCTCTACTGCTATATTCTCAAAACCAGAAGGTTTGAGAAACCTGATAGTGATTTTGTGCTGAGCAGCTGAGGTTTTTATACCTGCTATCCTGGAAGGAATTAAGCGCAGTTGCTCTTCTAACAAGTGAATGCTCACAGTTGCATGTGCTACTTCAGTCTTTAGTATCCTTTCATCCAACTCCTTGACTCGTTGGATAGCTTGTTCATCTTCGCTGCATTTGTCCTATAAGTGTTTCAAAAACACTTCATGTTCTAGTAGTGCTTCCAATCTCTTTGCAATAGAGGTCTAACACCGATTATAGGTCAGGAGCACTCTTCTACAAAATTCATCACAGGCACCCTGTGTTCTCTTCACTACCTTCTTTAATTCTTCTACTGCTTTACTGGAAAACTCCATCAGCTCGTACTCTTGCTTTATTTTCTCCTAATCTTTGACAAGTATATCTGCTGGATGTTCTCTGTTTGCTTCTACCCAATCCATCCTTCCCCGTAGAGTCTCCAAAATATATTGGGTTCTATCCAAAAAATATGAGGTTGTGCTTACAATCTCTTCTAATCTGATGTCTATTTGCTGGACTTTAAGTATTTCCTCCACTATTTGCATTTGGATTTGATGAATATTCCTTCTAAGCATAAGAGCATGCTTCTTTAATGGTTCAATCAACCTTTTGCTCCATAGTTGATTTCAATGAGGCTGCCAGTGAACTTTTTTCTTCCTCTAAGGCTGCTATTTGAGTCTCATATAGATTAGCCTTACCTTCTACGGTGATCTTCTGCTCTTCTAGCTCTGTTACATTACTTTCCAATCTGCTCCTCTTTGTTTAGTTTTTCAACTGATACTTGAAGGTGATTTTTCTCAGCCTCCAAATTCTGATATTTCAGCTGTAGTTTTCCCAAATCTACTGAAGTAGCCTGAGAATTCCTCTCCATATTTTCTATAGATACTACCAGAGCATCTTTATCTTCCTACAAGGTTTGACATTCTACCTTTGAAACTTTGAACTCACCGATCATGTCATCATATTTTCTCTTCAGATTTTGGCTTTCACCCCTTTCCTTCTTCAAAGTTTCTTTCAGCTAGGCCACCCTTTCCTAAGACTTCTCGAGGTCAGCCATGATCATATCCACATTGTCTTCAATGGCTAGGGTTAGAGCTACCCCAGCCCTTGCTAGTAATCGTATATCCTTATGTGTATCGTGAACTACTGTTTTGTCGGTTACCATCATTCCTGGTTTACCCCCAGTGTTGAACTTCTTTTCAATTCTCTTAACGATTCTCTTCTTCTCTTTATCATAAAATATAGTATTACAATATGGTACCTCCTCTCCTTCCGTAGGCATGAAAGGAATTAAATCCAATCCAAAAAATGACCCTGAACCTCCTGCTACTGTACTGCTAGGAGGAACAAGAGGCTCTAATGGGTTGCTATGAGTATGATTCTATTCTTGGTCACTAGGGTCTTGTCCTTATAGTATCTATGTTCTTGAGCTTTCAGGTGCATTTTCTATTTGTTGTTTCTCCTTTTGGACACCTTCTAATCTAAACCCTTCACTGTCTGCCTGCTTCTTCCGCATTTCATCTTCTTCTTGTTTTTTTCTTTCTTCTTCAGCCTTCTTGGCTGCTCACTTCTTTTCTTCCTCTTATGTCCTCAGCCAATTTTTTTCTTCCTGTACAAGCCTCTTAGCCTCCTCCTCTCTCTTCTTTGCTTCTTCTTCCTCTTGCATTTTCTTCTTTTCAGCAAGCTTTCCTTTACCACCCACAATTGTTATTTTTTGCTTGAATCTTTTTCTAAGGGCTATCATGTTCTCAGCATTGTGAAAAGTCTCATCTTTGTCCCAAAAATTGGTGTACTCAAAATGTACTCCATCTTCCTTGCAATAATCAGCTACTTTGTTATTTGAGTCATTTCTATGAAATTTCATTTCACCGAAGTGAAAGTATTCCAATTCCTGGACAAATTCTACCGCAGTCTTCACCCTTGAAAATTTGTAACTCCCAATGAAAAAAGGCACTACAGGATATACTACCTTTTTCTATTCAAATAGGAAATTCCCTACTCCATCAATATATAACTGTCTAACAGCTTCTTTATGGAGTACATAATCAGTAGCGTATTTCGGGAGCAGAGAATGAACCCTTGAACCACCATACATCCTCAAATATAAACCATCCTCCGTTAGATAATAACTTCCAAATTCTTGCATAACCTTGAAGGCTTCTTCTGACATGCAATTGCATTCTTCCAAAAAAATCAAAGTGTATAAAGGAATGATGAAATGCTCACAGATCTCCTTATAATAGGTGTAGTATTTGTGAGCCCAAAATAACTTGTAAGCAGCATATCCTTCCTCCATGTAGATCTTGACATTCAATAAATGAACACTCAAACAACCAATAAGCCATCATTGTACATATACCAAATAAATTAATGTAATGAAAAAAAAACATAAGAGAAACACTTATCTCAAAATATGGGCAGCTGGCAACAGCTAGACAACTTTCCTTCCAGCCATAGACACCATCAAGCCTTCCTCACTTGAACATGCCACCCCCGAGCTGATACCATGGATCCACGGGTATAGTCTCACTTAGTCTCACTTCTCTCGAAATTACCTCTTTCAATAGACACAATGCTTCCCACTACTACTTTCTTGTCCGTCTCCACTACCTGCGGGATGTGACCTAGCTAACCATTCCCATTTCCTGGATTTCTATGTGAGAATATGGATTAGTAAAGTGATAGAATGGAAGAAAATGTAACAAATAGACTCACTCTAAGTCTCAACACACACTCAAGAATATCAACATTCCCAACATAGTTAGATAGCATAAATCACATGGTCTAAACCTCAAGATTAAGTTCAACGAGGAGATGGAATATGGATTTATAGCATAAGGAGGACCACTCTAACCTAAAGGGATCAACCCAAATTAGAGAGATGTAAGGTTTAAGCTTCATCATGGAGAATCAACTAGAATTAGTGGAGTGGTGTCTTAGTGAAAATATTCCCTTTCCCCAATTATCACCATGAGGAGGAGTTACCCAAAAGCTAAGGAGTGGAGCCATGAAGAGCACATGGAGGAACACTAATGCATAAATGGGGTTACAAAACATCAAGGAGGTTGAAATAGGTGAGAGAGGGCATCCAATAGGGTCATAAATATCATGTAAGCACAAAATATCATCATCAATGCATGGTGTAAGAGTGGAAGCTTGAAAATAGCTTACAGCCCTAAAAACTAGGAAAATGGCTCATAAATGACCATAAACACATAAATGTGAGGGAATATTTTCCCAAAAAGGGTTCCCTAGGAAAGAGGGGACCACTAAGGTGTGCACAATATGAATATCACCCAACAGTATGATTATTTCAAGGTAAAGATCGGTGGTTACATCATTTTTAGCTGACGTGGCTCGAGGGCGAGCCACAAGATTGTGTTGGGGGGTTGTTGGCAGGAAGTTTTGAGGATATTTATCTACGCAATATCGAGGATGTTGTGCAAGATCTAAGATACCACGCAAAGGTGGAAGTTGGTGTGCAAGGAGGATTGACCATATTTTGTATATTTTGGTGATATTTTGTATATCTGGACCGCATTATGTGGATTGTGGTCATCATTTTGTAGATTTCGGTACAAGTAGTTAGGAAGTTGAACTAAGTGGACCACCAATGTAAAGGCTCAAGCCTATAAATAGATCTGTTATTGCAAGTTTTAAGTATTATGGATCAGCTAAACTTATTCTGTTGGTTGTGATTGGAGATAAAGCTTATGTCTATCTTTTGATCTTGAACCTATGAGTAGTTTGTGTTTTGATATGAACTGAAGAAATTTTTTTGGGAACCTATGTTTTGTTACGAAGGTGTTGGGCCAGGCAAAGAGCTAGGAAAACAAGGATAAATCAGCCACATAAGCAAAGGAAAAAAAGTGTGCATGCGATAGGGTAAAAACAGTCAAAGAAGAAAATGAAGGAACCAGCGCAAGAAGGAAAAACATGTGCACGAGGGAGGAAAGGTAGGATAAGGATGGAAAGAAGTTGCAACGAGGATGCTGCGATGAGGAAGGCACATTCAGAGTTGGCAAAAGAGGCGAGTAGAGAAGCTAAATATGGAAAGGTGGAAGTCAAGGAAGACTGTAGAAGGACGAACCAGCAGAAGATGAAGGACAGTTTTGCGGCTATTTATGACTAGTACAAAAGAGTTGAAAGACATTTCTGCAGCTAGTTAAGGCTACGGTTAATGCATTGCAAGATTCTTTTGGCTAGGTATGGGCTGACATTTATGTAACAAAGATATTTTGTAGTTGTTGAGTCTGTAATAATTGAGTTGTACTCAGTCAACCCTACATGGTCTTGTAGATATCATAAATAGGAGGAACCCTCTGTGTATAAGGGTTCGGTGGTTGTTCGGTGTGTTTTGGTTCAGACTGTTAGGAAGATAGAAAATATAAGAATAATATTCAAGGAAGATTCTAGTAGGAGTAAAAGGCTATTGATCCATGGATCTTGCAACTGTGTGCGCAGATCGCTAGTAAAGTAGAAGAGTCGATCCAGACTGTGTGCGAATCAGTAGGAGCAGATATAGAATAAACCAAAGAGCATGAGACAGAAAGAGATTGTTTTACTTAAACATATCATAAACAGAAGTCTATAGGTCACATACTGCAAGGTGCTATACACATTTCTCATGCCATATGAAGAGCACCTTGGTGGTTTTTCCCAGATGGGTTTCCACGTTATTTCATGTGTTGAATGATTGATGAATGTTGAATGTGTATGTGAATGTCAAGTAGTTTCTTACTATATATTGATGAGTTACTGTTGAATTTATGTCGCCATCTTATTAATCAGTGAATGAATGAATGTTTAAAGCATTATTGGAATGTTATGTATGAGTTCATGGTCAAACTACTAAGTTAAACTATAAGTTGAGTGCTATCTATCAAGTGTAAGGAATCAGCTGCATCGCACAAGTTGCACCAGTTGTTGAGAGTAAGGATAAGGTTGTTTCATGTGGAGGTTTCACGTGGAGGTTGCGACACCTTGTTGTGTTGTTGTCATGCAGTAGTAGACTTTGTTAATATTCCATATTCTAAGCTAGATTATCAGCATTTAATTTCAATAACAAAAGCATATAGACAGGATCATTGAAAGAAATGGTATCACAAGATTAACACAGATTTACCCTAGGAAAACCCTAATAGGAAAAACCCAACAAAATATTCCTCAATATAGATGATCAAAAGATAAAATATAAAACCCCAAACTTATCCTTATCCTCCTTGCAGCTAGAATTCTCTCTCTCTCTCTCTTATGCGTTACACAAGTGAGTGTGAGTGTGAGTGTGTTCAAATGAGGAGAACCTCACCTCTATTTATATTCTTTAGTTCACTTGACATTTCACTCAACCAAGTTGGCCCCACTAAAACTGACTGGGCCAACTTCTTTAGGAAGACTCAAACAAATTAATATTATATTAATTAGGGTGCTAATGACCCGACTTACAATAGAGGGGATTTCCTCATGACTCTTAGTAATTCTCCCGATAGGAACATCTGGGCATAATGAAATACAAATGATTCTCCCGATAGGAACATCAGGTACAATACACTTCGAAGTTACATCAATTCAACACTCCCCCTTAACGAGAAGGGCATTCTACAACAACAACAATAACAACAATAGGAGAAGGAGAGAGAGTATATTCAACATCATCAGGGTGATTCATCTATAAATAATTGGAAGCTTTTTCATCATCTTTGACATATAGTCTTCATTTTCAATTTCAACAACAACAACAGTTTGATCGACAACATCATCGTCAATATTTTATTCTTCAGTAACATCATCATCAATAATACTTTGGCCTTTCAATCATCATCATCAGCAATTCTCTGAGTGACATCATCATCACACTCTGATCTTTCTATCAGCAACATCATCATCGTCATCAGCAATACCTTGAGCAACATCATCATCACACTCTAATATTTCAATCAGAAACATCATCATCAGCAACAACCTACAATCCACAATACAAAGACGAAATTGTACGGATCACTTTTAGGACTTAAGTCCAAGGACGATGCAATCCTACCACATTCTCGAGGATCAAATTCACCGTATACAATTATGGGATAATCACTCCCTATCACTTTAGTACTAATTCCAAGGATGATGCAATCCTACCACATTCTCAAGGACCGAAGTCACCGGATACAATTATGGGATAATCACTCCCTATCACTTTAGGACTAAGTCCAAGGATGATGCAATCCTACCACATTCTCGAGGACTAAAGCCACCGGATACAATTTAGGACAAATGTCCAGGGATGATACAATCCTACCACATTCTTGAGGACCAAAGTCACCAGATCACTTTAGGACAAATGTCCAGGGATGATACAATCCTGAACATTCTCGGGGACCAAAGTCACCGAATCACTTTAGGAAAAACGTTCAGGGATGATACAATAATACCACATTCTCGAGGACCAAAGTCATTGGATCACTTTAGGACAAATGTACAGGGATGATACAATCCTACCACATTCTCGAGGAACGAAGTCACCGGATCACTTTAGGACAAATTGTCTAGGGATGATATAGTCCTGCTTCTTTCTCGAAGACATAAGTCTATGGATCACTTTAGGACAAATGTCCAGGGATGAGACACTCCCACTGCAACATCACTACTCCCCCTTTCAGGGAAGGTATTTCTGAACAACACCAAGCTTGTCTTGAAAATATTCAAACTTTATTTGAGAGAGAGGCTTTGCCAACACATCAACAACTTGTTCATCGGTACTCACATACTAGAGCTTTATGGCTCCCTTCTGTATCATATCTCAGATGTAGACATATTGGATTTATATGTGCTTTGTCTTATCATGGAACAATAGGTTCTCTGTCATCTTTATATAGCTCTGGTTATCACATAGAATCACTATGGTATCCAACTCTGGGTTGAATAAACCTGACATCATGTTCTGAAGCCATATGGCTTTACAACTAGCAGAGCAAGCTGCTATATATTTTGCTTCAACCATGCTAAGAGAAACACTAGAATGTTTCCTAATAAACCTTGAAATCATAACAGACCCCAGACAATAATATCCACCTGATGTGCTTCTTCTGTTTGAAACACTTCCAGCCCAATCTGCATATGTATATCCATACAATCTGTAGTCATGGTTTCCATCGTAGTATAGACTTCAGATATCTCATAGCATCTTTTGTATCTATCAGGTGAACACGTCTAGTTTTAACTAGATACTGACTCAAGGTGTTCATAGAAAAACAAATGTCTGGTCTGGTATTTGTTAGATACATTAATGAACCAATAATATGTCTGTATTTAGTCACATCCACTAGTCTTGATGATTCATCAGCCAAGAGCTTCAGGTTGGTATCCATGGGTGTGGCCATGTCTTTACATTCCAACATATCAAATCTTTTCAAAATTTCCACTGCATACTTCCCCTGATTGAGAAATATTCCTTCTGAACTTTGCCACACTTCCAGACCTAGGAAATAATGCATTAACCCAAGGTCTTTCATCTCAAATTCTTCACCGAGCTTCTTCTTACATTATACAATCTATTTCTCATTCCCTGTCAAAAATAGATCATCCACATATAGTAATATTATGGCAGGTTCATCTTTTATAACCTTGAAGTAAAGGTTAGGATTTACTCTTGGTAAAGTCCATGCTCATTAGGAAACTATCTATCCTTCCATACCAAGCTTTAGGAGATTGCTTCAGGCCATACAGGGCCTTCTTCAACTTGCATACGTGAGTCCGTTTGTCTTCAACTTCAAATCCTTTTGGTTGTTCTATGTATACTTCTTCTTCAATCACACCATTCAGGAAGGATGTTTTCACATCCATCTAGTATAAGTCCCATTTCATCATGGATGCAAGTGCCATGATAGTTCTAATTGAAGTATATTGTGCTACTGGTGCAAACGTTTCTTCATAATCAATTCCCTCTTTCTGAGAGAAACCTCTAACCACAAATATTTCCTTTTACTTCTTTGTACTTCCGTCAGCTGCATGTTTTATCTTGTAGATTCATTTGGAGGATACTACACTCTTTCCTTACATTTTGGGAACTATATCCCACACATCGTTCTTCATTATTGACTGGTATTATTTTTTCATTGCTTCTACCCATTCTTTCTTCTGTACAGCTTCTTCATAGTCTGTAGGTTCTTGATCTACAAGATCACACATCAAAGCTACATAGTTGGAAAAATGTCTTGGGATTCTTTCTTATCCTTGTGGAGCCTTTAGGAGCTCCATATCATTCTGCTTCTTGTATAATTTCTCTTGCCGAAGCAAGATTTCTCTTCCATGATATCTCCATTGTAGGAGGTTCTTGTGGTTCTGTCATATCATGGTCTTCGGGGAGGAATGTAGCCTATACATTTCTGGGAGGTGTATCTTCCTCATACACTTCTTCATGTTGACATTTTCTGGATCTCTTGAGAGATGCTTCTTGGTCAAATGTTACATCTCTACCGATTTCCATGTGATGGAATTCAGGAATGTAAATTCTGAATGCCTTGGATGCTTCACAGTATCCAAGAAATATCCCCTTCTTTTAGAGGGGTCCAACTTGGTTCTTTTCTCTTTCGATATATGATCATATACTGGACAAACAAATATCTTGAGGTGACTTACCTTAGGCTTCTTTCCCGTGAGCATCTCTTCTAGAGTCTTGAATCCAAGAGCACTCTGAGATATTCTATTATATACATAGACATCAGTTCTTGCTACTTCTTCCTATAGATGCATTGGAATATCGTGATCATATATCACTGTCTTTACTGCCTCCATGATTGTTATGTTATTTCTTTCTGCAACACCATTTTGTTGAGAATTGTAAGGAGTAGTTAGTTCCCTCTTGATTCCAACATCTTTACAAAAGGCTTCAAATTCTTTTGAAGTATACTCACTGCCATTGTCTGATCGGAGTGTCTTGATTCTTTTGTTAGAAAGATTCTCTATCAAGGCTTTGAATTCCTTGAATTTCTCAAACACCTCACTCTTTTCTTTTAGGAAGTATATCCATGTCTTTCTTGAATAGTCATCAATAAATGTAATATAGTATTCAAAACCACTCAAAGATGTGGAGGACATTGGACCACACACATCTAAATGAATCAATTCCAACGTACCTTTAGTTTTTGTTTCACTCTTTGGAAATGTATTATTTATCTTCTTCCCTTTCACACATCCTTTGCAAATCCCTTCATGGTTGATCTTCAAGTCTGGTAATCTTGTCACTACTTTGTTCACGTGAGGTAGTGCTTTGTAATTGATGCATTAGAGGAAATTTCAACTCAAAATGGGCCTCCTAAGGAAAGTTAATAAAATAATAGTTAAAGTACTAAAATAATTTTTATTAATTTTGGAGAAAGAAAAGAAAAAACTACTTTTTTGTTCATATTTTCGACATATCTCCTTGTATTTTTACTCGACATCATCACGTTTTTTCAGTTATTTCTTTTTTTTGGGGTAGCGGGGCCCATCAAAAATATGTCGAGTGGGTACACATTGGATGCAAAATTTAATTCCACATCCAATTGTTGGAGCAGGGTCCCGCAGCTACAGGAAAAGTTGCTACATCGGGACAGGGAAGTCAAAGAAGACAGTACCTGAGCGGCCGAGAAGAGAGAGCTCAACGACTGCACTTAAGGAAGTGGCGAAGATAGGAGGGATCATCTACCCTCATAAAGAGAAAAGGAGCAACGGGCCGAGGTATTGAAGACAAAGTACAGCAGGAAGTAGCACCCATACCCACGATCAGCACCGAGAAGCATGGAAGACTGTAGAAAGCTGTGGTGTGACGGAAAGCGACAGCTCAAAGTACAGATAGGTTGACTTTCACAGTTAGGGTTTTTGGGTTACTGTTGGGAAAGGCCCACAGTTTTGTAATGGCAAGACCTTCGGGCCACCTATAAAATCATATATCTTGTATTGTAAAAGGTTAGTTGTTCAGACATTTAGCTAGCTAGACATTCAGATAAATAATAAGCTAGTCAGTTGTTCTGTTCGCTCACAGTCAGTTGTATTGTAAGAGTCGCGCTCTGGTTCTGTATTAAACCTATTAGTTATCTTACTGTAACCAGTAGCTAGCTCCTTGAGTATGAATGTAACAATCCGCAGGGATTGAGAGAGAGAGAGAGAGAGGAAGAGTATATTGTAAGAGAAGGCAATATTATAAGAGAAGAGATCTAAGAGAGAAGGGCTCCTGGCTGTGTGCATGAAGTTTCCCAGAAGATATCAAAGCTGCATATCAGGTTGCAGTGGAACTGTGTTTACTCTCTCAAGATATAATATAAAAAACAGTTCCCATGGACGTAGCTTCCCCCTGGAGGTGAACCACATAAAATTCATGTGTTGTGCGACTGTTTCATGTGTTTGTGGTTTACTTATGTGTTATCTGTTATTCATTACATGAACTTTACTATCAATAGCGAGTAAATGTATGCTATATTTAGTTTACAGTAGCATGGAAGATTAAATACGAGTTGAACATGTTAAGACTTCTATATATGAGTTATCAGTGCTTGATTCACAATAGTTGCAGTCACAGTGTTAAGTGATTCCTGCATATTAGTTCAGCAAGTTGAGCATAGTTGATCTTAAGCATATTAGACTATAGGAGTCTAAGTGAGGATGTTTAGCTTAACTATTACACTAAGGGAGGACGCCTTTGGACCCTGAGAGTCATATTGAAGTCTTACTGTAGGAGATATCGCAGTATAGAAGGGCGATATCGCGCTGTCGGAGGAACTATAGTGGGAGATATCACAGGATAAGAGATCAGCAGCGGAGATAGTTTGCGCATCGCCCTAGAAGCTGCGGTGCACTAAGGGCCAATCCCCTAGCAGAGTCAACTAGGAGGAGAGAAACAGTGCATCGCTGAGAGATTCTGTTGGATAAGAAGAGACAAGAACCACTAGGATGCTACAGAACCCGGTTGAGGACACTTGAGTCTTCAGCCAACCCATCCAAGATCACTTTGGGTGAGACTTCAGGCCATTCTGCGGTCTGTCGCCAAAAGGGCCAGTGAGCTAGGGGTTTTGTTGGTACATAACAAGTAAACTCAGGTCTACCCAAACAAAAACCAAAAAATGGTTCCATTGTCGGCTTTGAACACATTGCAGAGCTAATGTTCTGTTGGAATCCTACTAAAGAAGAACTCAACCAGTGGGTTGGGTCTAAGGAAAAAGAATTTGCTGCGACAGAAAACAAGAGTCCTAGACTAAGTACAGAGGACTGGTTATAAAAACATATCTTCATAGACCTGCATGAGATATTTTTTGTGACCTATGCAAATGAGTTGTATGACTGGTTATCAAAGTTGACTGATAAGAACATATTCAAGAAGAAAAGGAACATTGTCTGGACACCGGAGCTGATCCACACTGTGAAGAGCATAGACAATCCCATTTCACGGGTAGTCGACTTCTGGTTTGCGAGTTTGCTGGAAGGCTTCGTTACAGGGTTTGCATTTGATCAAAGAAAGAGTTTCAGCGAAGCAGAGAGGTACTTCTTCAAAGGCTATCGTGGTAAGTACCTAAGCTCTTTAAACTTGTTCCTTAAGATGTTATTACATGAAAAAGGAGTAATGGAAATATTCTCAGATGAATAAGTAAGTAAGTGTAATGTCACAAGAGTTTGAGAGTGATTTTGATGAAATTGGATGTACACGTAGTGGTAAGAAATATAAAGTAGATTTCAAATCTTCTCTCATTGAAAAAAGTTCAGACAGTACTAGAGAGTAGAGTCACGGTAATATAGAGAGAACGGTAGGAGGTATCCCTTACCACCCTTATACCCCACAGAAAACAACCGGGACTCAGAATAATCCCGTAGGAACTACATCTAGTAGTTCACACATAGTACATACTACCGCTACATCACCTACACCTACACCGTCGAGTGGTAGTAATACAACAAATCAGCATCCACCACATAGAAACATAATGGGGGATGACATGAAGTTACCTACCTTCAAGGGTATAGGGGCAGAAGACCCGGAACAACATTGGTTCCTATGTGAAGTTGTATGGACTATTAAACAGATCCAAGATGATAATATTAAACTTGTCCAGTTGGTCACTACACTTAGAGACAGAGCTTTAACATGGTATATGAAGTATACAACAGCGTTGGCCAGAACGCTTGCACAGGTCAAGACCGCAATGATTAGAGAATTTAAGAAACCTAAGTCTGAGTCACAATGCATCATAGAGCTTAAAGACATCAAACAACTACCTACAGATTCAGTATGGGACTTTGATCAGAAGTTCAAAGCCCTTATAGACCAAGTCAGCTTTGAGTTTGCGCCAGAGCAACATAAGGAATGGTTCATCGCAGCACTACTTCCTCACATCAGACTTCCATTAATGCAATAGAGACTCCGTACGCAAGATGAAGAATTGGAGATGGCAATGAAACTAGAGGCTTCACCTTTAGCAAAGACCAGTACAGGAATGACAAGCTTACAGAACCAGTTAGCCAATCTCACGTTACATATGCATGAGATTAAGAAAGGAAAAGAGATTTCACAAGAACTATGGTGTACAAAGTGTAAAGGATAGGGCCATACTAAGGATAAATGTCCAGTATTTGTAGAGTATTTAGCAAGTGGGGATCCTAACCCCTTATTACAGACTCAAGGGCCATGGTGTGAACTCTGCAGAACAAGAGGACATCGACCACCAGAATTCCCTTTACTTCAGAAGTATGTACAGACCCCTAAGAACTTATATTGTAACTTCTGTAAGTCAGTAGGTCATGACGAAAATAATTGTCGAGCTTATGATCTTATGATAGAAAGAAAACATGATGTATATAGAGTCCAGTCAGAAACACCAGGTCCAACAGCAGGACAACAGCATGAACAGGCTCATGTTGGTCATGGAGGAGGATTCAGAGGACGAGGCCGTGGAGGAGGCTTTGGTTGTGGAGAAGGATTTGGCTGTGGTCGTGGACCTATTACTTGTTACAACTATGGAGCTATAGGACATTACACCAGAGATTTTTAGAACCCTAGTACGACATGTAAGTATTGCAAGTCCTATGAGCATATTATAGAATAATGTCCTATCTTGATAGCCAAGATTAGGGACCCTAAGCCAGCAGTACACCAGAACATCCAGCTTATTGCTGTTGAGCAGAAAGAGCCAGAACCAAGAGTCAATATTGTGACTCACAGTTGTGCTTCTACTAGTAGAACATTGCAGGATGATGCAAAGAACACGGGTCTGGAGTGGGTGCGCAAAGCCACTAATAAATCAACACCACTCGACCTGCAGAAGAACAAAGAAATGTTTCAGAAAGCTCAAAATTTCTTCGCTGACCCTACACCATCAGGATCACAGGTACTGTCATGCAGGGGCATACCACAGCAAAAACCTTGTGGCGTTAGTCCTGTGCAGATATCGCAGGCTACCACATCGGGAAGGTGCGAAGAGGATGAGTCGACAGGAAGTGTACAATCCTTCCTGGGGAGTTGCTTGAAACTCGTTAGAAATGAGAAAGCTATCGGAGAGCTTCAGCGCATCATAGATCAGTGTCAGCTATCTTCTTCCGTGAGCAGTGCGCAACGTGCTGTTCATAATATTATGGGACATACAAGAACAGGAAGAGAGATGAAACTCACAGCACAAGTTGGAGAATTTGAAATGGATGAGATAATCCTAGATTTAGGATCAAAGGTAAATGTTCTGACTAAGCAAACATGGGAACAGATGGGTAGCCCTAAGTTATCCAGATCACCTATCCATCTGTGCTTAGCCAATCAATAGAGGGTATCACCACTGGGTCGATTACCGCAGGTGCCAGTTGATATTGATGGAGTTCGTAGCTTTGCCGACTTTGAAGTTATAGAAATCATTGGCGACAATAGACCATATCTAGCTCTAATAGGTATTGATTGGGCAATCGATAACATGGTTGTTATCGACTTAAAGAAACAACAAATGACCTTCAAGGATACATAGATCCGAGTCATCGTACCATTGGATCCTTTTCAGGGTCCTCGCTATATTGAACCTATCCAAACAGAGGAGGAGGCGCATAATATGGAGAGCCTCTATCAAATGACAGCTAATCAGAGTGATTACATCAATCCGACCGCAGAAGGAAACATTAGTTGGTGATGTGACAGTTCATGTGCATCAGACTCTGATGTTGGTCTAGAGAACTGGCAGAACATACTTTACGAAGTCTCATCTCGCAGATGTGCGTTTATGACTAAGTCACTACGATGGATTGGTGTAGAGATTATTGATATTTCGTTGTTTCATGGCTTAGTGGATGTCAATGACTTTTTACAGTAGTTTGAGCAAGAAATTCCTCAGGAGCAGAGGATGACAACTATTGACCTTGCAGTAAAAGCCACACCTGCAAGATGGTGGCATGCACATAAAGAACATATCATGTCATAGGATTATTTTAAGATACTGATGGCAATAAGGTTCTCTAATGACAAGGAGCCCTTACAGCAGAAATATATAGGAGAAAGTGACCCCAGGTCACATATTCAGATTTGTGAACAGAGTTGGTCGGAAATTCCAAAGGATGAATGGGTTCACCTATTCATTCACACTTTAGACACAGTGCCAAGGAACTGGTACACTGAGACAGAGTTGTGCAGAGGAACTATCACATGGCCACTTATGATAGACAACTTTCTACTCACTTTCACTTTTGATTCTGAGTATCCAAGCATTGATCAGGACCTAGGTGTTATAAAAACTAAGATATTTGATGACTGTACCCAATCAGTGTTTGCTCAGTCTGATTGGGCCATCCAGCTAGAATATGCGCTCGAGTGTTACAACTTCACAGTAGATTCAGGTGATGAGGATGAAAATCCTCACAGTATCAACATTCCAGAGTCAGAAGGGACTCGTGATGTTGATGGACCAAAAATCGAGATTCCAGCTATCACAGACCCTATCAAGATTAAAAAGATCAATATTGGCACAAAAACAGAACCAAAGTTTGCCTCTATTGGAGACTATTGGGATGATGAAACAGTAGGACACATCGCAGATCTTTTACACGACTATCAGGACTTATTCCCCACTAAGTTCACAGAGATGAAGGGAATAGTAGGAGATCTGGGAGTAATGCGGATACCATTGAAAGAGGATGCTAAGCCAGTTAAGCAGCGTCCATACAGATTGAATCCCCGCTATAAAGAAAAAGTTAAGGATGAGATCGATAAGATGCTAGCAGCAAGCATCATTAATCCAGTAGAAGAAAGCGAATGGGTTGGTCCCATGGTTGTGCAGGAAAATAAAACTAAAGGAGACATCAGGATTTGTGTCGATTTTCTCAAACTCAACGATGCATCACTTCATGACCCATTTCCGACACCCTTTACTGATGAAGTTTTAGAAAATGTGGGAGGACATGAGGTCTACTCCTTCACCGATGGCTTTTCAAGCTATCACCAGATCAGAATCCATCCAGAGGATCGACATAAGACCACCTTTGCGACAGAATGGGGCTGATTCCAGTATACGGTAATGCCCTTTGGCCTTAAAAATGCACCAGCTATCTTTTCCAGAGTAGTAGTTGCTGTATTCAAGGAATACATCCATAAATTCTTAGAAGTCTATTTTGATGATTGGACTGTATTTGGATTAATCGACAAGCATATAGGAGATTTAAGGCTCATGTTAGAGAAATGTAGGCAATATCAGATTTCTCTTAACTTGAAGAAATGTATATTCTGTGCGCCATTTGGTATTTTGTTGGGTCATATTGTTTGTAGACAAGGCTTGATGGTAGATACTGCAAAGATTGCCATCATTGTACATCTCCCAGCACCCAACTCAGTCAAGCAATTGAGAACAGTGCTTGGTCATACCGGGTACTATAGAAAATTCATCAAAGGCTATGCAAAGATCACAGCACCTATGGAAAAGCTGTTAAATAAAGACGTGAAATTCCTATGGAATGAGGAATGCCAGCAAAGTTTCGACACACTTAAAGAGAAGATGGTTACAGCACCCATATTAGTATTCCCAGATTGGAACAAGCCATTTCATGTCCATGTGGATGCATCTGGCATCGCATTGGGCATTGTCTTAACATAGCCAGGAGAAGGAGGTATTGATCACCCTATCGCGTACTCCAGCAGAAAGCTATCTACAGCAAAAAAGAACTACACCACTACAAAACGAGAAGGATTAGCTATGGTGTATGCTCTACAAAAGTTCAAGCACTACCTATTGGGTGCCCCATTCAAGATGTTTACTGACCATTCTGCTTTAAAGTATTTGGTCAATAAGCCAATTTTAGGGGGAAGGATCTGCAGATGATTACTCTTATTTCAGGAGTATGATTTTGAAATCATTATAAAACTAGGAAGATTAAATGTCAGACCTAATCATCTATCGCAAATAGATTCAGGAGAAGAACGAATTAATTTAGAGGATAATCTGCCAGATGCGCAATTATTTTCTATCCAGATCGTAGATGAGTACTATGAGGATATTATTCACTTTCTCACTACAGGGTGGGCACTAGTTGACTTTACTATGCAGACAAAGAAACAGTTAGTTGTGAAAGCAGCAGACTTCACTTTGATCGTAGGACATCTATATAAGTTAGGTCCAGATGAAGTCCTACGCAGATGCATGATGCCGCACGAGAAAGAGGCCATTATCAGAGAAGCACACTCAAGTCCCACAGGAGGTCATTTCGCAGGAAAGCCGACTGCTTAGAAAATCCTGACTACAGGGTTATGGTGGCCTACTTTGCATAAAGACACTAATAATTTTTGCAGATGTTGCGATATCTACCAGAGGGTAGGAAAACCTTCGCGGAGAGATGAAATGCCGCTGCGACCACAGATTACGCTGCGGGCATTTGAAAAGTGAGCTATAGATTTCATGGGTCCTGTCAACCCACCAGGGAAACGAACTGGTGCGAGACACATCATCACAGGAACAGAATACCTCACCAGGTGGGTAGAGGCTAAAGCAGTAAGGAATTGTGATGCTGCTACAGCTGCATAGTTCATTTTTGAAAACATCATAAGTAGATTTGGATGTCCAGTAATTTTGATGAGTGATCAAGGCACACATTTTTTGAACCGCACTATTGAGGCCTTGACGAAGGAATTCCAGATACAGCACCATAAGAGCACTCCCTACCACCCACAATCTAATGGTATGGTGGAGGCCTTTAACAAGATTCTAGGAAATGCTCTTACTAAGATCTGTGACAGCCAAAGAAATGATTGGGACCTCAGGGTTAATGTTGTATTATGAGCTTATAGGACTACATGCAAGAAACTCACAGGACACACACCTTTCAGCTTGGTGTATGGACAAGAGGTTGTTATGCCTATGGAATATATTATTCCCAGTTTAAGAGTTGCTCAAATTACCCAGATAGCTAATACAGACACCATGAATGAAAGGCTAGCACAGTTGCTTGCTTTGGAAGAAGACAGATTCATCGTAGGATTCCATCAGAAAGTGTAGAAGGCACGAGAAAAAGTTTGGCATGACAGGCACATCAAGAGCAAGAGTTTTCAGATAGGAGACCTAGTGCTCCTATATGATAGTAAGTTTGTTAAGTTTCCAGGGAAGTTCAAGATGCATTGGTTGGGGCCATATCAGATTCAGTATGTTACAGAAGGAGGTGTCGTTCAGCTCTGCAAACTGAATGGGGAGCTTCTTCCTACGTTAATTAATGGCATTAGGCTTAAGCTCTTTAGTGACAGCCACTCCACCTCTCAGCCCTAACCCAAACAGCTTTGAAAGTGCAGATGTCCAGTGTAGTTGAAAGGAGGCATTGCACTGATAATTAGTCTACACCAGCAGGTAAAAAGTTCTAAGTATTCTAAGTATAAGGAATCGCATGAGGAAAGTTTATTTTGCGCAAGTCATAGGATGCTTGCGGAGTTTTTAAAAAAAAAAATCCAAGTATGAGGAGTTTCATGCCAGTCATGTTGCCCAAGTTTTGAACGTTGTGGAGTTTCATGCCAGCATGTTGGTTCAGAACAATGCGGTGTGACATCGCAACAATGCGATGCTCCCTGTGCCACGTACACAAGTTTGAAAAGAGACAGAGGACCAGTCACTTCACCTTCTGACAAGCAGTTAATCTAGAAATGACCGGTATACATTACCCTAGATTTGGAAACAGTATAATGATTTTCCCAGATTTGCTAAATCTTGGTCGAGACCAGCGCCTGCACACAAGTTTCGAGGGAAATTTGATCGGATTTCAGCAATTAATGAGGATCGAAATGACAGGTATTTTCTTATCCATGCAATTAATACCGCCGACGGTTCTAGCCTTGATGACCGTTGCTTCAGATATTATCACTTTCGTTATAAATTCAGAGATCATTCATACAGAAGGGTTACTTTTGCGATTTCTGAGAGTTACTAAGTAATTGGAAGAATTTTCCTGTGCAGAGATACTTCAGTTATAGAGTGCTGGTTTTCCGCAATTTCATAGCCATTGCCAGTTCAAAGCATTGCACCGAGTGGTTTATGTCTGAGACAGAACCTTTAGAAGACATTGTGAAAAGATTCCAGCGTGGTGGCCTTGAGGCCGCTATGACGACGCCGCCCAAGGTTGTGAAATTAGGTACATCACAGGTCAGACAGTCGCCAAGGATGAGGAGTCAAGCTCAGATATTAGAAGAGTCCAGCCTGGAGCAGGAGGAAGAAGTTCATATGGCAACAGAATACATCGTGCCACGAGTTGAAAATGCACTAGAGGTAAACATTCCCAAGGGTGCTAAGTTTCCTGTTCCCCTACAGCCAGATGATTCTCGTGTAAATGAAGATGGATATCTTTTAGGATATGCCCCTAATCTCAAATTTATAGACTATAACCTTGGAGATAGTAAGACATATCCTCAGTTTCGCCCGGATCGGTATCTTACGGTTCAGAGGAACCCGAGGACCGAAGCAGATGAGTTTGTTCCTATGGAACATGTCCAGATTCTTGAGCGGTCAGGCTTGCTCAATTTGTTGAGAATACCACATTTTGGACGAGGTGCAAAGGTTGATGCCATGGTGTGTGTGCTAATTTCTAGTGTACATGGAGGTTACCTCTGGCTAGGTAACAAGGTCGATCTGAACATCGATCTGATACACCGCATCATCGGGCTGTCTAAGACTAGTAAGGACCCTAAGACACATATATCAGGTAAGAGCAAGGATACTAAGCTACCAGCAACCCTAGTTACCAAGTATAAGCTATAGAGAGGAGGACGGGCTTATGACCTCGCAAGCTTAATAGACGATACACTCAAATTTACAGCCAGTCTGCTTGCCGGAAAACTGTTAACCAAGGTTCACCCAAAAGAAGTCACAGGATCAGTAATTCACCTTGCCATACAAGTTGCAGAAGGTGAACAATTTAATTGGAGTTTATTTTTATTAAATATATTTCTTCAATATTGTTTGACAGCACAGGATGAGGCAAACCACCCCTTCCATTTTTCATGGCTGCTTATATTATGCGCATTCATCAGGTGGAGAGAGCCGCCCCATACCCAGTTTCTACAACTAGGAAGCAGCGAGCCCAGAGGCGAACGCTATGCAAACTTATGGGAGAGCAACAGCCTAGCCAAGAAAAAGATCAATATGATAGTATTCTATGAATACTATAAGCTATTGAAGAAATTCATCCAAGAGACACCGCGGATCAGCACGGAGATTGTGGACATGTATGATAATCGGCTTGATTTCATGGTAGACAGCCATAGAATCTACCTAAGGCCAAAAATATCTAGAACAGATAACTGGGAAAATGGTTCATTCAAGATGATAGCGTAGGATGTAGAAGATGTCATCAAATACTTTGATGATGAGTGGAAGAAGGCATTAGAAGATGCCATAGCACTACCATCAGGTACCGCGCAGACAGACCCATCGGACAAAGGAAAAGACAAAGAGGGGTCCCAGACGAAAGATACAGCAGAAGTGCCACCACCGGCACAAAAGAGGAAAGATGCAGAAGAGGTACCACTAGAGGCACCAAAGAAGAAAAAATCAAAAGCCTCAAAGCCAGCTTTAGAGACCGCACTGACAAACGATGACTATGATCAAATCGCGGCAAGATTGAAGGAGGAAATGAAGGACTCATTTCAGGCAATGCAGACACCGCAGGACAAGCTGCAGAGCACGGTAGAAAAGCAGATTCTGGAGATGAAAGCATTAACTAAGAAGACTTCCATAGTGCAGACTCAGCCAGTCAAGGCGACAGCAGGAGAAAGCTCAAAACAATCGATTTCCCGCAAGGAAATCCTTGTAAAGGATTGCATCAATACAGTGTTGATACCACCAGGGAGCATCCAATTCCCTGATTAAATGATTGATGTACAGATACATATTAGACAACCTATCGAGGTTAATCTCGTAGAGTTCCCCGTTGATCAATTACAAGATCCAGCACCAGCTAGCCTCAGAGCTCAGGGATAGAGAGCTTGCGACTTATAAACAGAACACCCAGCTGAAACAAAAGAATGCAGAACTCACTGCAGGCCTTCAGACAAAGGCGGAAGAGTTAAGAACATATGAAGAAAGAGAGAAGGATCTTATCTAGGTCCTGCAGAGCATCGCATTGGAGTTACCCCAGTGTAACATTGAGTTTTCCTTACCTCTAACGCAGAAGGTAAGACGAGTTGCAGAAAGAGCAAAGGCTATGGAAGAGACAGTGACTAAGATGGAGGAAAACCACAAAGCGTAGATTGCTGAGCTTGAGGCTCAACCACTGGGAACACCTGAGGCAGAAAAGGAAGCGAGGGCACAGACCTTTAGACTCGCTTCAACACAGATGAAGTGTCGCCTAGATGATGCAGAGTCATTACTAGCCGATGCAATGAAGACATGGTCGGAGCTAGACGAGCTCCCAGATATACTGGAATTGCAGCAGAGCATCCAGCACAAAGAGAAGGCCACAACAGCAATGAAGGAAGAATTCAAGAGCTTAGGAGCTCTTGCAAGGATGAAGAAGACGACCGAGATGAACCATTTGCAACAGGAAGCGCAGCGGCTACGAGAAAAATACATACAATTCAATAACCTGCTTCAACCATATCAGGAACAAATCACAGAGCTGATCGATGCGGTTGAGCAGAAGGTCAAGGAGTTCACTACAAGCAAGAGTGAAATTGATGACGCAAAAGACTCCAGCATTAGTCAAGCTATGCTTGAAATGGAACAAGAGAGTGTTGAAGCTATGAACAATGAAGTCGCAGGAATTCAAGAGAGATTCGCAAGGACTTCATAGAAAGCCAAGGAGAAGCTACAACAGGAGAAGCCAACTATTAGTGGCTCATAGATGAGCCACAAGTAAGTGTTAGGGGACTGTTGGAGCAGGGTCCCGCAGCTACAGGAAAAGCTGCTACATCGAGACAGGGAATTCAAAGAAGACAGTACCTGAGCGACCGAGAAGAGAGAGCTCAACCATTGCATTTAAGCCAGCGACGAAGACAGGAGGGCTCAACTACCCTCATAAAGAGAAAAGGAGCAACGAGCCAAGGTATTGAAGACAAAGGACAGTAGGAAATGGCGCCCATACCCACGATCAGCTCCGAGAAGCGTGGAATACTGCAGAAAGCTGTGGTGTGACGAAAAGCAGCAGCTCAAAGTACAGATAGGCCGAATTTCACAGTTAGTGTTTTTGGGTTACTATTGGGAAAGGCCCATAGTTTTGTAATGGCGAGACCTTCAGGCCGCCTATAAAAGCATATATCTTGTATTGTAAAAGGTTAGTTTTTCAGACATTTATCTAGCTAGAGATTCAGATAAACAATAAGCTAGTTAGTTGTTCTGTTCGCTCACAGTCAGTTGTATTGTAAGAGTCAAGCTCTGGTTCTGAATTAAACCTATTAGTTATCTTACTGTAACCAGTAGCTGGCTCCTTGAGTATGAATGTAACAATCCACAGGGACTAAACAATCCACAGGAATTGAGAGAGAGAGAGAGGAAGAGTATATTGTAAGAGAAGGAAATATTATAAGAGAAGAGATCTAAGAGAGAAGGGCTCCCGGCTGTGTGCGCGGAGTTTCCCAGAAGATCTCAAAGCTACATATCAGGTTGCAGCGGAACTGTGTTTACTCTCTCAAGATATAATATAAAAACCAGTTCCCGTGGACGTAGCTTCCCCCCTGGAGGTGAACCATGTAAAATCCGTGTGTTGCGTGACTGTTTCATGTGTTTGTGCTTTACTTATGTGTTATTTGTTATTCATTACATAAACTTTACTATCAATAGCGAGTAAATGTATGCTATCTTTAGTTTACAGTAGCATGGAAGATTAACTGTGGGTGGAATCTGTTAAGACTTCTGTATATGAGTTATCAGTGCTTGATTCACGACAGTTACAGTTATAGTGTTAAGTGATTCCTGCATATTATTTCAGCAAGTTGAGCATAGTTGATGTTAAGCATATTAGATTGTAGGAGTCTAAGTGAGGTTTTTTAGCTTAACTATTACACTAAGGGAGGATGCCTTTGGACCCTGAGAATCATATTGAATTCTTACTGTAGGAGATATTGTAGTATAGAAAGGCAAAATCACACTGTCGGAGGAACCACGGTGGGAGATATCGCAGGATAAGAGATCAGCAGCGGAGATAGTTTACGCATCGCCCTAGAAGCTGCGGTGCGCTAAGGGCCAGTCCCCTAGCAGAGTCAGCTAGGAGGAGAGAAATAGCACATCATTGAGATATTTCGTTAGATAAGAAGAGACAAGAACCACTAGGATGCTACAGAACCCAGTTGAGGACACTTGAGTCTTCAGCCAACCCATCCAAGATCACTTCGAGTGAGACTTCAGGCCGTTCTGCGGTCTGTCACCGAAAGGGCCAGTGAGCTAGGGGTTTTGTTGGTACATAACAAGTAAACCCGGGTCTACCCAAACAAAAACCAACACCAACGAGAGCTAGCAATCGAAATTTGAGAAAAACACACAGGGAGATATGTCAAAAATACAAACAAAAAAAGTAGTTTTTTTTAATGATACCTATCCCAAAATTTAATTAAAAAATTGTTTAAGAAGTGCTCCCTTTTTTAATTTTAAATCATTTTGATTGGCTAATACATGATGACATGGAATTTGTATTATTTTAGTGGAAGGCCCATTTTAAATTGAAATTTCCTCTAATGTGGGCAAGACTTCTATGCCACGGTTCACTAGGGTTAGTGGACTCGTGAACAAGGGTTGTTTCTGAATGTCCCTTGAGTTTATACATGCCTCCTTTTTCTTCACCGATGACAACTACATATTCAATTGACTTTCCTTTGGGCCACATGAGTACTTGGCCATCTATGAATACAACTCTAAATCCTTTCTTATCTAAAGCTGAGATAGAAAGTAAATTCTTCTTTAGACCTAGTACATATAAAACTTCCTTCATCTTCAATGGATTTCCTGAATCAAGCTTGTAGCTTGCTTTACCGATTCCTTTGATTGGATATTGATAGTCATATCCCAGAGATGCTTTTTGAGGAGAGTTATTTTCTTCAAGTTTTGACAGAGTTTTCTTTTGTCCCGTCATGTGCTTTGAAGCACTACTATCAATAAGCCAAGTGTCTTCTCCAGGTGTTATAGAGCCAGAGAGTGTAGAGAATAATACATACTCTTCTGCATCTTCTTCTCTTGCTTGATTTCTTTGAGGTCCTTCCTCTTCCTCTTCTTCATCCTCATCTTCAGCTAGATGTGCATGATATCTTTTGTTATTGTTTCTCCTCTTCTTGTATTCTTGTCTCTTCAAAGGACAACTTCTGGCAATGTGTCCTATCTTATCACAATGAAAACATTGAAAGTTGGAGTAGTCCCTATTGGGGAGACTTTATCTTGTTCTCTGGAACCTTCTAGGAGGTTGAGACTCCTTGTGGTTTCCCTTCTTGAGGTTGGGTTGACTTATTCTTCTCTTGGTATGAGTGGCTAGGGCTTGATCATATTCCTTGAGTAAAGCTTCTATATTTGCCACTCTAGTCTCCTCTTGAATACTATCTTCCCATACAATATCAAACTTCATGCTTTCCTTCCTGGCACACATCATTTGGATGAATGACTCCCAGGGTCTAGTGAGACCATTGAGATCAGTCATAATTAACTAACTAATATTTATCAAGTTTGTCTCCAATGGCTTCTAGTTGTTCCTTGAGCTGGGAGACCCTTGTGAAGTAGTCCTGGATGAATTATCCATGACTCATCTTGGTGATCTTCAATTGAGATGTTAGATTCATCTTTCTATTAATGTTTCTTCCTTCATACATTCTTTCTAGGGCATCATACATTTATTTTGGAGTCTTCTTGGATGACACTTGAGGGATCAAGTGATCCTTGATAGAGTCAGCAATAATTCCTTATGCCCTAATCAGATCCTTCTTGTGCTTCTCCTTAGCTCCAGCCTCTTCAGGTTCTACAAATTCATCCTTGATATATTTTTCAACATCATTCTCCTTGATAATGAGGCCAATTCTATATTTCCATGCTCTATAATTATCTATGCCTTCTAGTCTGTCATCAAGCCTGGTGCTTGGGACCATCTTGTCAGGAGATCACAAAAAAATGAAATTTTGGAAAATGAGAAACTGATCTTACTAGGAGATGTGCTTGACTGAGGCGAGTTGATTGGTGTGCTTGGTTTCTAGAGATCTCAAGTCTTCACCTTTCAAATCTGACTTGCGAGATTCAGCACTACAGCTTCTAGCAGTTTTATGGTCCATAAGTCAAACTAGAGTTTGACTTTCTCGGAGATCTACTCCTTCAAAAACTTCGATCTTGGGCTCAGAAGATGCACTCTAGGACAGCACAACTTTCCATGCAATCAGTTCTTCAAAATTCAAAATTTTCCCAAAACCCTAATTTCTTGTCGGGGAGAGAGGGATTTTTCAGCTTATGAAAGTTTTCCTATTCAGGTCAGCTCTAATACCATGTTAAGATTCTATGTTCTAAGCTATATTATCAGCATTTAATTTTAATAACAAAAGCATATAGGTAGGATCATTGAAAGAAAGAGTATCACAAGTTCAACACAGATTTACCCTGGGAAAACCCTAATGGGAAAAACCCAGCAAAAGCTTCCTTAATATAGATGATCAAAAGATAAAAGATAAAACCCCAAACTGATCCTTCTCCTCCTTGCAGCTACGACTCTCTCTCTCTCTCTTATTCACTACACAAGTGAGTGTGAGTGTGAGTGTGTTCAAATGAGGAGCACCTCACCTCTATTTATATTCTTTAGTTCACTTGACATTTCACTCAACCAAGTCGACCCCATTAAACTGACTGGGCCGACTTCTCTAGGAAGACTCAAACAACTTAAAATTATACTAATTAGCATTCTAATGACCCGACTTACAACGGAGGGGATTTCCTCATGACTCTTAGTAATTCTCCCGATAGAAACATCGAGGCATAATGAAATACAAATGATTCTACCAATAGGAAAATCGGGGTACAATACACTTCGAAGTTACATTAATTCAACAGGCTCCATCATGTCTCCTTTTTCGAGCACCTTGGTCACACACCAAGAGACTATAATCCCTTGCCAACTGCAGAAACATGGTTCTAGAAGTTACACATTAAGATATCTCAGGTGAGATTGCGCCTACTTCGCAAGCATTGCCGACTGAGCTTGCTCTATCGGGTCGTTGTGGTGTCTTGTGGTATTATGTTGTTGTTGAACCACAGGTCAAGACAAGGAAGAGAAAGAGGCCAAAAATTGGTTCCTTTGTTGGGACCCTTAATCATTTGAGTCAAGGGAAATGTTGTGGAATCTGACAAAGAACGAGGTAGAGGACTAGTTGGAGTTTAAAACGCTAGAATTCATGCAAGAAGAGAGCTCAAGATCACGGTTGAGCACAGAAAACTGGGTGGACCAATACATATACACTGACATTCACAAGATATTCTTTGCAAATTTTACCATTTTACTACACAAGTGGTTGTCAAGATTGGAAAGAAGGCAGGCAAATTTCTAGAGAAGAGAAGTAGTCCATTGGAATGATCAATTGGTGCACAAAATAACCAGTGTAAGTAACACCATCTCTAGAGCTGTTGATTTTTGGGTTGACAGTATTTTGCAAGGATATATTACTAAGTTTGTAGTAGAGGATACAACCTCATATAGTGAAGCCGAAAGAAATTTTTTCCAAGGACCCCGAAGAAGATATATGTTATCTATCAATACATGGATCAAGATGCTTGTTTATGAGAAGGGTATCTTACAGTTGAGTAGTTGAGTTGCACACACCTAAGGAAGGCTATGTCGAAGATGACCTGTCAAGAAAATGGGAAATGGTGAGTTGAGATGTTCCCAAGAAGTACAGACCCTGAACTAGAAGCTATATTCCTAAGGATTGGAAGGAGATTCAAATCAGGGAAAAGAAGAAAGATAGAAGAAGGTCGAAGATCTCCTAGCCTGTTCAAAGAGAGTGAGGAAGAAATTCAATCGTAGGTAGACGAAGCATCTTGCAATGAAGAGGAGGACAACGGCCTGATATCAGAAGGAGAAGAAGACTCTGAAGAGACTGTCGAGTCACCATGGTCTGGATGCCACTACATCACACCAAGATTATCGCCGGAGGTAAGGTCTAGAGACTCGTTTCCTGAAAGAGTTCTTAATATTGATATTGCTAGTACTAAGACTAGCACACAAGAGAGTATACCTCCATTAGATCAGCTATCAGACAACCCCGATGCCAACGCAATGGCTGGGGCAGATATTTGGTTACCTACATTCAATTGTAATGGAGCAGAAGATCCAAAGAAGCATTGGTTGATCTTTGAAGTTGTTTGGATAGTTCACTTAGTTCAGAACAGGGACTTGAAGAAAGCGCATATGATCACGACTCTAAGGGGTAGTGCTCTTGAATGGTTTATGAATTTCTACATAGTACCACCAGGAACACCACAGAAGACCCTTGATGAGATCCGAGCCGCAATGATCTTTGAGTTCAAAAAACCTAAGTCTGAGTCGCAGTGCATCACTAAGATCAAAGAAATAAAACAAGCATTGGCAAAGTCAGTATGGGACTTTGAGCAACGGTTCAAGACTTTGATGGCCAAGGTAAGCTTCTAGATGTCGGATGTACAACATAAATAGTGGTTTATTGTTACACTATTAACACACATCCTAGGGCCATTGCTGCAAAAAAATATTGACTCGCAGACAGAAGCGTTGGAATTGGAAATGAAGCTAGAGGGCTCACCAATTGGGGATGGTGCCGTAGGGATGGTGCAGATTCAATCGCAGTTGGCTAATCTGATGATACAGCTGTAGGACATCAAGAAGGGAAAGGAAGCACAAGAATATTTATGGTGCACAAAATGCAGAACAAACGGACACAGTAAGGATAATTGTCTGACCTTCATGAATTATGTCTCATCCGGTGCACCAAACCCATTAAATGGCCATGGACTACCCTGGTGCTACATATGCCAATCTAGAGGGCACCGTGACGAAGAGTGTTTATACTTGCAAAAAGTTGTAAGTGCCCCAACAAACCTATTTTGTAAATTATGTAAGTCAGTAGGGCATGAAAAGAAGGATTGAAGAGCATACCAGCTCCTAAAGGAAAAAACCATTGATACTTACTTGATGAAGAATGAGGGGTAGACTCAAGCTGAACCATCGCAACCATCATATCATCCTTCATAGATCCCACCCAATCAGTATCAAAACCATTATCAACCTTAGTATCATGCCTCAATACCACAGTAACCATACGTGTAATAGAATCATTATCAGCCGTAATATCAACAGAACCAGTACCCCCTACAGCAATCACACCACAAGGAAGGGGTGGTGGAAACTTCAGAGGCAGAGGAGTAGGAGGATTTGGTAGAGGAAGAGGTTAGGTTACATGCTATAATTGTGGACAACCAAGTCACTATGCCAGATATTTCCTAGAACCCATGAAGACATGTTCATATTGTAAAGGATAGGACCATAATGTGGAACAATGTCCTCAGTTGATCGTAAAATGGCAAGCAAGGACCATCGCAGGACCTAACCCTGTGCAAAATACAAAATCAAATCCAAACTTGAACGTTGAGATGATTGCTGCTAAGCCAAGAGATCCAAACAGTGTTGTCGTAACACGAGGAGGTTTTGCGACTGGATTTGATTAGGATAAACCACAAGAACAACTACAGCCATAGGTACAACCCGTAGCGCAGAAGAAGGTGTCATTCGATGTCCAGAAATAAAATCAAGTATTCATGGACGTGCAACCAGAGTTTGTGCATCCAGAAGAACTGATGACATTAGAAGAAGTTAAGGAGATGCCAAAATGATTCCAGCAGATATTTCAGAGGAAAACTCCACAAAATTTTAGTAAGCTCAAGTCGTTTCTATCAAGTTGCTTAACATTAATACAAGATAAACATGTTATCGCAGAACTATAGGCAATGATAGAAGAGATACACATGGAGCTGCAACCTGAAAAGAAAGTTAACCATGTCAGCAAGAAATTCAAAACTGGGCGTAAGTTAAAACTAACTACGTAGATAGGGGATTATGACATGGATTTCATCATCTTAGACCTGGGCTCTGATGTCAATATTTTGATGTGACAAACTTGGGAAATTATGGGCAATCCGCACTTGGACTAGTCTCATGTCCAGTTGCGACTTGCAAATCAGGCGAAGGTTCTACCAATTGGAAGGTTGAGTCAATTCCCTATCGACATCGAAGGGTTGCACACATTTGCAAATTTTGAAGTCATTAACATTGTTGATGACACAAATCCATATCCTGCATTGCTGGGGATAGATTGGGCCATAGACAACCAGACCATTATAAACTTCAAGAAAAGGATCCTCTCATTCGAGGATAATGAGATGAGAGTGGTGTTTCCCATTGATCCATTAGAGGGATAGAGATACGTTGATCCTGTCTACAATGAGGGATAGGTTGACTATCTCGACCAAATCTACAATGCCACTGCCATGCAAGAAGACTACTTCAATCCAACAGCAGATGGAAACCTGAGCTGGAAGAGCGCTAGTTCCTGCACATCTGACTTAGGGGAGGCCTTGGAGAATTGGAAAAATAGATTACATGAGGTCTCTATGAGGAGATGCGCAAGAGTTACAAGGTCTATGCGACGGGTGGAGAATGAGTTAAGAGAGTTACCCGCCTATGAGGTTTTACCTAACCTTGTGAACTCCTTAACTGAGTTTGAAAGACTTGTAACAGAATCGCAGCGCTTGTCTACGCTAGATCATGTGCTAAAATTTACATTCGTTAGATGGTGGGGTGCGCACAAGTAGTCCATAACATATTGACTACAATGCAGAATGTTGATGCAAGTCAGATTCAGTGAATAAGTCACACTCGTAACTCATAAGTATTCAGGACTGGTGAACCCTATTGAATGTCTTAACCACTGTCGCACTATATTTGCAGAGTACCCGCAATAGGAATTGGTCCATCATTTCATACATACATTGGAAAGGACACCTAGAACCTGGTATGCATCTATGGAATTGTGTCAAAGAACCCAAGATTGGGAAGGGCTCGCTACACAGTTCACGCACACATTGGAATTTGTTGATGAGCAACCTATAGTTGATGTTGTGCTTCAAACGATAAAGGAGAAGATATTCTCTAAAATTACTGTTGAAGAGGTCAATTCTCACCAGTGCAGTGCGACAATTCAGCAATGGATGGCTTGCTACAATCTGGCTGGAGACCTAGATGATGATCCAACTAACATGAATATACTGAAATCAGAGGGCACATGCGCAATAGAAGGAAGTGGTATTTCAAGTGACCAGTTCCTTAAGCCGTTGAAAATCAAGAAAGTAAACATTGGGTTGCCAAAGAACCCAAAGTTCGCCAATATAGGAGACTATTGGGATTAAGAGACAGTTGCAAAGATCACAGACTTACTACATGAGTACCAGGACCTATTCCCTACCAACTTTTCAGAGATGAAGGGGATAGTAGGAGATCTAGGGAAGATGAAAATACCCCTACGACCAAATGCTAATCCCAGTAAGCAGTGACCCTATAGGTTGAATCCAAGGTATAAAAATAAGGTAAAAGCATAATTGGATCGCATGCTCGATGCAGGATTCATTGAACTTGTTGAGAAATCAGAATGGATCAGCCCCATAGTAATCCAAGATAAGAAAACAACAGGTGAAGTCAGAATTTGTGTCAACCTGAGGAAGCTAAATGATGCTTGCTTACACTATCCATTCCCAACACCATTTATAGATGAATTGCTTGAAAGCTCCAGAGGGCAAGAAATGTATTCATTTACTGATGGCTTCTCTGGCTATCATCAAGTCAGAATTGCGAAGGAGGATCACCACAAAATGACCTTCATCACCGAATGGGGATGCTACCAATATACGGTAATGCCCGTTGGACTCAAGAATGCACCTGCTATTTTTTCTAGAATAGTAGTCTCTGCTTTTAAAGATTTTATTCATAAATTTCTTGAGGTCTACTTTGATGATTGGACTGTGTTTGGTCTAGTAAGAGACCATATTGAGATTCTGTGTATGATGTTGGGACGTTGTCTCCAGTATCAGATTGCACTCAATTCCAAGAAATGTATATTTTTTGCACCCTTTGGTGTGTTGTTCGGTCACGTCATGTGTCGCGACAATATTTTGGTTGACCCAACAAAGATTGTGATTATTCTTGACTTACCGCCGCCTACCTCAGTATGCAACTTAGATCAATGCTGGGACATATAGGCTACTACAGGAATTTCATCAGAGGATATGCAACGATCACTGTACCTATGGAGAAACTGCTGAAGAAAGATGCAAATTTTCAATGGACAACAGCTTGCTAGGGAAGCTTGGATAAATTGAAGAACGCAATGGACACTACACCAATAATTGTATTTTTGGACTAGAAGAAGGACTTCCATGTGCATGTCAACGCATCGGCTATCGAACTTGGCACAATCTTGACACAACCAGGAGAGGGTGCACTTGACCACCCTATTTCTTTTGATAGCAGGAAACTATCGACAACAGAAAAGAACTACACGACGACAAAAAGAGAAGGCCTAGCTATGGTCTATGTGCTTCAAAAGTTCAAACACTATTTGTTAGGTGGAAATTTTCATATGTACATTGATCATTCAGCACTGAAATACCTATTCAACAAGCCACTGTTGGGGGGGAAGATCTACAGATGGCTTCTCCTCTTTTAGGAATTTGATTTTGAGGTCGTTGTCAAACTTGATCGACTGAATGTCGGGAGAGACCACCTATAAAGGATAGAAAGTGGTGAAGAGCCAACCAGCCTAGAAGAAAATTTTCCTGACACACAACTATTTGCGATCCACATGATGGACAATCAAAACCATGAGTTTAACGCAATCATTCACTTTTTAAGCACAGGATATGCACCTGAAGGAATGTCAACTAATTAGAAGAAACATTTGGTTGTCAAAGTTGTCGATTATACATTAATTGTGGGAGATATGTAAAAGATGGGTGCAGATGAAATACTATGTCGTTGTATTTTTTATTATGAACGACCTTGCGTAATGAGTGAAGCACATGCCAATGTCGCAGGAGGACACTATTCAGGAAAAGAAATTGTTCGTAAGATATTGCAGGAAGGACTATGGTGGCTAATGATACACATGGATACCAAAAGCTTCTGTAGGCACTATGATATTTGCCAGAGAACGGGAAAACCATCGCATTGTGACGAGATGCCACTTCACCGTAGATAACCTTTAAGCATTTGACAAGTGGGCAGTTGATTTTATGGGACTGATCAGTCCACTAGGAAAGAGAACTGGTGCGCACTACATTATCAATGCGATAGACTATTTAACCAGACGGGCTAAAGTTGCACCTGTTAAAGATTGTACCGCTGCGACTGTGGCAAAGTTTTTGTTCAAAAACGTAGTCGCCAGATTTGGTTGTCCAAAGATACTACTAAGTGACCAAGGTACACATTTTGTTAACAAAATATTATTGAGTTGACTGCAAAGTTTCATATCCAGCATAAGAAGATGACACCCTATCATCCTCAGGCAAATGGAATGGTTGAAGCCTTCAACAAGATCCAGGAGAATACATTCACCAATGTATGCAATGTGCATCAAGCTAATTGGGATCAAAAAGTCTCAGCTGTGCTATGGGTGTATCGTACAACTTGAAATCAACTGACAGGACACGCTCCATTCAGGCTAGTATATGGACCAGGAAGTTGTTGTTCCAATGGAATACATCGTTCCCAACTTACGGATTGCTACACTGACAGATATTCTATTGAGAAAAGGTTGTCGCAACTCGTTCAAATGGAAGAAGAATGCTTCATCATAGGATTTCACCAGACTGTGGAGAAGCAAAGATAGAAAGCATGGCATGATCACCATATTCGGGTTAAGCCATTCAAAGTCAGAGGACTTGTGTTTCTGTATGACAACAAGTTTTTCAAACACCTAGGCAAGCTAAAGACACACTAGCTTGGGCCCTATGTAAGTGCACACATCACTGATGCAGGCGCAGTAAAACTACAGAAACCAGATTGAACGTATGTCGCAGGAATAGTGAATGGCAATCGCCTGAAGCCTTTCTACAATGGTTATGACATGCCTGGCTAAGACCGCACTATGCGGATTTTAAAAAAAGAGGCCAAAAGACATAAATTGTTTTGTCACACGTCTGCGACGGAACCAGCACAAAGCACACGACAAAGCAAGAAGCGCAGTAAAAGGTGGAAAGTAATACAAAAAGTGAAAATGACAAGTTAGTCGACATTAAAGTGTGAATATCTGGCAAATATTGAGGCAATTATGACAACTAAATGTCATTAATTCGACGAGATACGAGGAGAATGACGGTGTGCTTTTTGGTCCCATGAACCATCATCGACATAACTACCATAATTGTTATGACAGGTATAGTGCAACACTCGAGTTCTCAAGTTAATGAAGAAACGTGTCTACCGTAAATCCAATGTGACTAATTAGACCTCAGTCGCCCATCATATGGCAACTCTAGGACGTGTAGATAGGTATAAATACAAGGCTTCTCCATCAAATAGTCTTTTACACACACACAGAGAGCTAAGACAACTCGAGCTGAGAATTGCAGAGCCAAAGCATGTCACAAAGCACACCCACACCCATGGTAATAGAGATCCTCAACACAAGTGAGTTGTCCAATGCAACTGTCATCTCAGGCTGTCCAATTGAGGTAGAGATAGAATCACCTGAGGTACAGCAACCAGAGAAGCAACCAGAACTCAACCCAATGGCACAACCAAGAGGGAAACCTGCTCCTGCAGCTGCCCCTATGACCGACCCTTCCCATATTCCAACCCCTGGTTTGCACCCTATGCCGAAACCGCCCGAGAGACTGCGAATTGCAGTTGCACCACCAGTCATGGAGCTGAGATAGATCGACGAGAGAGTAGCAAGAGATTCATCCGTACCACCATCGTCGAGGAAACGCAAGGCTAAGGCCATTGTGGAAAACCCTGGGAAAGAACCAATGGAGGAATATCTAGAGGAAGAGGCCCTCATGAATGAGGACTCACCACCTCACAAAGACGTGAGTGCTAGGAGGGAAGAAGAAGAATTCCTACACTATGTTCATCCCAGGAGATTTGATGCGGAGGAAGTGACGCTTCCTATGAAAGTGTCCACATTTTTAGTCTCACCCTGAATCCCTAATGATGTACCCCTGTTGACGAATATAATTCCAAAGATGGCTAGGTTGGCATTTGAATATGTTGACACTCACCTACAGTTTGGCATGGAAATAACAAATTAAATGACTACAAATCAAGCTGGACCAACTCAGGCACAAGTCTTAGTACCAATGTAGTGGGCTACTGCCATCGCTAGTGCAACACTATTGGACTTATTGTTCATGCTGTATTTCGGCCACAGTCTCTAGGTTAATACGTACGTGAAATAGATTTTGGTCTGTTTCTAGAGAGGGTTCTTATGGCTCTATCAACCATACCCGGTCGACGTTGAGCTTATTTCTTCAATCATGGGTCTGCCAAAGACAGGAGAAGACCCCACACTGTATTTGCACCACAAGGACACCACCAAGATGAAGCAAAAGTATAAACTTTAGCGCGCAGGTAGAGGATTTCGGATTGGTCCTATTGACAAAAATATAGTGCGGTTCACCACAAAGCTCCTCTCTTGTAAACTATTGCATAAGATGAGACCAATTGAATGTACTGCTGGAGTAGTAGAGCTTACAGAATTGTGTGTACAAGGAGTGGTTTTCAATTGGTCGTAGTTTCTACTCAATGAAGTGATAGATGATGCGCAGCAGGAACAAGAGGAACCTAATTACAAATTTCACTACTCCCGGCTGCTCATCCTGATATCGTTCATTCTGTGGTCCAACCTAACGAACTACCAAAAAATGGATGTCTCATTATTGTGCCTTGGCGCAAAGTATCAAAACCTGTGGGAGAGGAAGAAGAACAAGATACGCCAAACAAATAATAGCGTTGAGTTTTTTCTGCACACCGAGGTGGTGTGCATTGTTATCAAGCGAACCCACAGAATACGTGCAATGACAGTGCACAGGTATGTGTCCTTCATAAATTTCCAGGATGGTGTGCACAATATGATTTTGGAGCCAAAGAATGACCTGACAAGGCAAGCATATAATGCAGGGTTCATGATCACTACTGATGAGGTGGGCGCAATTGTCAAAGAGTGGCCTGAGGGGTGGCATGATCCTCTTGCAAAGCCACTAGCAAAAGGTGAATATCAAGGGGACCCAAAAAATGACCAAGGAAATGGCCAGCAGAATGGCCAAGGACATGATGAAGGTAACAATCAGAAAAATCAGTCGCATGAGGGGGAAGGAGATGATTATGATGGTGACGATGGTGGATCTAATCATGGTGATTCAAAGCACATGCCTAGTAATGAAAATATCTATACCCAAGAACAAACGCAACAACAAGAACGGGGGCCGCAACACAAGAAGAGAAAAGCTGACAGAGAGGCTAACACGAACACATTGACTGAGGACAATGTTTAAGAGCTAGCACGCGTTGTAGCTAAGGTTGCCAAGAAAAGCCTCGAGGAACTGAACATGCAGTAGGTAAAATTGGTTGGGTAAGTTGCAGGGCACCTCAATAAGATTATTGAGGCCATTAATGATGTTAATGCCACTTTTAAGGCTGAGACATATGGCGTGGATCCCAGCATCCCATTAGTCACACTAGATCTAGTGCTGCTGATCAAAGTACAAATCCAGGGGCGCGCATTGGAAACAGGGATAGAGACATGTGCGCTTGATGATGTTGTTATGAAGTTCAACACATTGCATATAGACTTCTCCAATATTTCATTGGGTGAAGTCTATGAATTAGAACAGGTGGCTGCGTCGAAAATACGGCTACGCAAGAATGTTGTTGTGTATCAAGCAACAAAGAAGCAAAGGAAGGAAAAGGCATGCAAGGTCATCCTTAAAGAGAAAGAGCAATAAATTGAGGCATATGAGCAAAGCCGCATTGCACTAGCTGAAACCATTAAGGGAGTGGTCATCAACTTCCCACTGGAAGAGGGCCAGGAAGATGAAGATTTTGCTGCTAAGGTTGTCCGGTTGTCACGGATTGCTGTGGAGCTCAAGAAGTAGGTTGAGGAGCTTCAATCTAGGCAGGTACCAAGCACACCTCTTGAGGTGCTTGAGGAACGCAAGAAAGCAGTGTCTGAGGCTGTTGCAAAGATATGCAACGGAGAAAAACTCTGTAATAAGGAAGTTGAAGTCATTTCCACTATATGGGAAGCGCTTCTCAAATATGAGGCGGGAGAAAAGATCAAGGCGGATGCACAGCAAGCTGATTAGAAAATAACTGTGGTGAAGGAAGATATGAAGAAGCTCTCGCTACAGGAGAAGGTTACCAAGATTGCTGAAATTAAGCAACTTCAAGAGGAAGCTCAAGATCTTCGTGACCGAGAGTGCACTAGAAACGATGAGGTAGAAGCACATCAATTGGAAGCAGTATGATTGACAGGGCTTATTAAGCCCTTGCAGCAGAAGCTTCAACAGATTGCGCAGTCACTAGAAGCAGGACCGTCAGAACACATCAGTTCCGACCAGGTGGAACAATTGGAGAAACAAGTTGAGGAAGTCAGTGCGGATGTCACTTGGGTGAAACAAGTTTTGAAGTAATTATAGGACAAGGTTGGTCCTGTGTCCCAGTTGATGCCAGAAGCATAAGTATTTCCAGGAAACTACAATTTTGAATAGGACATCCCTTTTTGCTTAGTGGCTTGGGATGAGCCACATGTGAGTGTTGGGGGCCTGTTGGGCCAAGGAAAGAGCTAGGAAAATAAGGAAAAATATACAAGGATAAATCAGCTGCACAAGCAAAGGAGGAAAAGTGTGTGCGCAACGGGGTAAAAACAGGTCAAGAAAAAAATGAAGGAACCAGCGCAAGAACGCAAAACATGCGCATGACGGAGGAAAGGTAGGATAAGGATGGAAAGAAGTTACGACGAGGAAGGCAGATTCGGAGTTGGCGGAAGAGGTAGGTAGAGAATTTAAAGCTGGAAAGGAGGAAGTCAAGGAAGACTACAGAAGGATGAACCAACAGAATATGAAGGATATTTTTGTGGCTATTTATGACCAGTACAGACGAGTTGAAAGATGTTTTCACGACTAGTTAAGGCCATGGTTAATGCATTGTAGGATTCTGGCAGCTGGGTATGGGCCAACATTTATGTAACAGAGATATTTTGTAATTGTTGAGTCTGTAATAACTGAGTTGTACTCAGTCGACCCTGCGTGGTCTTATAGATATTATAAATAGGAGGAACCTACTTTCTATAAAGGTTTTTTGGTCATTCGGTGTGTTTTGCTTCATACTATTAGGAAGTTAGACAGTAGAAGAAGAAGATTCAAGGAAGAGTCTAGTAGGAGTAAAAGGATGTTGAGTCATAGATCTTGTAGCTGTGTGTGCAAACCGCTAGTAAAGTAGAAGAGTCGATCTAGGTTGTGTGATGATCAGTAGGAGTAGATAGAGAATAAAACCAGAGAGAATGAGACAGAAAGAGATTGATTTACTTAGAAATATCATAAACAACAGTCTGCAGGTCACAAACTGCAAGGTGATATACACATTTCTCATGCTAGATGAAGAGCACCTTGGTGGTTTTTCCCAAATGGGTTTCCACGTTATTTCCAGTGTTGAATGATTGATGACTTTGAATGTGTATGTGAATGTCAAGTATTTGCTTACTATATATTGATGAGTTATTATTGAATGTGTATGTGAATGTCAAGTATTTACTTATTGTATATTGATGAGTTATTGTTGAATGTATGCCGCCATCTTATTAATCAGTGAATGAATGAATGTTTAAAGCATTATTGGAATGTTATGTATGATTTCATGGTCAAACTGCTAAGTTAAATTGTAAGTCGAGTGTTGTCTGTCAATTGTAAGGAATCAGCTGCATCACACAAGTTGCGCCAGTTGTTGAGAGTAAGGATAAGGTTTTGCCGCGTGGAGGTTGTGACACCTTGCTGCATTGTTTTCACGCAGTAGTAGACTCCAACCTATCACCTTTGTTGAGCACCTTGGTCATGCACCAAGGGACTATAATCCCTCACCAACTACGGAAACATGTTTCTGGTAGTTACACATTAAGATATCTTGGGTGAGATTGTGCCTGCTTCGCAGTCATTGCCAACTGAGCTTGTTCTGTCGAGTTGATGTCTTGTGTTGTCTTGTTGGTATTATGTTGTTGTTGAATCGTGGGTCAAGACAAGGAAGAGAAAGATGCCAACAGAAGGTTAATATGACATGATGAAGATTGGACAGAAACATTGTGTCTTTTTGCATCTTCTTGTTTTCCTATTTTCTGCGATGTGAATGTAGATGAATATTGTATTGTAACGTTGATCTATGTGTGATGTGAGCTCTCCTATTATGAATAATGCTATATTGTTAGATATTTGTATGCATCGATGTTTAGGCTGTGATCCAAGTATGTTAATCTATTCCATTGAATGACAATATGAATCTATTAATGTATAATATGAATGATTGGATCTGTTAAGTAATGTTGCGTTGAGTTGACAGTAATGTTTCGTTGAGTTGAAAGTTCTCCCTCGAACGTCTCGGGTGAGACTTCATCTTCTCTGTAGGTGTTGTTGGATGGGGTAAAACCTGTCTGGGCCGATGCTCATGGAGATCGCTTTGTTTTGGGTGTCGACAGTGATTGAACCCCTGTCAACGGCTTTGTGTCAACACACGGTGCAAGGATTTGGTATTTCAAGTAACTAGTTTCTAAGTCTATTGAAGGTCAAGAAAGTAAATATTGGGTCTCTAGAGAATCCAAAGTTCGCCAATATTGGAGATTATTGGGATGACTAAATTATCGGGAAGATCACATACTTACTACATGAATTTCAAGATCTGTTCCCTACAAAAATTTTAGAGATGAAGGGGATTGTCGGGGATATTGGATTTATCCTTTGGTCAACCTAGGTTCATATCCTAGATCATCAATAAAGACTGGGATATCAACATGATAGAGCAGGGCTCGATCGATAGCACCTGAGACCCAGATGTAGTCTCACCCGAGATATCCTTATGAGAAACTGCCAGAACCAGGTTTCTTTAGTTAGTTGGGGATTTCTACTCTTGATGTACCTTGTCACAACACTCAACCAAAGATAGGTTTTATAATTTCTATCCCTTGTATTTTCATTCAAGATATGAGTCTAATTACCAGTCGACACATATTATAATAATCAACATAACAACCTTATTACAGACTCATTCAATAAGCAGTGCGATAGACACATATGAAGAATTCTTCATAAACAAATGCAAAGTGACACATTCATATTTACTTAACTCTAACATACATGCAACAATCATAAGTACATTCATCAATGATACACAGATACTACTATTAACGTGGTAACCCATCTGGGAAAAACCACAAATGTGCTCTTCATCAGGCATGAGAAATATATTAGCCCCTTTTGTCTGTGCACTCATCTTGCAAACTCTTCTCTAGGTATTCTTTACGATTCATACATACTTCTCACCTCTCATGCTCTCAAGTTTTAAGTCTAGTCCCTTCCTCTATCCTTCACTCCTTTGTCGATCCGCACACAACCTGGATCGTTCCTATGGCTAATTGGCTCTCTTCTTTAACAAAAAATCAATAACCAACGTCAGTCTTGCACACAGCTTTGGTTTTCCCCTTTATAAGCTTATACCTATCATAATCAATAGACTATTTTCTGTTAGACAACATGTTGTCATTCCTATTCTTGTACATTCAGATACAGCTGAGAATAGGCATTATCAACCCAAAATACAATAATGTTTTACTACCAACATCGTGCTTTAAACTAACTAACTCCTTACCCACGATCAGTCGAGATGTCCTTTTCACTACTCTACTCTTCTTCTGTGGCATTTTTTTTGTTGCGGCTTTCTTATTGCCAATCCTTTCATTGCAGCTTCTCTTATCACCAATCCTTCCATCATGGCTGCTCTTCCCTCACATCTCTTTTCTGTCTTTCTACCAAATCATTTATCTTCCCAAGCATAATTTTGGTTGAATTCTATCTAACTTGTCCTAGGGCCAATAGGCCTACAACACTCACCTTTGGCTCGTCCCAAGCCACATTACTCTGATACCTTTGTTGTTACAACTTTACTTTGAAAATCATGAAATATTTTCATTATATGCTCAATCTCCTCCCATACTTCTGTTTCCATCTTCTTCAAATTTTCGACAAGTTCAAAACTAATGTGTTATGAAGTTATAAGTCTTGTCGACTCTACTACTTGTCACACTTTTTGGTGTATAGTTGAATTATACCTATAATTTTCTCTTCTACTTGCACTTTGGCGACCCAATCTATCCTCTTTCATTTTCATGTTTACAATGTTATGGCCTGTTGATGTAGCTTCTTCATGTCAATAGACTTAGTTGTTTTCTCTACTAATGGCAGTTTCTTCATATCATTCTTTAATTGGTCAACCTCTATCTCGTCAATGTGCAATTGTTATGAGACTTTCTCTAACTCCTCATCATCAATCAAATCTTCCCATATCTAAGAAACTTGCTCGACTTCTTTGGCACAAAGTGCCTCCGCCTCTTCTATTCTCTTTGCAGCATCTGTGGTTGCATTTCTTCTCTCTTCTAGTACTTCTGGATGTGTAGTGGGTGTCACCTGTGATTCTAAATCTGTGACTTTCTTGCAGATGTTCTCTGCAATATTTCTAAGTCAAAACACTTTTTCTTCCATGAAGATTGCATTGGTAATGCCTTCATCGATAAAATTGTTGCAAGCAAGTGTTTTGGCTACGTCGAGTCGGTGCATATTTTCTTCCCAGGTTTTATCTTTTTGTTCTACTTATTAAACTATTTTCTTCATCTTATGAACATTATTATTTGATGTTATAACTTGCTTGATTAATGATCCTTCTCTAGCCTTCATTTCTACAGAGAAATCTATAGAGACATGGACCAAGCTTTTGGCCATGGCATTTAACTCTGTTGTCCCCAAGTCGAGTGGTTCACCCAACACTTGAGTCTTTATTAGTGGGATGGGTATCGACATATCACTAGGTTGTTCCTCCAATGAGCTAATTAAGTCCTGCGACTCAGAAAATTGTGGTATGTAGTCAACCATAGCTCTTACTTATTTCACTGCCTTACAAAGTGTTTGTAATAAGTCAGTAATACTGTTGGTTAGATCTGTTTTGCACTCATCTATCTTCTTGATGATTTAATTGGTGATCTCAGTCATTGTTTATGTAAACAATGTATACTCATCGTTGGTATGGCTAGAAATTCCAGCTGATTTGTCACCTTTCCTCTTCTTATGATTCCTCACAGACTTCTCTTTATGTTTCCTCTTTTCCCCTACTACTGAATCTGTTGTAGTGCTTGACTCCTTCTGGATATTTTCTAGATTTTCCTTTGGGTTTTCCAATGGGGTTTTCTCTGGTGGGTATTTCCCTGGTTGGTTTTCTCCATGTCCCCATCCTTCTACGTCGAAGGATCATTCTATCACACCTATTCATCTTCTGATAACTAGTCATCTGCAACAAGAATGCTCCATTTTTCCAACTAATCTTGAATAATGGCCTCAACTTCAGTAGCCGGTGGTTGATATTGTGTTGCAATCCATTGGTGATGTGGGTCTTGTCGTGACTGCAACAATATATGATGGTTCGCTACTAAAAATCATATAATGTTTCTGAACTGTTTAACAATCGCCTCGATAATTCTATCCTACTTTCTGACATGATATCGCAGGGCCTCTGCTTGGAAAAAGAACTCTACATTCTTGTCTTTTTTCCCCTGCTTTAAATATTTTTTGAACTAGATATTCTGGTATCGAGCTCCTCGACATAAAATGGGCACATCTACCCCTGGTAGTTTGTTGGTTCTTCCCATGCAACAAACAAAATCAAAATAAATAGCAATGAATAATGAAATGCGCTACCTTTCTCTCGTTCCTCCTTCGTATCTGCTAATAGTTCATTTAATATATATTGCAACCAATTAAGTTGAACATCTATTGCACATAACTTTGCTGCAACAATCGTCCATGCGGTGCACTGGTTCATTCGCATCTTTCACAACAATTTACTAGATAATACTTTAGCTATGAAGTGAATAGTATAATAATTGATAGAGGCGATGGAAAATCCCTTGGTGTCTACGATAAGGTTGTAGTTTTATTTTATCTTATTGGTGAATAAATTGCCTTGTTCTTTTCTAACAAAAAATGGTGTTGAGTCAACACCTGGAAATGGGAGTCTTGTAATTGTTGGTATAATCTCAACATCAACAGAAAACCTTCTATCAAGCCATAAAAATCCACCATGGAATGGCACTAGCAATTGTTTAGCCCATGCATTCACCTCTACACTGTAGCCAAAATCTAGCATGTGCATGAGTGACAACAATCAACTTGATCTAGTCCTCTTTCCCATTCCATTGGAACTAAGTGGGTAGGTCCATCCTCTGTCTTGCAGACAACAACCATGTATTTGTCGATTGTGAACTATGGAAATTTTCTTAGGTCATGGTCGACAAAAGTCATGTTTTTGAGATTTGAGAGTATGTTCGTCATTATCTGAACTCCTTTCAATACAGTCGGTGTTACTAGTGGGTACCTTGCATTCTTGGAAATTTGATTCTTAAGCGCATTAGCTAGTATGGGAGGAACATAGTATGACAACATGACGGAAAATCCTAGTTCTTCAACATCTGGTGGTGGTGTTTCTACTTTCTTATGGTGAACATATCATTACCTCTTTGACATGATAGGTGGGTATGGTTGTAACCTCACTTTAGGGATGAATGGGATCTTTTCATCTTCTTTTGCAACCACGGCCTGTAGTGGAACATATTTGGTAGTGTCTTCCATAATGGGTGTTGGTGAAGGGGTCTCGACACCAGATTCTGTGACAATGCTTGTACTGGAATTAGTTATGACCATACTCTGTGAAAATATTCCTCAAATATCTAAGTTGCAGACACGACAACTCGGTTTACTTGGTTGGGTGCAAACAAAATGAATGATACTTTGTCACGAAGATGATATGCATTCATCCATTCAGGTAGTCTTTCCTTCACACGAGCAGGAAATAAATTGAAAAGGAGGCAGGAATTTCCATCACATGGGGAAATCGTCCAAATCATTACAAGGAAACCACCACTCAACCGTCCCTTTCCCTATCACTTTAGTGGTACTTATTGTGTAATAATGATGGATGTGACCAAAAATTATGTCGTGAAATATCCTACGTTTGTAATTCAAATACGGATAATTTTCTTCTTCCAACCAAATTTCCTCATGCAAAAGATCGTTTCTTCCTGCGAAAAGTAGTTAGCCTTGGACACATTTCTTCCCTTACAATAGATGAAGAGTTTGAGCCACTATTTTTCTTTTGTGACATACAAATAGTATGCAAACACTTTTATTTTTCTTCGACTAACACGTTGTCTGCGACACAAAACAAAAATATTCATAAATGTGCATATTTTTGTCTTTTTCTTTTCTTTTCTTTTCTTTTCTTTTCTTTTCTTTTCTCTTGTTTTTAATCTATCGACCAAGTTGTGGCTATTTTGGTAACGCTTTAGTTGAATTCCATTCACCAATCCTTTGAGAGGTGTTCCATCTAATTTTTCCAGTTCTATTGTGCCTCCTTGAGTGATATGAATGAAAACATAAGGCCCCAACCAATGTGTTTTTTGCTTGCCAGGATGCCTTAAGAACTTACTATCATAGAGGAGGACAAGCCCTCTGACCAAAAATTTCTTATTCTTAATGTTCCAGTCATGCCATACTTTATGTCGTTTCTTTTCAACATTTTGGTGATAACCTACAACAAAACGTTCTTCCTCCAACTACACAAGCTGTAACAATATTTCTTCAATATAACCACTATTATTCATTTCCGTGATTGAAACAATCCTTAAGCTGGGAACAATGTATTCCATCGGCATACACTACCTCTTATCCATACACTATCCAGAATTGAGTTCACCCTATCAACTTCTTATAGGTTGTGTGATATGCCCATAGTACCGCAGAAATTTTCTGGTCCTAGTCGTCTCTTTGGAAATTGCAAATCTTTGTCAATGTGTTCTCTAGGATCTTATTGAATGCTTTGATAACACCATTCACTTGTGTGTGATATGGTTTTGTCTTCCTATGTTGGATCTGAAATTCTTCAGTTAGTTCTTCGATCAACTAATTGACAAAGTGTGTTCCCTGATCACTTATCAAAATTTTAGGGCATCTAAATCTAGTGACAATATTGTCAAATATAAATTTGGCAGGAGTCACAACAGTACACTCATTTACTTATGTTTCTTTGGCAAATCTAGTTACGTAATCCATCACAGTAATAATGTATCTTGCACCTGTTAACTTTCCTAGTGGGTTAATAGGTCCAACAAAATCAACAACCCATTTATCAATTTTTTGCAAATTTATTTGAGGTACTAGAGACATTTCATCCCGTCACGATGGTTTTCCAATTCTCTAACAAATATCACAATTGCAATAATATTATCTAGCATCCACATGCAAAGTGTCCCACCATAATCCTGCTTGCAATATCCTGTGCATTGTATCTTTTCCAACATAATGGCCTCCTACGACACTAGCATGCACTTAATTTAATATCATTGGTTGCTCATGTTTCAATACACAATGACGAAGAATTTCATCTAGTCCCATTTTATATAGATTTCCAGCTATCAATTGGAAGTCTACAGCTTGAACCACTAATTATTTTTTTTGCGCAATACTAAATCCTTCGGGTGCATATTATGTACTCAAAAAAATTATGATATCTTTGTATTGGTCATCAAACATCATGGTCACAAATAGTCGCGCATCAAGAAGACTATCGTTGAGGTTCATAGGTTATTCTCCACTTTCAAATCTTGACAACTGGTCTAGTCCCGAGTTTAGTTGTCCTGGATAAAGTATAACTTCAAAATCAAATACCTAGAAAAGGAGCAGCCACCAGAAAATCTCCCCCCCCCCCCAAACAGTGGATTGTTGACAAGTATTTCAACGTCGAATGGTCTGTGAACATCTTGAAATGTCCACCTAACAAATAGTGTCAAAATTTATGTAGCACATACAACATAGTTAAGCCTTCTCTTTGAGTCATAGTGTAATTCTTCTCTTCTGTTGACAATTTCCTGCTAACAAAGACAATAGGATGATCAATGGATCCTTCATTAGGATGCACAAGTACAATGCCAAGAGTAATAAATGACACATCAACATGTACATGAAATTCCTTTTTCCAATATGGAAAAATTAGTATGGGTGTTGTGACAATATTTTTCTTTAGGAGATCCAGAATTTCTTTACATTTTTTCGTCCACTCAAACTTATCCTTTTTTAACAATTTTTCCATCAGAGCAGTTATTTTTGCATATCCTTTTATAAATCTTCTATAGTATCGTGTATGTCCCAATGTCATTCTGAGCTGCTTCACTTACGCAGGGGGTGGCAGGTCGACAATGATCACAATTTTAGCAAGGCTGGCCAGGATTTTATCGTGACAAACGACATGGCCCAGCAAAATTCCAAACGAGGCAGAAAAGATACATTACTTTAAATTCAACAAAATTTTATACTGTCGACACTGTTCCAACATCCTTTTGAGGCTCTTAATGTGATCCTTTATGAGCCCAAACATCGTCTATTCATTGAATTAGACTTCAAGAAATTTATGAATGAAATCCTTGAATGCAGCAACTATTATCCTGGAAACGATAACAGGAACATTCTTGAGTCCAAAGGGCATGACTATGTATTGAAAACATCCCCACTCGATCGCAAATGTTTTCTTGTGTCAATATTTGTTTGCAATTCTGATCTGATGGTAGCCATAGACCCCATCAATAAAAGAATAAACTTCTTGACCCTCGACACTTTCTAATACCTCATCTATAAATGGAGTCAGAAACAGGTCATGTAAGTAGGCATTGTTCAGCTTTCTTAGGTCGATACAGATGCGTACTTCACCATTAGTCTTATTATCCTGCACTACTATCACACTCATCCATTTTGATTATTCAATCGATTCTATGATACCCACATGTAGCATTCGATCTAATTATTTCTTGACCTTTTCTTTATACCATGGATTCAGTCGATATGGTCGTTGCTTCACAAGCCTTGCATCAAGATTTAACGGTATCTTCATCTCTCAAAATTCTTCAACAATCCATTTCATTCCTGAAAATTTTGTAGGGAACGTATCCTAGGATTCATGCAGTAATTATGTGATCCTCCTGACAATTTCATCATCCCAATAATCCTCGATGTTGGAAAACTTGGGATTCTCTGGATATCCAATGTTTACTTTCTTGGTTTTTAATGGATTTAGGAACTAGTTACTTGAAATACCAATTCCCTCCACTGCACAAGTACCTACAGATTCTGGGATGTTCGTGTCTTGCGGGCCATCATCATCAAGTCCACCCGTCACATTATAGAACTCCATCCAATGTTGAACTGATGTGTTGCTCTGATTAAAGTTTGACATCGACATAAGGATATATTTGAATATCTTCATCTTGATCACTTGCAATGCAACATAAAATGAAGGATGTTCATCGATAAACTCAAATGTGTGTGTAAATCTAGCAGCTATTTCATACCATTCAAGAGTCCCTTGGAACAGCTCAATTGACATGTACCATTTCCTTGGTATCATATCCAATGTATGTACAAAATGACTAACCCATTTTTGTCACGGGAAAGTCTCCCATATTGCACGACGGTATTTAATGTGCTCAACATGATTAGTTAATACTATGTACTTCTAACCAATATAATGGATCTTCTCTCCAAGTCGTATCTCCAACAATTTCTGGCATTGAGGCCAGTCTGAGATAGATTTTTTATGTGCGACCCACCATCTGGAAGGTGTAGTTTTCAGCGAAAAGTCCAGAGCGGATAAGCACTGGTGTTCTGTAACTTTGTCTTCAAATTTTCTTAGAAAAAGTGCTTGCCTAAATTTCTACATGTCGTACAAACTGTGTAATTCTTCTGCATCTTCTCATTGACACTACATGCAATCAATTTTTCCAATTTTATATGGCTTCTCCAGAATTCAATGTACATGAACTAACACTTCACCATTTGATCTTTTCGTCGGTCGTTGGGTTTACATAATCATCCCTTGTAGACGTTATGTTACAAATTTGGTCCAAATAATCTCCTTGTCCTTCACTATTCACTTGTTTGACATATCTCTGTCCTTCTAGTGGATCAATTGGTGCGACCACCTTTATCTCTAAATCTTCAAATGTTAAGATTATTTTCTCAAAATTTATAATTTTTTTATTATCAATCGCCTAGTCGATCCCTAGAAGTGTGGGATATGGATTTGAATAGTCTAGAATGTGAATCACTTCAAAATCAACATAAATTTTTGGGCCTTTTATTTCAACGGGAACTTGAGTCAGTCGACCAATAGGTAGAACCTTTGATTGATTTGCTAATTGGAGCTAGACAGAATACCATACGAGTCTCAGATTTTCCATGCTCTCCCATGTTTGTCTAGTCAAAATGTTGACATCAGAGCCCAAGTCTAGAATAATATAATCCATATCATATTCTCTTATTTGTGCAGTCATCCTTAGTTCACGACCAATCTTTAGTCTTTTCCCGATATGATTAACCCCTTTTTTCTGCTCACACCTCTTTTTGGGGTTCTTCTATCGAAGTTGTCAATTCTACGACAACATCTTTATATTGGATTAGCTTTAAGTAACTTTTAAATAATTCTTTTAGTTTACTAGCCTTTTCAATCAATTTCTTTCGAATTAGTTGATCAAATCTTTCAGGAGTATTCTATATTGGTCTTCCTAAAGTTGATTCTTTATTTCTATTGTTGAATCTTGTCTCGTGTCCAAAAATAATTCATTTTCATTTTGGACATCGAATGGTGATTTCTTTGTGTTGTTGGTCGCACCTGCAGTTTCCCATACAATGGTTCTTAATCTACTCTAGTCACAACACCTCCTCTTGTTACGACAACTATATGTGGTTCCCTTGGTTCATCAAAAATTTTCTGGATATTCTTATTGGGGATCAGATTACGATTCTATGGTGGATTTGGATTTCAAACATTCCTATCCTACCACTTCGCAATTGACTGTCGACATTGCTCGACGGTATGATAAAAATATTTGTAATACGAACATGTCGTAGTAGGACTCATGCAGTCCCTATAAAAATGCATGGGTTGCCCACAATTATAACGTATGATTTTTCCTCTCCTGTGACCAACTCCTCCTCCTTGTCCTCGGCCTCTAAAATTTTCACCCCCCTGGATTGAGGGTATTGTTGTTGCGGATATTGGTTCTAAGGGTATTGAACCAACAGATATTGAACCTGAGTCCACTCATCCTACAATTGTTTGTCATTATTCATTAAATAAGTATCAATTTTTTTCTCCTGCAACAACTCATATTCCCTGTAGTCTTTCTCATCATGGCCTACTGATCGACAAAACTTGTAGTATAAACTGGATGGTGCACTATTGGATCTCACCTACGATCTGTCGATCTCACCCACAGTCCACCACCTCCATCTCTGACCCCGGTTATTGAAGAAATCATGGTGACAACCATCCCACCCATTGAATAACCCCTCGCTAACATGACTGTCAGACCTACCGAGTATGTCGATCCTCTAATTCCATCAACCTCTGATCAACCACTAGCACAAGAAGAAGTAATTCTACTTTTTGACTTACATTCATCACCTATCTCACCTCTACCACAATCACTACAAATCTCCAATCTCATTGAGTCCACCAAGACTATCCACCCTACTCCTCTTAGCCATGTTATCGCACAAATACAGGAAGTCGCAATAAAAGTCTTGACAGAAAAAATCCAAGGAACAGATAGACAAAACATAGAAGAAAGAAGAAAAATAAAACAGAGGAAAGAAAAGAAGAAAAAAAGAAAAGGAACAACAAAAACAACTACAATAGTCTCAACAACATGTACCTTCATTGGTTCATCTAGGTCAACTTGGTTCCACAATGGAAATTAATCCACAAAAGGCCAAGGAAGAAGAACCAGACATGTTAGCAGATGTTATTAATAAAGAATCTAGACATAGGAGAGAGAAAACAAAAGAACAACTCAAAAAAATAAATACTTAACAGACAGAATTTTTGACCAAGTGTGAGAGTTTAGCACGACAATTTATTACAATTCCAGCAGGGGCCAGCTCTGAAAAACCCCTCAACAAGGCATACCATTTTTTGAAAGTGTTGTGTCGTATTTTCAAGAACATTTATAGGAAATACAATAGGAGAAGGATGAGAAAACTATTGTTTTATTGAGAAATCAGTTTACATCGTTTACTAAAGCTTACAAACTGTTGGTTCAGTATATTGCATAATCCAATATCACGACTGAGGTATTGTGAAGCTGGTATATTTATTATGGCCAATAATTTGAAAAAATGAAAAAGAATCATGAACTCATCAGCTCACTTCAGAACTGCCGACCAAACATCAACGAAGCGATGGCACAAACAATTAATGATCAACTTGTTTCGGAAATAATTTAACTAGAAAAATAGGAGCATCAATGGATCAACCAAGCCAGACCTAGTCTCACCAGTCTCGAAAAAATCATACTGCAGCTGCAACGACTACTTTCCGCTACTGAAGAAAAGAAACAAATTTTGGGGACTGACATGATCAACATACTCGGCCTAAATATGCTTCAAAATATGGAGAACTTGTCGAGGATCACCACCCTAACTATAGACATACAAAATTCACTTCGCACGTGTGAGGAATTTAAACATCAACTATTATTCGATGCAAAAGCTATTGTGGAAGTGTGCATTTAGCAACAACCATCCATCAGGTAGCACAGTCCGTAAATGAAGATAAATATAGAAAAAAATAGCTACTCAAAGACATAATATTGTCATCTCCTCATTTCTTCAGGACGAAGAAATATTTTGTATTGGGGGAGATGTTTGAGGAGCCTAGTCAACTAATTGTATATTATGTCAAGATCATAGGTCATGTCGGTTGTTTTAACCGATAGGTAGTTATGTAACTAATTGTAAATCATATACATAGGTTGTAGAGCCGGATAGAAACTCGGTTTGATTTCATGTATGAACCCACGTGTTTTCTTGATTAATATAAATTGTTATTCTATCTACCATTCCTTGTCTCTTGTCTATATCATTGTTATATGAATCTGTATATGTATCATTGGAAACACGCAATCTCATTGATAACCTTTCAATCTTATATAAGTACATACACTCTTCCGACCGATGGCCTCTATTCCAGCATATTCTACACCAAGGCATCCCTTGTGAATTTATCAAGATCGGTGCTCCTGATGTGACATAATTCATATATGATGGGAAGTTTTCTTTATGGTGTCCCTCTGTTCTGCATCTAGTACACCAGAGTTGTTCTTGTACTTCCTTCACTTTCTTAATATATTGAAATTGCAATGTAAGGTTGGTTATTTGTAACTAGATTTGCATCGTTATAGAACCAGTCTCTCTAACATGTGAGGTTTCCAATTTCATATCTAGTTTGAGAGCCTCGGTTTGCCACATAATATTTTGTTGCATCAGGGGGATACGGATGTGTGGAAACAATGCTGCGATAAACCATTCTTTTTGTTGAACATCCGACAACTAAAAACTTACTTTATCCATCAACATATTAAATATATGGTCGAAATACCAAACATATTCCATAGGAAATTGTTTAGTTTCTTTAATCTATGTAATGCACTGCGACTCGAATTTGGGCTTCCCGAATTCATTTATTAGCCCTGCTCGTATTTGATCTAATGTTTTCTATGGGACTTGTTATAGCATGTTTTTGTTTTCTATTTTTGAACCATTTGCTTGTCTTAAAAATATGATTTTTCTTATTGTTTTTAAGTTTTGACCTTGGTTTCTTTTAAAATATTTTGATTTTAGACTTATGTTTATAGTTGATTTTACAGGTTTTCTTTATAATTTTTGCTTGATTTAATTAATTTCATGGTTTTTATGGGCTTATAGGATGCATAAATTTCTAAAAGGTTCTAAATAAATATCATAAGACATTACTTAAAGTTATTTACCAAAAAACAACACTTGGTTTGGATTTTTGGTTAAAAAATCACAAAACAGGGATTCCTGTAGCGCTAGCCAGAAAAAGTTACACTAGCATTATACAGGAAAGTCGTGAATGCCAAAATAGTTCACAAAACAAGGATTCATGTAGCGCTAGCCAGAAAAAGTTACACTAGCATGCTACAGGAAAGTCATGAATGCCAAAATAGTCATTTTTTAGTTCGATTTTTTGGGGGGTTTCGTCCCTGAGGTATTAATCACTTCAATTATCACATTTGATACGTGTTTGCCAAGTTTATCATTGAAGCAGGTGTTTGGTCATCGTGTGAGGGAGATCATGGCAACTGCATGTAGGTTCATGGTGAATGATGACAGTGAGTGGAATAAGGCGAGAATTTCGGGAAAGAGGTTCTCAAACTGAAGATTACAAAGCTGGTGGATGCGGGGGTGGAGACACATTGCTAAAAAATTGGAATTTAGCAGTTGAAGGAAAAATTAGGGTTTCACAGCGTGACAGTTAGAGGTCAGTTGGAGAGTGGAAGACACCTGGAGCGTGCAATTCGACACCTGACCTGTCAAGGGATCAACTTCCAGCGCCTATATCAAGCTTTAAATGAGACCCTGAAGCTGATTCATATATTGCACACAAAATCCCATCTTCAGATTTTTCGGACAATGAAAGTGCAGAGATGTCACAGAATTTGAAACAATTTGACATTGAGAGTACGAGTCCTGCTGTAAGCCAATTCAGTTTTTCTAACAAAGATGAAATGAACAATGCATATCGAGTATCTGATTATATGATGAGTTTCCAAGGCATTAAAAGTACAATTGACAAGCCAGTGAGTAATTTTAAAAAAAAAGAGTCTCCAACTTGTCTGACAAAAAGTTGAACTCAGAGTTCTTTCAAAATCTCAAAGCAAGGGGTTCAGATAACTAGAAAGTAGAAGTGGCTATGCCCCATGGACAACCACCTGTACAAACCCAGCATGAAGAAGAAATTGAAGACTCTAATAGGAGTTTGCAAGATACATCAAGAAACATTAGACTGGCATCAAACGAGCTGAATGGATCAGAACAATCCTCATCAGCTGTAATAAGGGAAGTTGAAAATCTAGATCTGATTGATAAAGGCCAGAGATCTGGGGATACATATAAGAGAACTGAAATTACAGATAATTTCTTGCAATATTAGTTCATGGAAGATGGAGGTTTGTGGTACAAAAAACCTAAACAGAGAATGTTGGAAAAGGAAGAATGGCATAATCATAATTAGAGAGATATGCAAGTGGATATTCAATCATGGAATACAGGAGGTCCAAGAACCAGCTCTACCAGCAGCAGTAGTTCTTGCAATGATCAGGACAGACATGATAAAGATTACTGGCATGTAATTCAAAGGCAGTTATCACAATACAAACAACAACAAGCCAGTTTGATGGAAATGTTGCAGGAATTGATAGGGAGATCCCAGGAAGGGATGGTTTCTTTGGAAAACAGAAAGCAAGGCCTTGAACGAATGGTAGAAAATATGTCTAGAGATGTAGCCATTTTAATTGGAAGATAAGACAACAATCCCATAATGGGGTTTCAGAATGAACAAAATACGTTCTCAAGAAAATATTATGCAACCTCTGATCATTCAAACCCCAAGTATAGGATTGGGAATGATGGAGGTAACACTTTTCCAGAAAGGTTTTCTACGTCCAATGTTATTCAAAGTGGAAACAGTGGAGCAAGATAATCTTCATGGAGGTTGTCTATTGAAGGTACAGATATGTGGGACAATCAGGCACATGATGATGAAATTACTAGAAGTGATCAAGTACTGGTAGGGCAAAGCAATTCTATAAGAAGTTTCAGAACATGTAAATGAAGACTTTGAATCTAAACAACACCCTAATGACAATGAAAGCAAAGATTTACAGTCAGATGATAAGGAGACTGAGCCTGTTCAGGATGATACACCAGCAGAGACATTTGTTGCTGAAAATATTGTACCTGCAGAAGAAATTTCAAATGAAAAAGAGGATATTGAAATGCAAAGGTTATTGAGAATTCTACTCTGTTTTTTCCTGTTTTGGGTTATTGAAATTGAATGCAGACCACGAGTTGATGGAGATTAATTTTAGAAAAAAAAGAGGTATTTTTTCATAAGAGACCCGTTCACAAAAACCTCTCTCAATTTTGCAACAGCTATCAAGGTTTGAAAGATTCTGTTTAATCTTTGCAGCCTATTTTTCAGGGTTTTTAAAATATTTTATATTTTCCTATTTTAGTGTTCATCTTGCAGGGAATAATATGATTGATTGGAGATGAATTTTTAAAAACCAAGAGAGGTTTATGTCCATAACAGAACCATTCACAAAAACCTCTCTCATTTTTTACACAAGTGTCACGTATTGAGAGATATGGAGGCTTCTTTGACACCTATTTTTCAGAAATTCGCCATATTTACCAGGAATCCGATTTTGCTATTTTTAGTCAATTAGTTGAAAGTTAGTTAATGTAACTGCTGGGTAGTTTCAATTTAAACCTAATGAAGGGAATATGGAACTACTTCTTTGTAATTATAAAATATGGACAAGGGTACAGAGAAAGGGTTCGAATTTTGGATGGCTAGAGGAGGTCTCCTGACTTGTTGATAAGCTAAGTACTTGACTCTCATGTGTATTTGATGAACTGATTATGAAATATATGCTCCATTTTACCCTTCAGTCTGTTCTTTGGCTTCATTTCTAGCTTGTTTAGCTACACAATTGGTAATTTCATTGCTGGTTTATAGTTTTTATGCTTGTAGTGCTTGCCACTTGTGGATGAACTTCAATGTTATTTTATGTTGGATACATGGTTATTATATTATGCATCTCAGTTCTTATTTACTTGTGATTTAGTCCCTATTTGGGTTATGAATGTATTCCCTCTTGTCACCAAACTTCACAACCAAAAAACCTTTTAAAAAACCCTAAAAACCTAGTTTTGTTTGATTGAATATTTGAGATTGTGTTGGATTGTTTCTTTGTAGTCTGGAAACAATTTCTGGCACAAACATCTTTGGCGCCGTTGCTGGGGAATGAAGTTAAAAACATATTTTTCCCTGGGATACTTATCATTTCACTAGTTTTAAGATCTGAACTTAAACCAGCATATCTCTAAGACTACTTTTCACCAGTTTGTCACAGTGGCTAATAGGGGAATTGGAACTAGAAACAGACTTGTTTCACCTTTGCAGTTGGGTGTTTCAGACCCAAAACAGACACTAAAAACAACTAGAAGAATTAGAAGTTGTCAGTCATCCCTACCTTTATGCAGCCCTAATTAATTTGAATTACTATCACCCTTTCCTCTTTCTGAGGAGAAAAAAAAAACAAAATCTGTCTTGACAAATTGATTGGTGACTCCACTGGTTCAAGATGCAGAGGCCGATGTCCATGGAAGCTATTCTGGCTCGAAGGTTTGCACCTTTCAATTTTTCTGATATTCCAGGTTTTCCAAATTCAGTACCTACTATGGATGTTTGGGGAGATTGTCTTCCATGGTTTAGAGAAAGCAAAGAGGATAATCCTTCAGATCACCTCATCAAATTTCATCAATGTATGGTCCAGTTAAATATACAGCATGAAGATGTGCTCATGAAAATGTTCATGTATTCACTCGAGCAAGATGCACAAGATTGGTATTTTTCTCTTCCCACAACTAGCATTTCCTCACTGAAAGAATTCCACGCATGTTTTCAAAAACAATGTAAGTATGTGTTCTCAGCTGAATTCTTTTTTAAAGATTGTTGTGAGCAGGCTGATTTTTATAATACAATTTCTGATTCAAAAAATCATGATGATAAGTACAATCAAGGGTTCAAAACATGTCATGAAGAAGTTGAAGTTTCAGAATTTGTTGAAGATGAAAAGGTAACATTTTCAAATACTGCTATCAAGGAAGAATTCCATGATCATTACGATAATCAAGTTGTTGTTTTAGGTCAGGTTGAATATTATTCAAGTGATGAGACCAGTAGAGATAGTTTGGAATATTCTCATAATGATTTCAACAGCCTTAATAACCATTTGAATGCTAATCATTTTGAAGATCAATCTCTAGTTCAACAAACTGTTGGAAATCATTGTTGTGTTAAAAATCGGCTTTGTATTGAAGGAAAAGACGAACCTTTAGCAGCGTCATTCGAAATTTCTCAGAATTCTCCTTGTGATGATGAAGAGATTAGGGTTCCAAGACAAGAATTCTGTGATGAATTAGATTCTATTCCTTTTTGTTTTGATACTAAAATCGATGAAGGCCAGGCTGTTCGCATTTTTTCAGAAGTTGTTTATATTCATGGTTATGATAAATATGTTGTTCAAAATCATTATGAAGATGCTCTAATTTTTAATAAATATGATGATGAAATTGAAAAGAAAGACCCGGAAATCTGTGAGGTGTGTGATATGTCACAATCTGATCAGCAGATTCAAGAATGCATTCAGTCTATTATCCTTGAACAGCCAAAGCCAATGCATGATAGTCATTCATTTGAAGACAGTGTGGAAAAGGAGTTTCAAAGTGTTGACATTATTGATGATACTATCCAAAAAATTATGGAGAAAATTTAGGATGATCCTGATGTCTTTTTTCGCCAATGTCTGCTTTATATTCATGGAACAAAATATTCTTATGGACAGCCTATCTTTTTCATAGAACAGGAAGAGGTAACTTATGGAAATTTTTATGATCCAATAGCAAATTATTTAGAGTCAATACTAAGTTATAAATCTGTTATTTTAGAGACACCATTTAATGAAAGTTAGTATAAGTTGTTAGATCTTTGCTCTTCATGTTTTCCAATATTTCTGATTATATATATATTTGGAGTTGGAAACAAGTTTTGGTGGATTGTTGAAATTTTTTCCTGGTTACATTGGAAATGGGATTACAATTTGATTCAGTAAATGGAAGGTTCCTCAAAGAAAGAGATTTGATTTTCATTGTATATATCAGTGTGTGAAGGATTGAATAAAGACTCCATAGCCCAATGGATGTTTTGCAGAAAAGAAGGCAGTTTTGGTTACAGAAGGCACTAGTCTACAGGTTCTTGAAGGCTCACAGGGAGGACTTCATCTCGCAGCAGGAGCCAGATGTTATAGCCTGTTTTTGTTTTCTATTTTTGAACCATTTGCTTGTCTTAAAAATATGATTTTTCTTATTGTTTTTAATTTTTGACCTTGGTTTCTTTTAAAATATTTTGATTTTAGCCTTATGTATATAGTTGATTATACAGGTTTTCTTTATAATTTTTGCTTGATTTAATTAATTTCATGGTTTTTATGGGCTTATAGGATGCATATATTTCTAAAAGGTTCTAAAGAAATATCATATGACATTACTTAAATTTATTTACCAAAAAACAGCACTTGGTTTGGATTTTTGGTTAAAAAATCACAAAACAGGGATTCATGTAGCGCTAGCCAGAAAAAGTTACACTAGCGCGCTACAGGAAAGTCGTGAGTGCCAAAATAGTCATTTTTCAGTCCGATTTTTTGGGGGGTTTCATCCCTGAGGTATTAATCACATCAATTATCACATTTGATACATGTTTTGCCAAGTTTATCATTGAAACAGGTGTTTGGTCATCGTGTGAGGGAGATCGTGGCAACTGCATGTAGGTTCATGGCGAATGATGACAGTGAGTGGAATAAGGTGATATTTTCGGGAAAGAGGTTCTCAAACTGAATATTACGAAGCTGGTAGACACCGGGGTGGAGACACATTGCTAAAAAATTGGAATTTGGCAGTTGAAGGAAAAATTAGGGTTTCACAGCGTGACAGTTAGAGGTGAGCTGGAGAGTGGAAGACGCCTGGAGCTACGACACCTGACCTGTCAAGGGATCAACTTCCAACGCCTATATCAAGATTTAAATGAGACCCTGAAGCTAATTCATATATTGCACACAAAATCCCATCTTCAGATTTTTCGAACAATGAAAGTGCAGAGATGTCATAGAATTTGAAACAATTTGACATTGAGAGTACGAGTCTTGCTGCAAGACAATTCAGTTCTTCTAACAAAGATGTAATGAACAATGCATATCGAGTATCTGATTATATGATGAGTTTCCAAGGCAGTAAAAGTAAAATTAACAAGCCAATGAGTAATTTAAAAAAAAAAGAGTCTCCAACTTGTCTGACAAAAAGCTGAACTCAGAGTTCTTTCAAAATCTCAAAGCAAGGGGTTTAGATAACTAGAAAGTAGAAGTGGCTATGCCCCATGGACAACCACCTGTACAAACCCAGCATGAAGAAGAAATTGAAGACTCCAATAGGATTTTGCAAGATACATCAAGAAACATTAGACTGGCATCAAACGAGCTGAATGGATCAGAACAATCCTCATCAGCTGTAATAAGGGAAGTTGAAAATATAGATCTGATTGATAAAGGGCAGAGATCTGGGGATACATATAAGAGAACTGAAATTATAGCTAATTTCTTGCAATATTAGTTCATGGAAGATGGAGGTTTGTGGTATAGAAAACCTAAACAGAGAATGCTGGAAAAGGAAGAATGGCATAATCATAATTAGAGAGATATGCCAGTGGATATTCAGTCATGGAATACAGGAGGTCCAAGAACCAGCTCTACCAGCAGCAGTAGTTCTTGCAATGTTCAGGACAGACATGATAAAGATTACTGGCATGTAATTCAAAGGCAGTTATCACAATACAAACAACAACAAGCCAGTTTGATGGAAATGATGCAGGAATTGATAGGGAGATCCCAGGAAGGGATGGTTTCTTTGGAAAACAGAATGCAAGGCCTTGAGCGAATGGTAGAAAATATGTCTAGAGATGTAGCCATTTTAACTGGAAGATAAGACAACAGTCCCATAATGGGGTTTTAGAATGAACAAAATACGTTCTCAATAAAATATTATGCAGCCTCTGATCATTCAAACCCCAAGTACAGGATTGGGAATGATGGAGGTAACACTTTTCCAGAAAGGTGTTCTACGTCCAATGTTATTCAAAGTGGAAACAGTGGAGCAAGAGAATATTCATGGAGGTTGTCTATTGCTGGTACAGATATGTGGGACAATCAGGCACATGATGATGAAATTACTAGAAGTGATCAAGTACCAGTAGGGCAGAGCAATTCTAGAAGAAGTTTCAGAACATGTAAATGAAGACTTTGAATCTAAACAACACCCTAATGACAATGAAAGAAAAGATTTATAGTCAGATGATAAGGAGACCGAGCCTGTTCAGGATGATGCACCAGCAGAGACATTTGTTGCTGAAAATATTGTACCTACAGAAGAAATTTCAGATGAAAAAGAGGATATTGAAATGCAAAGATTATTGAGAATTCTGCTCTGTTTTTTCCTGTTTTGGGTTATTGAAATTTAATGCATACCACAAGCTAATGGAGATGAATTTTAGAAAGAAAAAAAAGACGTTTTTATTCATAAGAAACCCTTTCACAAAAACCTCTCTCAGTTTTGCAACAGCTATCAAGGTTTGAAATATTAAGTTTAATCTTTGAAGCCTATTTTTCAGGGTTTTTAAAATATTTAATATTTTCCTGTTTTAGTGTTCATATTATGGGGCATATTCGGATTGATTGGAGATGAATTTTAAAAAAAAAAGAGAGTTTTCTATCCATGACGGACCCATTCACAAAAACCTCTCTCAGGTTTTACACAGGTGTCACGTATTGAGAGATATGGAGGCTTCTTTGACACCTATTTTTCAGAAATTCGCCATATTTACCAGGAATCCGATTTTGCTATTTTTAGTCAATTAGTTGAAAGTTAGTTAATGTAACTGCTGGGTAGTTTCAATTTCGACCTAATGAATGGAAGATGGAACTACTTCTTTGTAATTATAAAATATGGACAAGGGTACAGGGAAAGGGTTCGACTTTTGGATGGCTAGAGGAGGTCTCCTGACTTGTTGATAAGATAAGTACTTGACTCTCATGTGTATTTGATGAACTGATTATGAAATATATGCTCCATTTTACCCTTCAGTCTATTCTTTGGCTTCATTTCTAGCTTGTTTAGCTACACAATTGGTAATTTCATTACTGGTTTATAGTTTTTATGCTTGTAGTGCTTGCCACTTGTGGATGAACTTCAATGTTATTTTATATTGGATACATGGTTATTATATTATGCATCTCAGTTCTTCTTTACTTGTGATTTAGTCCCTATTTGGGTTATGAATGTATTCCCTCTTGTCACCAAACTTCACAACCAGAAAACCTTTTAAAAAACCCTAAAAACCTAGTTTTGTTTGATTGAATATTTGAGATTGTGTTGGCTTGTTTCTTTGTAGTCTGGAAACAATTTCTGGCACAAACAGGACTCATGTTGGAACCACAGGGAATTTCATGTACCAATATAATTCTCAACCTCTAAGGGTTGTGATCATTTGATCATTTTTTATGTCTTGATCTTGGACCTACTGCATGGTCCACACGGCTTCACATAGAAACCAATGTTTCTCTGGGTCTTGTAATCCATTTCCATTAAATATGGGTAACTTAATATCATTCTCTACCATTATATTCATTCTAAGAACTACTTGGCCAGTGGGGATCCCTTGTCTTATATTCCCGTGACTATTGTTACTTTGATTAACAAACCCATTGGCATATGAGTTTCTAGATCTTACCTCCAGAGATGTACATGGGGTAATGGGTATGGTGTAATTTCTCTTTGGATCTGAATATTCTTCTTCTTCCTCTTTTTTAGGTATAGGAAGGTATTCCTCTTCCTCGTCGAAAGAACCTTAGTCAAAGTACGATGTTGAATCGTAGTCTTATGTTCCATTTGTGCTACAATTTCCTCTTCTGGTCGCAATCCTTCTCCTCTTTCCCGACTGAAATCTTCTTCCACTACTTAGATGTCCACCATCTATTTCAGTTTCACTATCACTAGGAAACATCTCAACTTACTCTACTCCATTTTTCTTGAACTTGTCTTGTGACATATCCTAGGTCTTTGTGCACAAATCCTTATTCTTCAGACTCCATTCTTAATATCATTTTTTTCGCATACAAGCTTCTTGATCCAAACCTTTAAAGAATTCAAATAACGACCTCTGGGTCCTTGGAAAATTTTCTTTCTGCCTCACTGTATGTTTTGTCGTGTTGACAATAATTTAAGTGATATAACCTTCCAAAATACTGTCAACCCAGAACTCAACCGCCCTATATATGGGGTTGCTAACACTTTTCAGCCACTAAATCCGCTGAGGACTCCAATCTATCAGTTCTCCCCCTTGAAAGTTTATCCGTTGGGTTGCTAGCCTCAACAACCATTCATACGACAAAACAATAAATTTACGAAATAAAATTTCATGAATACTCGTATAGAGGAATCACTCCAACCACTCATTCGGATTCAACTGAGATCCTTCACTTTCTTTCTGTGCAAATTCTATTGCCTTAAAATCCACCCAATCTTGAATTTCTAACTTCATCGGGTGCCACAACATATCCCCACTAAAATGATTTACAGTCTTGACAATGGAACCATTTGTTGGCTTTCTCCTCCGGTCGACCTAGGTTCATATCCTCCATTATCAACAAAGACCCAGATATCATCCCAACAGAGAAAGGCTCAACCTACAACACCTAGGATGCAAATGCAGTCTCACCCGAGATATCCTTATGGGGAAATTCCAGAACCAGGTTTATGCAGTTAGGTGGGGATTTTTATTCTTATTGTACCTTATCACAAATCTCGACTAAAGCTAGGTTTTATACTTTTCATTCAAGATACCAGTCTAATTACCAGTCGACACATATCATAATAATTAACATAACATCCGTATGACAGATTCATTCAATAAGGAGTGTGAAAGACACATATAAGGGATTCTGCATAAACAAATGCAGAGCAACACATTCAAATTTACTTATTTATAACATATATACAACAAACATAAGTACAATAATCAATGATACACAGAGACAACAATTAATGTGGAAACCCATCTGGGAAAAACGACATTGTGCTCTTCATCTGGCATGAGAAATATATTAGCACTCTTTTGTCTGTGCACTAATATTGCAGACTCTTCTCTAGGTATTCTTTACAATTCAGGAAGACTTATCTCCTCTCATGCTCTCAAGTTTTAGGTCTAGTTACTTCCTCTCTCCTTCACTCCTATGTTGATCCACACATAGTCTGGATCATTCCTCTATCTAATCAGCTCTCTTCTTCTCTTCTCTAACAAACAATCAATAACCAACATCAATCCCGCACACATATTGGGTTCACCATTTTATAAGATTATACCTATCCTAATCAACCAACTCTTTTATGTTAGCCGACATGTTGTCATTTCTATTCTCGTACATTCAATTGCAAGTGAAAATAGGCACTATCAGCCCAAAATATAATGATGCTTTATTACCAAAATTGTTCTTTATTCTAAATAACTCCTTACCCATGATCAACCAAGTTGTCTTTTACATTGCTCCACTCTTCTTCTTTTGTGGTTTCTTCTGCCATGGCTTCTCTTATCGCCAATCCTTTCGTTGTGGTTTCTCTTCCATCGGAGATTCTCTTATCGCTAATCCTTCGGTCACGCCTTCTCTTCCATAGCAGCTTCTCTTATTTCCAATCCTACTGTCGTGTCTGCTCTTCCATCGCATCTCTTTTTCATCTTTGTACCTTATTATTTATCTTGCCGAGCAAAATTTTGGCTGAATTCTGCTTAACTTGTCCTAGGGCCAACATAAAACTTTGGAGATATGAAGATACCATTAAACACAAACGCAAAGGCTATGAAGCATCGGCCATACCGTCTGTATCTACTATACAAATAAAAAAATAAGATAGAGTTAGATATAATGTTGGATGTGGGTATCATAGAACCGATTGAAGAATTTGAGTGGACCATCCCGATGGTAGTACATGATAAGAAAATTGTTGGTGAAGCATGTATTTGTGTTGAACTAAGGAAGTTGAATGATGCATGCTTACATGACCCATTTACAAATGAAGTATTGGAGAGTGTCGGGGTCAATAACTTTATTCATTCATTGATGGGTTCCCTGGCTACCATAATATCAAGATCACAAAGGTAGATCGACATAAGACAACCTTTGTGGTGGAGTGGGGGTGTTTCTAATATACGATAATGCCCTTTCGAATCAAGAATTCTCTTGCTATCTTTTATAGAATAGTTGTGGTTTCTTTTCAAAGAGTTTATTCGTAAATTTCTTGAGGTGTACTTCGACAACTAGACCATGTTTGGGCTCATAAAATACCATATTCAGAACCTAATACTGATGCTGGAATGGTATCGACAGTATCAGATTTCATTGCACCTAAAGAAATGTATTTTTTGTGCCCTGTTTAGAATTTTGTTGGGCCATGTGGTTTATAGCGATGGAATATTGGTAGATCCTACTACAATTGCAATCATCGTAGACTTACAACCACCCTCAATAGTGAAGCAGTTGAGAACAACATTGGGACACATAGGATGTTGAAATAATGTAACTTCAAAGAATATTCTACTTGTACTTCACATTATTATTATTATTCCTTCAGGAGATGTTACTGATGTAAAAGTTCATGTAAAATTTATGAGGTGAACCCTCAGTCGTAAGCCGAGCCAATAACACCCAGAAAAGAAGAATATAATTATTATTGTGAAGTTTACCTAGGTAGGTCGACCTATTAGTTAGACAGGTCGGCCTAGTTAGGGAAAATGTAAATTGGGAAGATTAGTATAAATAGGAAGGGGCCCTCCCTCATTTATACATACTCATTCACACTTGTGTTGGACAAGAGAGAAAGAAGGAGAGACGGAGAAGGAGGAGGACTAGTTTCTTTGGTGTTTTGTCTTTATGCTTGAGGTTTGGTTTCTCTATCCATGAGATATTTGTATTTGGTCATTGCATATTGGTAATCTATATTGAGGAAGTTTTGTTGGGGTTTCCCTTTAAGGTTTTCACGGGATAAATCATTGTGTACCTTATGATTATGTTTCTTTCAGTGATCCTCTTTATGTTATTATTATGAAAATGTATTAAATTCTAATCAAGTTAGGACTTAATCTATGACAGAATACAAAAATTAACATGGTATCATAGCTAGCCTGAAAAAGAGCAACTTTCATGAGGTAAATCTCTCTCTCCTTCTTCGAACAACAAAAATAGGGTTTTCTAATAAAGTGGAATTTTTGAGTGCAAGTGACATAGGAAAGTGCACACCTCCTAGGTGCATATTTTGGCACCAAATAGAATTTTTTTAGTGGGAAGATCCTCCGAAAATTCAAGCCGTAGTTTGGATTGAAACTAGAAAACCATAAAATCAGAAAGAGAACCATAAACTGCATTTTAGGATTTTGCAAGTCCAGTTTCAAGGGTTAGAACTTGGATTCTTCAGAAACTTACTGTACCATCATACTCACCTCGGTCAAGCGCATCTTTTGGTGAGTAAATTTTTCATTTCAGATAAATTTACATTTTTTGTCATTTTCTGATCTCCAGGACAAGATGTCTCCAAGATGACAAGTTGGAAGGCATAGAAAACTTTTGTGCTTGGAAATACATAATAGAACTCATTCTAGAAGAGAATGATCTTGCAAAGTTTATCAAGGGAGTTGTGCCAAAGCCCAAAGAAGATGAATCAAAATAAAAGTACAAGAAGACATTATTAGAGCCAAGAGGATCATAGCCGATTCAATAAAGGATCACTTGATTACTCAAGTATCCTCTAAGGATACACCTAAGGATATGTTTGATGCCCTATCAGGAATGTATGAAGGAAGAAACATTAACTGAAAGATGAACTTGATATCCCAACTCAAAAGTACAAATATGACCAAGGGTGAATCTATCCATGAATACTTCAAAAGGGTCTCTCAATTCAAAGAACAACTAGAATCAATTGAAGACAATATTGATGAAATTGAACTAGTAATGACCACTCTCAATGGTCTTACTAGAACGTGGGATTCCATCCAGACAATCTGTGCAAGGAAGGAAATCCTAAAATTTGATGTCCTATGGGAAGAATGTGTTCAAGAAGAAGCTAGAGTAGCTAACCAAGAAGCACTACTTAGAGATGATGACCATGGTATAGCTACTCATACCAGAATAATAAAAGGAAAGAATAATTTCAAGAAGGAAACTCATAAGGGGTATTATCCTCCTAAGAATTTTCAAAAGAATAAAAAAGGATATTACAAGAAGAAATATTTCTCCACTTATCAATGTTACCAGTGTGATAAGATATGACACATTTCCAGAAATTGTTCGGCAAAGAAAGAAGAACATAAGAGGAAGAATAACAAAAGAAATCATGCTAACTTACCAAAAGAAGAAGAAGAACCTCCCAAGAAGTTAGAAAAATAATAAGTTCAAGAATATGTTCTCTAGAAGATGTATCTGTCACTAGAGGGTGACCTGTATGAACTGAGAGGTCACTTAGAAGCAACCTTGATCCATGATCAAGATATTCCTATCTACTTGTGGGCTAAAGCAGTAAGGACAATAGTATATGTCTATAACATAATACCCCATAGTGCACTTAGATTCAAGACCCCTAAATAAATGTTCACGGGAAAGAAACCAAAGTTAAGCCACCTTAAGAGCTAGGGAATGCAGGTGTGCAGTTTATATTGAGAAATATATGTGCAAGATGGTGCAATGAGTGATGGGGAATGCAGGTGTGCAATTTATATTGAGAAATATATGTGCAAGATGGTGCAATGAGTGATGGTATTTATGAGAGGAGTCCGAACTAGAACATTGTACAAGCTATTGGGAAGAACATACACCAATGGTCGTGTGACTACTACCTTTCCTGAATTCGATGATATATCTTCCTGTCTAGTCAACTCAACCATGTTGTGACATTAGAAGATGGGACACATTGGTGAGAAATGAATTCATGCTATGCATAATAAAGGTATGGTTGAATGTCTCCCTAACTGTTATGAAGAAGTATACTTTTGTGAACATTGATTTTATGGTAAACAGAGTCATGTAAGTTTCTCATCAGAGGTTACTATGACCAAGGATATATTGCAGTTAATACATAGTGATGTGTTTGGACTAGTATTGGTCCCATCACTAGGAGTATCAAATTATAACGTCTCTTTAATATATTATTTCTCCATAATGACATGGTTGTATTTTCTAAGTATCAAGAAATTTGAGATATTTTAAAGTTTCAAAAGTTCGAAGCTCTTCTAGAAAAACAGACTAGCAATCAAGGTGTTGGCAACCGATAATGGAGGAGAATTATATGGCAAGGCATTCGACTAGTTTTGTATAAAACATGGCATATCTTGACAAAATGAAACTCCATACATGTCTCAACATAACGGAGTTGTTGAAATAGCAAATAGAACCTTAATGGAGAAAGCAAGGAGAATGCTTAGTGGTGTAAGTACAAAAAATTAATTATGGGTAGAAGCAGACAAGTCGACATGCTACGTAGTGAATAGGTCATTGTTGATGAATTTGGTTGAAAATACTCCATATGAAGCATGGGTTGGTAAGAATCCCTCTCTTGCAAATCTCATAGTCTTTGGGTATAATTCCTTTGTGCATGTCCAAAAGGAGAAAAGAAGAAAACTCAATAACAAGTATGAGAATTGCATCTTCATTGGGTATAACGATGGAGTACTGAAAGGGTATAAGTTGTGGAATCTGGTTAAAAGAAAGGCATTTATAGTATATAAGTGATTTTCAAAAAAGTTAAACATACTTCTAGGATTGAAGTGGTCAAAAGAGAAAAATAACCAGAAAAGTGGGAGTTTGAAATGAATGACAAAAAACCTGGATTTAGATGAGTCAATTGAATCTGACAAAGAGATGCAACTGCAAACTCCATTCATAAGGAGGTTAGGTCGAGAAAAGCAACAACCTAAAAGGTATAGTCCACTTGATTTTCCATTGAAGATGATCCCAAATTGGTAAAGGAAGCAATCGACTCGACAGAGGGTAAACTATGGAAAAAGGCCATGGAAGAAGAAATGGAGTCCTTGAAGAAGATTAAAACATGTGATATGGACACATTACCAAATGGAAGGAAATGCATCATTAGTAAGTGGGTATTTAAAAGAAATATGAATGCAGTAAGACAGGTTGACAAGTATAAGGTTCAACTTAGAGCCACAACTCTATATTTCTTATTGTGTTTCGTAATCATTCATAATACAATATTTAGGTTTTTCATAGCATCCAAAATCCTAATTTGTTAACCCAAATTAGATATAGACACCAATCCCTTCATTGATTTTAATGACATATTTTATTTGCATGTGGGTCATGCCACTAGAAAATATGTCATTAAACTCAGTGAAGGGATTGGTGTCTATATCTAATTTGGGTTAACAAATTATATGTTGTGAAATACCTAAATATTGTATTATGAATTATTAAGAAATATAGAGTTGTGGCTCTAAGTTGAACCTTATAATTGTCAACCTGTCTTGTTGCATTCATATTTATTTTAAATACCCACTTACTAAAGATGTGTTTCCTTCCATTTGGTAATGTTCCCATATCACATGTTTTAATATTCTTCAAGGACTCCATTTCTTCTTCCATGGCCTTTTTCCATAGTTTACACTCTATCAATTCAATTGCTTCATTTACCAATTTGGGATCATATTCAAAGGAAAATAAAGTGGACTATACCTTTTAGGTTGTTGCTTTTCTCAACCCGACCTCCTTATGAATGGAGTTTGTAGTTGCACCTGTTTGTCAGATTCAATCGACTCATCTAAATCCAGGTTTTTCATCATTCATTTCAAACTCCCACTTTTCTGGTTCTTTTTCTCTTTTGACCACTTCAATCCTAGAAGTACATCTAACTTTTCCAAAAATCACTTATCTACTATAAATGCCTTTCTTTTAACCAGATTCCACAACTTATACCCATTCAGTACTCCATCATTATACCCAATGAAGATGCAATTCTCATACTTGTTATTGAGTTTTCTTCTTTTCTCCTTTTGGACATGCACAAAGGAATTATACCCAAAGAATCTAAGATTTGTAAGAGAGGGATTCTTACCAACCCATCCTTCATATGGAGTATTGTCAACCAAATTCATCAACAATGACCTATTCACTACGTAGCATGTCGACTTGTCTGCTTCTGCCCAGAATTATTTTTCTGTACTTGCACCACTGAGCATGCTCCTTGCTTTCTCCATTAGTGTTCTATTTGTTAGATTTTTACCATTTAAGCAATATGATCTAGGATCTTATCTGAGAGAATAACATGCACAGCAATCAATCACAAGAGACAAAAGACACAAATATTTTCCATGGGGAAACCATAAAGGAGAAAACCCCAGAACTTCCTCAAAGATAGAATGAGCACCAATGGTAGCAGTAAAACCAAAAGATAGAAAAAATGATATCCAACAGTTGTTCTCTCTCTCACTTGTGTGATATCCTCTTCTCTCACCTATGCACTATAGCTGGGTGAGTGTGTGTGTCAAATAGAGAGTCTCATTCTCTATTTATACTAGTTTCCAAATTGACAATTACTTACTAGGGCCGACATATCTAGGAGAGTCTAATAACCCTAGTGCCCCTCAATTGTGGGGAATTTTCCCCCTTGATCAACAAGGAGGGTTAACCTCAACTCAATTGTGGGGACTTTTCCCCCCTGATCAACAAGGAGGGCTAACCTCAACTCAATTGTGGGGACTTTTCCCCCCTGATCAACAGGGAGGGTTAACCTCAACTCAATTGTGGGGACTATTGCCCCGACTTACAATGGAGGGTTAATCTCATTGACTTTAGGTGACTTTATTATATTAATGACTCTCTCGATAGGAACATCAGGGTACAATGAAATACAAATGATTCTCATGATAGGAACATCGAGGTACAATATAAGTGAATACATTCCGAAGTTACAAATACATCAACACTCCCTCTTAACTTGGAAGGTATTCTCTTGACACAATTCATCAGCACAATTCTTCGTCACTAGATCAAGTTTGGATCATCATCAAAGTTGGATCATCATCAAATAATCATTACTAGATCATCATCAAAGTTGGATCATCACTGGATCATCATCATCATCACTGCTTCTGCTATCTCAATCAACTGGTGCTATCTCTCAATTCTTCTCATCATAGGAAGTTCTATAGAGCCAACCTTTTTTCATGTTGGTTGTAGGAGTAGACTCCATGTAGGTGTAACATCCCCGACCCTCCGACTGGCGAAGAGGACACTACCATGTCATTAGACATCCGGCCTAACCGGCCTATGAACATGAACATACATAAAAACTAAAGAAAATGCTTGAACATAAAACATGCTAAGATGCATAAATCATTCACATACACAGCGGAAACAAATATGCATTCATTCAGGCATTCAACATGTTCGTCATCATTCATTAAACCATAAATATAAATGCAGAGACGAAATAGGAAAGATTACTTATCTTATAAGAACTATCCCACAACCAGCTACGTCGCTGCAATTTTCCACCCAACCATAGGCCAGTGTGCTCCTTAATCTCTCAGCAACGCTGCCACCCCCGAGCCGGGCATGATTCCCCAAGGAATAAGGAACAAGCAGGCTTACACATAGCCAAGGATAAATAAAACAGCCAAGCCAACACAGTCGGGTTTCTCAGGCCAACCATGAGCTGGGAAAGGATAAATGCTAAGATGGTGAGCTCATTGAAGAGCTAAGGATGCCTACACTAGAACTATCCTTAATTCTAGGACACCCACACACACCCAACACAAGGAAATCAGTCCCTTCTCTGCTACACAGTTTCTCTGGCCCTGACCTCCCTTCCAGTGCTATTCAGGGGTTGTGGAGAAGAAATCCAACCCTCTAGCTCTGTCTGTGCATTTCCCAAACACACCAGGTTGTCAAGCAACCAAGCCCTCATCCCCACTCCAACACAGTTCGAAGACCAATCACTGCATACACGCAGCCAAACAAAAAATTCACAGCTTGGACAGGGGAAAACAGTTCATGATTCGTTCTTGGCCCTATAATGGCCAAAACGACTCCACCATAACCTACAGTAGATACCACTTTGTAAAGGAAAACACAGCCAACAAAATGTGGGTAAACAACAGCTCCGGTCTCATACTAAAACAACGAATAATTACATAGTCTGAAAAATGGAAAGGAAAACAGACTCTCAGCCTGGGCAGAAGGAAAACATGCAACCCCGCCAAAATCGTGAATGGCTTCCTCACAGTAAGATCGTGGGTGACAGTAATCGGTTCCTCCAGCTTTGCGTGAGGAGAACAATGAGAAATGCCCCAATCGGTTCTTGAGGAAGAGCAGAATGTCTCTACATGAGAGTGATGGCAATTCCCTAGCCTACGCATGAGGATCCCTGGAATGATGGAGAGTGGGAGAGTGAAGAGACGTCCCCCTGTTGTTTCCCTTGCCCACGTGAAGTGGTGGAGTCTGTCGGTGGAGTGTGCATGTGGGAAATCCTACCACCCACCACTACCCAGCAATAACTGCCCCCAACTAACCAACATAAGTATTAACTAGGTGGTTGACACATGGCTTTTCCCCCATAGGTTCAAGGTTTAACAATTCCCCCCCTTATCCTTAGGAAAATCATGCCCTTTTCAATAAGGTTGCATTGACATAGCTAGTTGGGGTTTATTTAATTAAAAACATAATTACATGATGCCAAAATAATATGTGTCATATATCACGATATACCATTGGCAATAATTCCAATCACCGAAACATAACACAACCAAATCGATGGTGGGGCTTTTTCCTTTAGCTCTGCACCATGATTATTTACAATATATATATACCATGTATATTTAATGCATCGGAGTCAAAACCGGGGTGTTACAATAGGTCTTCATCTTCTTCAGCAATTATATCTTACCATGGGAGGAACACATCCATCATCCATGTCAAAAAGGCCCACCCAGCACTTACATCTGACCATGGGAGGAACACATCCAACATCCATGTCAGAAAGGCATGCCTAGCACTCACATCCATCTACATGGTAGGACACACCATCTACCATCCGAGGAAAGGCCCAGTACTTACATCCACTGGCATGATAGGACACACCATCTATCATCCAAGTAAAGGCCCAGCACTTACATCTACTGGCATAATAGGACATACCATCTATCATCCAGAGAAAGGCTCGACACTTACATATACTGGCATAGTAGGACACACCATCTACTATCCATAGAAAGGCCTAGCACTTATATTTGACCCAGTTAAAAAGGCCCATCACTTACATCTAACCCAGTCAGAAAGGCCCATCACTTACATCTGACCCAGTCAGAAAGGCCCAACACTTACATTTGACCCAGTTAGAAAGACCCAACATTTACATCCTCTGGCATAGTAGGACACACCATCCACTATCCAAGGAAAGTCTCAGCACTTACATCCATTGGCATGGTAGGACACACCATCTACCATCCAAAGAAAGGATTTGCACTTACATCCATCAGCATGATAGGACACACCATCTATCATCCAGGGAAAGGTTGTGCACTTATATCTAACCATGGGAGGACCTTACTACCACCATGTCAAAAGGGCTCCACACTTACATCTAACCATGGGAGGATCTGCCTACCACCATGTTAGAAGGGCTCCGTACTTACATCTAACCATGGGAGGACCCACCTACCACCATGTCAGAAGGGCTCTGCACTTACATCTGACCATGGGAGGACCCACCTACCACTGTGTCAGAAGGGCTTTGCACTTACATCTGACCGTGGGAGGCCCCACCTACCACCATGTCAGAAAGGCACATGGACTCATCACTTCCCCTTGGAAGGAACCTCAATCTGGAGAACACCAAGCTTCTCCCTAAAGTAATTGAACTTCACTCTATACATTTCTAGCATAGAATCACATCAGGGTTGATTATGTCAAAGGATAACCTGCAAGTTTTGCTAGGACTGATTACATCCGAGGACAACCTACAGGACTGTTTATGTTTGAGCAACCTACAAGCTTTGCCAGAATTTTATGCTCAGAAAACCTGCCTCACCGGCTATGCTATAACTCATCACTCCCTCTTTCGAGAGATCTCGATCTAGATCACATATTGGAGCTTCATTGCTCCTCTCTGCATCATACAAAAATGCAAGTCAGATCAATCAAATCAAATAGTAGCTTTCAAAAGAAACATACTACCTCCCAAATAGCCGAGCAAGTGGCAACATATTTTTCCTTAGTTGTACTCAGTGCCATGTAGGACTCCTTCCTGCTAAACCAAGAGATCACACTTGATCCCATACTGAAGCAGCACCCCGAAGTGCTCTTCCTATCAATGGCACTGCCTTCCCAATTCAAATCCACATAACCCTCCAGGTTAATCTTTCGATTTGCCTTATACTTGAGCCCATAATCAATTGTACCCTTCAGGTACCTCAAAGTATGCTTTGCAGCAATCAGGTGAACATGTCTTGGATCCATCAAGAACTAGCTCAAGGTGTTTACAACAAAGCAAATATCTAGTCTCATATTCGTCAGGTACATCAAGGACCCAATCATCTGACGATACATCGTAGCATCAACCAACTCTGATGAAGCATTACTCAATAGCTTCAGGTTCAATGCCATAGGTGTGGTCATGGCCTTGTAGTCCATCATCCCGAACCTCTTCAGGATCTCTACTACATACTTCCATTGTCCTAGGGAGATTTCATATGCATTCTGCCACCTCCTTGCCTAGAAAGTAGTGCATCATATCCAAGTCCTTCATCTCGAACTCGGCAACAAGTCTCCTTCTTGCTACTTTAATGAGTTCCTATTTTCTGTCAAGAATAAGTCATCGACATATAACAGGAGCATGACTAGTCTTATGCCTTCAACCTTGAAGCAAAGGTTGGAATATGATGTACTCTCAGTAAAGACTAGATCCATCAATAAGTTGTCCATCCTGTCATACCATGTCAAACCTCAGGATCTTCTGCAGTCACTCCCTCTGAAGCAAAGCATTATTCTCCCTCTTCCTTTCATACTCTGTGCTTTGAAACATTATGTACCAGAGTGACAATTAGCTTCCTCTGCTACTAATATTCTATGTATCCATCTAGGGTCACTGGATACCAAGATCCTCTATCTTGAACCTTTTCAAAAGTTCTTCTCACACCCATCTGTGAGCTTTTCATCCTTTATAGGATTTCATATTCAACCTTGTAGCAAAGGTTAAGATCTTCATCACTCTATGTGATCTCCAAGCTCCTCATTTATGTGTTATCCCATGGGTGCCTTCTGAGCTTGTACAAGGCCTTATTTTTCACACATGAGTCTGCCTTTCAAACTTCTAGTGGCTGCAAATGTCTCTCCGTAGTCTATTCCTTATTTCCACGAGAATCCTCGTGCTACGAATCTTGCGTTGTATCCCATGATGTTGCCATCTACTACATGTTGGATCTTGCAAATCCATATGGAAGACATTACGAACTTCCCTTTAGGTCTCAATACTACATCCTATACATCTTTCTTCTTGAACTAGTACTCTCCTTCCCTTTCTTCTTGGCTACTTCTTCATAGCTGGAAGGCTCTGCATCAATGATGTCACTCAATAGTGTCACATAACTGCATTGTGTCTAAGACATATTCTTTCTTTGAAATTATCATCATATTATTCTCCATCTTGGATTATTTCTCAAACTTTCATCACTTGTTCTTCGGAACAAGTCTCATCCTTCTTTGCTTGTAGGAAATTGTATGTGATCTTTCCTACAAGTCAGATGCACCAGTTGTATGGTTAGAAACATTTCATAAGGCATATTCATAATGGCAAATTCTTATGCATAAAGATATAATCATGCAACTATTTAGCCAATACAACATTCATCCATATCTCACGGAAACTTTCTAGATGCCTTCCATCTCTACCATGACATCATTGAGATTGTGCACTAATCCAATATGTCAGAAAAAATGTTTCATTCTAGATAAGTAGAAATGGAGAGTTGTAAAGCACCATGGGCTACTTACCCATCACATGCATATTAGTAGTATAATTTCATTAATGCAAACATTCTATCATGCATAATACATCAACTGAATATAAACAAATTCATAACAAAACAATATCATGAAATGACAACTGAATACTTATCTTTATTTGTTTCATGGGTAGACTCCTTCTTTCAGCTTCATCATCTTCTTCATTCATAACAGCATCATTTCTTATCCAAATGCTTAAAATGGATAAGAGGTTCTTCAAGAATTGAGTTCTTCATATTCCTCATCGCTTGAGGGATCTTCTTTGAATCGAGAGCGCTTTATCTTCAGTTTCTCACATCTTCTCTTCTCTTATTATGGGTCGAGCTTCATCTTGTGTGTGCTCTTCCCAGAATCTGCTGAAAGTAATTACTTCCTTATGGCACACATTCCTCGAATGAATGAATCCCATGATCCTTGGAGGCCATTCAAGGTGGTTATCACAACTTCTTCATTCTCCACTTCTACTTCTACGGCTTCAAGTTGTTCTTTGATTTGAGAGACCCTTGCAAAGTATGACTATATGGTCTCTGCATTCTGGATCTTCACATTCTTCAACTGGTTTCTCAAAGTCATCTTCCAATTTATGTTCTTCCCTTCAAATGGCTTGGCCAAGGAATCAAACATCTCTTTAGGTGTATTTAGGGAATACACTTGTGGTATAAGGTGATCCTTTATTGAATCAATAATGCTCTTCTTGGCCTTGACCAAGTTCTTCTTCTGTAAGGCTTTTAGCCTCATCTCCCTCTGGAACTGGAACCTCTCCATTTATGTAGGTGTCCAATTCATTTTCTTCAAGAACCAGTGAAATCCTATACTTCCATGCTTGAAATATTTCAGCTTCACCAATATTGTCATCAAGCTGGTGTGATTAGTTATATTGAAATGAGAGCCTCCACTGTAAATAGCAAAATATTATATCTTACAGATTTGAGGTGTTTGTCCTGGTTCCAAAGCTGGTTGATCTAGGGTTTGTCAGATAAACCCTAATTTTCAAAACTTGGAATATTTTAAATATGATTGGATAGAAATATGGGCCTCTTCAAGGTGAGCTGTCCAATGTACTCCTTTTCTAAAAATAGTGGAGGGAAGCTCTCAAAACAAGAATCCCTAATTTTCCAATTTCTTTTGCAGAAATTCCTGATATTGTTTCTGCGGTATATCCAAAAATACTATTCCTTTGTGTCTAAAATTTCGTACTAAGGTATCCTCTTTTGTCCTCTTTCCAACACCATAGGTTTGAGCGGAATTGGTTTCACCAATTGGGACTTATTAGATTTTTCCCAAGGTGATTTATTTCAGGAGTATTCAACATATCAAACTTGTACTGACTTCAACGTGACCTTGATTCATCATCAGGGTCTGAAACTTTTACCACAGAAAGTACACTCCATTGCCTCTTTGTGTTAAATTTTCATATGCTAAGTTATATCATTAGCATTTCATTTCGATTTCATAACAAAATCATATAAACGGGATCATTGAAAGATAGACAAGCACAACCATACGAAAGGAGAACACAAATATTTATCCTGGGAAAACCCTAAAGGGAAAAACCCAGCAAAAGCTTCCTTAATATAGATGCCCCAAAAGATAAAAGATAAAACCAACAAGGAGATCAAAGCCTGATCCTCCTCCTTCTCCAGCTACTTCTCTTCTCCACTAATGCACTACACAAGTGAGAGTGTGTGTGTCTCAAATGAGAAGCACCACACCTCTATTTATATTCATCCGTTCACTTGAATTAACTCATCCGACATGTAGGCTCGAGTTAATCATGTATGCTCGAGTTACACATGTAGGCTCAAGTAACCACACTAGGGTGCTAATGACCCACCTTTACAAATAGAGGGGACAACCTCATGAATCTTATTAGTTCTTGCGATTAGAAGCATTGGGGTACAAGATAATACAAGTGGTTCTCCCGGTAGGACCATCGAGGACCACAAACGATACATATAGAATATTCTTCTAAGTTACAATATTTCAACACTCCCCCTTAACGAGAAGGGTATTCTACAACAACATCAACAACAACAATAGTAGGAGAGGACATCATCAACATCATCAGGGTAACACATATATAAATCATTGGAAGCTTTTCAACATCATATAGTCTTCATCTTCAATATTTGACAACAGCAACTCTTTAATCAACATCAGCATCTTTTGACCTTTTGATCAGCAACATATTCAACACTTTGATCGTTCGATCAGCAACATCTTCAGCACTTAGACCTTTCAATCAGCAGCAACATCTTCAGCACTTTGACCTTTTGATCAGCAACATCTTCGGCACTTTGACCTTTCGATCAGCAACATTTTCAGCAACATCTTCAACACTTTGACCTTTCGATCAGCAGCAACATCTTCAGCACTTTAACCTTTCGATCATCACCAATATCTTCAACATTTTGATCAGCAATATCTTCAGTACTTTGATCTTTTGATCAGCAAAGACATCTTCAGCATTTTGACCTTTCGATCAGCAACATCATCACATTCTGATTAGTAACATCGTGATCAGCACCATCATCATACTTCAACTCTCGAAGAGAATCTTCATCATCATATTCTGATCTTTTGATCAGTATGTCGTCATCATCACATACTGATCATCATCATCGTCACACTCTAATCTTTCGATCAGTACAGCATCATCATCATACTCTTGATCGTTCGATCAGTACATCATCATCATACTCTAATATTTCGATTAGTACATCATCATCATCATAAAAACATCATCATCATGAAAACATCAACATCATCAAAACATCATTATGATCAAAACATTCAACATCATCAAAACATCAAAATATCATCATCATCACACTCTGATCTTTCGATCAGTACATCGTCATCATCATAAAATCATTATCATCAAAACATCAACATCATCAAAACATCAACATCAACATCATCAAAACATCAACATGTTCCTTCCTTTCAGAATTACGGGATCAACATGTCTGTGGTACTCAGACGATCCTTCCTATTGGAATTACGAGATTTAGGTCTTTACAGAGTTACTAATGATCCTTCCTTTCGGAATTATAGGATCAACACATTTGTGGAGCTCAGACGATCCTTCCTTTCGGAATTACGGGATCAAGTCTTTACGGAGCTACTAACGATCCTTCCTTTCGGAATTATAGGATCAACACATTTGTGGAGCTCAGACGATCCTTCCTTTCGGAATTACGGGATCAAGTCTTTACGGAGCTACTAACGATCCTTCCTTTCGGAATTATGGGATTTAGGCCTTTACAGAGTTGCTAACGATCCTTCCTTTCGGAATTACGAGATCAACACATTTGTGGAACTCAGACAATCCTTCCTATTGTAATTACGGGATCAACACATCTGTGGAACTCAGACAATCCTTCCTGTTGGAATTACGAGATCAAGTCTTTATGGAGCTACCAACAATCCTTCCTTTCGGAATTATAGGATTTAGGTCTTTACGGAGTTACTAACTATCCTTCCTTTCAGAATTACGGGATCAACACATCTGTGGAACTCAGACAATCCTTCCTATTGGAATTACGGGATCAATTCAATGATCCTTCCTTTCAGAATTACAGGATTTAGGTCTTTATGGAGTTACTAACAATCCTTCCTTTCGGAATTATGGGATCAACACAGTTGTGGAACTCAGACAATCCTTCCTATTGGAATTACGAGATCAACACACGTTCTCGAGTACCGAAGTCACCGGATCTATTCTGAACTGAGGTTCAAGGATGATACAATCCTACTACCTTCTCGATGACCGAAGTTCACCAGATCTGTTCTAAACCAAAGTTCAAGGATGATATAATCCTGCCACCTTCTCGATGACCGAAGTTCACCGGATCCGTTCTGAACCGAAGTCCAAGGATGATACAATCCTGCCACCTTCTCAATGACCGAAGTTCACCGGATCCATTCTGAACCGAAGTCCAAGGATGATACAATCCTGCCACCTTCTCGATGACCGAAGTTCACCGAATCCGTTCTGAACCGAAGTTCAAGGATGATACAATCCTGCTACATTCTCAATGACCAAGGTCACCAGATCACTTCTGGACATATGTCCCAGGATGATACAATCCCTCTTCATTCTCGAAGATCGAGGTCTCCGAATCACTTCTGGACATATGTCCCAGGATGATACAATCCCATTGCAACATCACTACTCCCCCTTTCAAGGAAGGTCTTTCCAAACCACACCA
>LPNX010263255.1:117855-154645 GCA_001517045.1 Pseudotsuga menziesii
TTCGCTTGAGGGATCTTCTTTGAATAGTGAGAACTTGATCTTCAATTTGCTCCCATCTTTCTTCTTCTCTTCTTATGAGATGAGCTTCTTATTCTTCCCAGATTCAACTGAAATTAATCACTTCCTTTTGGCACACATTCCTCACATGAATGAATCCCATGATCATGGGAGGCCATTCTTTGCTTCTTCTTCTACCACTTCAAGATGTTATGCATTCTGGATCTTCACATTCTTCAATTGTTTTCTCAAATCCATATTCTGAATTATGTTCTTATCTTCAAATAGCTTGATCAAGGAATCAANTCTGTCTTCAAATTCAAATCCTTTCGATGTAAAACTCTTCCCCGATCATACCATTAAGGAACGATTGTCTTTACTTCATCATGGAAGCAACTACCATCATAGTTCTGAAGGAAGTGTACCTTGCTTCCTGGAGTAAGTGTCTCTTCAAAATTAATTCCCTCTTTCTTATAGAAACCTCTAGCCACAAGTCTTTCCTTACTTCTATCAGCGACATATTTTATCTTGCAAATCCATTTGTAAGATACCACATGCTTTCTTTCTGGTTTGAGTGCTATATCCCAAACATCATCATAACATCTTCCATGAGTTCATCTTGTCAGATCATTAACATATCCTAGTCTTCTGCATTCAACTTTGAAGGTTGGAACCCACTTTACTCTTGGTAAGGTCTCGATCCATCAGGAAGTTGTCCATCATGTCGTACTATGTCGAACTCAGATATCTTCTATAGTCACTCCTTCTTCATTCTGTATAGGTGATTCTATGCTTGATATATACTGGTCAATAGAGTATGTCATGTCATAGTCTATTCTTTCTGAGGCAAATCACGATTCNGGAAAAGATTAGATCTTACCGATTTGAGGTGTCCGTCCTGCTTCTGGAGCTGGCTGATCTAGGGTTTGTCAAAGAAACCATAATTTTCAAAACTTCAAATATTTCATACTTGATTGGATAGAAAGATAGATCTCTTCAAATGGAGCTGTCCAATGTACTCCTTTTCTGAAAACAGTGGAGGGAAGCTCCCAAAATAGGAAGCCCTAGTTTTCCAATTTCTTCTGCAGACATTCATGTTACTGTTTCTATGATATCTCCAAAATTACTACTCCTCTGTGTCTAAAATTTTGCACTAAGCTAACCTCATATCTCCCTAATCCAACACCATAGGTTTCATCATAATTGGTTTCACCAATTGGGATTTATGATCATTTTCCAAAGGTGACATATTACAGGACTGTTCAGAACAGTGAAGTTGTACGGCATGCCACATGTCACTGGTTCATATTCAGGTTCAGAAATTTAGACCACAGAAATTAAATTCCATTCTCTTTCTGGAACTTCTTTAGGAATTCCATTTGGACCTCTGTATCCCATGCTACAGCGATTCTCCGCAGGTGTCATGTTTAGGGATGAATTCTGGAAGAGGTTGGAACCCTAACTTGGAAGGATCATATCTCCCAGATATAGCGAATCTGAGGCTGAATTTTGTACATAGTGTAAATCAGGATTTTATCTTCAGCCTCTGCAATTTTCAACTCCTGAACCTTCGCCAATCTCAGGATATAGCGAATTTACCAAAACTTAGTAGTTTTAGTATTTAGAGTTTTTCCAGATCGGGGTCAAACTAGGGTTTGACTTTCCTGGAGTTTCACCCAACCAAATTTCTTGATCCAGGTCTCTAAACTTCAATTTTGATGAGGAGAACAATCCTNATACTTCCCTTTATGTCTCGAAGTCATATCATATACATCATTCCCCATAATCAACTATTATTATTTGATCATAGCTTCTTTCATAGAATTTTTTTTCTTCATCTTGAGTTATCTCTCATACCCATGTTGGTCTTCATCCTTCGAGGTGGATCTACCGCTCTTTGAAGCTCTTTCTTTCATCATAGTGTCTCTGACCCTGGGAGCTTCAGATTCATGTTTATTGAATTGTCATCACTTGTTCTTCGGAACAAGTCTCATCCTTCTTTTCTTTTAGGAGGTTGTACAGGACCTTTCCTACAATTCAAATGCACCAATTGCATGGTTAGAACTACATATGCATAATGACAAATTCTTATGCATCATGCAACTATTTATCCAATACAACATTCATCCATATCTCACAGAAATTTTCTATATGCCTTCCATCTCTACCATGACATCATTGAGATTGTGCACTAATCCAATATGTCAGCAAATAGGTTTCATTCTAGAGAAGTAACAATGGAGATTTGTATAGAACCATGAGCTACTTACCCATCACATGCATGCAAACAACACATCAACTGAATATAATCAAATGCATAACAAAACAATATCATTAAATCACAATTGAATACTTATCTTTTGTTTGTTTCGTGGGTAGACTCCTTCTTGATCATTCTGCTTCATCATCTTCTTCATCCATGAAATCATCATTTCTTATCCAANAAAGATGGGCCCTTCAATGGAGAGTAAGTCTAGCCTTCTTTTGTTGATCGATCATGGATAGAGACCCAAAAAATAAGAAGCCCTAGATTCTTTATCTACACAATGTCTTCTTTCAGGGTGGCTCTGATACCATGTTAAATTTTCATATGCTAAGCTAGATCATTAGTATTTCATTTTGATTTCATAACAAAAGCATATAAACAGGATCACTGAAAGATAGACAAGCACAACCTTACAAAAGGAGAACACAAAGATTTATCCTCAGAAAACCCAGCAAAAGCTTCCTCAATATAGATGCCCCAAAAGATAAAAGATAAAACCAACAAGGAGATCAAATCATGATCCTCCTCCTTCTCCAGCTACTTCTCTTCTCCACTAATGCGCTACACAAGTAAGAGTGTGTGTGTCTCAAATGAGGAGCACCACACCTCTATTTATATTCATCCGTTCACTTGAATTAACTCATCCGACATGTAGGCTCGAGTTAATCATGTAGGATCGAGTTACACATGTAGGTTCAAGTAACCACACTGGGGTGCTAATGACCCACCTTTACAAATAGAGGGGACAACCTCATGACTCTTATTAGTTCTTCCGATTAGAAGCATCGGGGTACAAGATAATACAAGTGGTTCTCCCAGTAGGACCATCGGGGACCACAAATGATACATATAGAATATTCTTTGAAGTTACAATATTTCAACACTTTGTAACATCTTGCGAAATTTCATTTAGACCTTCGTAGCCTGAGATATAGCAATTCTCTCTTGGTGTCTTGTTTAGGGATGAATCCTGGAAGAGGTTGGAACCCTGATTTGGAGGAATCATATCTCCTAGAATATAGTGAATATAAGGCTAAATTTTTTACACAGGGTACATCAGGGATTTATCTTCGGCCTATGAAAATTTTGTCCCCTGAGACTTCTTCAATCCCGAGATATAGCAAATGTACCAAAACTACCCGTTTTAGTATTTTAGGGTTTTTCAGGCCCGAGGTCAAACTAGGGTTTGACTTTCCTGGAGTTTTACTCAACCAAAAACTTTGAAATTGGTCTATAAACTTCGATTTTGATGAGGAGAGAAATCATATTCTAGGCTCACTCAAAATTTCCTCTTCTATAAAAATCCCTAATTTCCTACAGCAAAAACTGAAATTGCCTGGAATCAAATTCTGCTTCGACAGAAAGATGCGCCCTGCAATGGAGAGTTAGCCTAGCCTCCTTTTTCTAATGGATTATGGAGATAGACCCAAAAAGTAAGAATCTTTAGCTTCTGCAGCTGCACAGTTTCTTCTTCTCAAGTTAGCTCTGATACCATGTTAGATTTTTATCATTTAAGCAATATGATCTAGGATCTTATCTGAGAGAATAACATGCACAGCAATCAATCACAAGAGACAAGAGACACAAATATTTTCCTCGGGGAAACCATAAAGGAGAAAACCTTGCAACTTCTTCAGAGATAGAATGAGCACCAATGGTAGCAGTAAAACCCAAATACAGAAAAGATGATCTCCAACAGTTGTTCTCTCTCTCACTTGTGTGAGCTCCTCTTCTCTCACCTATGCGTTATAGCTGGGTGAGTGTGTGTGACAAATAGAGAGTCTCACTCTCTATTTATACTAGATTTTGAATTGGCAATTACTTACCAGGGTCAACATCTCTAGGAGAGTATAATAACCCTAGTTCCCCTCAACTGTGGGGACTTTTCCCCCCTGATCAATAAGGAGGGTTAACCTCAACTCAATTGTGGGGACTATTGCCCCAACTGACAATGGAGGGTTAACCTCATTGACTTTACATGACTTTATTATATTAATGACTCTCCTGATAGGAACATCCGGGTACAATTAAATACAAATTATTCTCCCGATAGGAACATCCGAGTACAATATAAGTGAATACATTCCGAAGTTACAAATACATCAACACTATTTGTTATTTCAACAACTCTGTTATGTCAAGGCATGTATGGAATTTTGTTTTGTCAAGCTATACCATGTTTTATACAAAACTAGTCGAATGCCTTGCCATATAATTCTCCTCCATTATCGGTTGTCAACACCTTGACTACTAGTCTGCTTTTCTAGAAGAGCTTTGAACTTTTGAAACTTCAAAAAGATCTCAAATTTCTTGATCCTTAGAAAATACAACGATGTCATTATGGAAAATCATCTATGAAAGAGACGTAATAATGTGATACTCCTAGTGATGGGACCAATACTAGTCCAAACACATCACTATGTAGTAACTCCAATATATCCTTGGTCCTAGTAACCTCTGATGAGAAACTTACACAACTTTGTTTACCATAAAATCAATGTTCGCAAAAGTCTACTTATTCATAATAGTTAGGGAGACCTTCAACCATACCTTTATTATGCATAGCATGAATTCATTTCTCACCAATGTTTCCCATCTGCTAATGTCACAACATGGTTGAGTTGACTAGACAAGAAGATATATCATCGAATTTAGGAAAGGTAGTAGTCACATGACCATTAGTGTATGTTCTTCCCAATGTAGAAATTCAGGCCTGCAGTAGATTAATTTCACTCACAGCAATTAACAATTGATCATGCAAATTATCAACAATGGAGACTGAATATGGAGCTGTAACACAAAATTATATTAACTGAGTGTACAATAGCCAACCCTGTAATAACATAGGCTGCTGAATATATAGAATACATGAGCAAATCGAATGCATGAGGAAGCATCCAAATCTAGCATAAAGCAGGCTTACCCAAAATAGGCAAATCCCCCATAGGTGTAAAAAGCTGATCCCAAATCTATCAAGGACCCCACGAATTAGCAAGGGCGCATGGGCAAGCTAAAGAGTGGTCAAATGGAAGCTCATACATGCAAAAGCATGGAGGAATGAGTGGAGGAGGAAGAGGCAACAAAGCTGATTCACCTCACCTAGTCTTGCTTTCCTATGTGCCTTAAAACACTGAAAAAGCAGGGAATAAAGCAGAAAAAGCAGATGGGCGCCTAGGAGGCCAGGAATAAAGCAGATTTGATTCCTAAAGCTCTCAAGGGCGCCACATGAGTCAAATATGGCAAGTTTGACCTCTATGGATAGGCAATTAGCAACTTGCACATGGTGGGACTCATGGACTAGGCAAATAAGACAAAATAAATGAAATAATGTCTAAGTGGGTAAATACTATGGGTTGATTATTCTAACACCCAATAGCTTGTACAATGTTCTAGTTCAGACTCCTCTCATCAATACCATCACTCATTACACCATCTTGCACATATATTTCTCAATATAAACTGCACACTTGCATTCCCCATATTACTAATAGAAATTAGATATAGAAACCAATCCCTTCACTGAGTTTAATGACATATTTTCTAGTGGCGTGACCCACATGCAAAGAATAAAACGCATACCCAACACCCCCCTCCCTTGTTCCTTGTGTGACAAAGTAGGCCACCTTAGCAATATATGTCCAACATTGTTAGGTCTTCAAAACCTATTATCTACACCTACTCACATATCCTCAAGCTCACAAGAAGTAGGAATTCTCTCTACTCCAAAACTAGAGCATCTCAAGCCATAGAGAAACCCATTGCGCACAAATCATCCATGCACTATCTACTCTTAGTTTGGTCACTACACACATCATTGTTTGGATCTTCCTAGAATTTGAACTACCCTCACTACTATTCATCAATGTTGGGTGTGTTATTCTTTTCATGTAAATCGATGGTCGAATCGACAATCAATTGACTAGTAACAAGTCAACTAAAACTGAGATCAATAGATGGTAGAATTTTTCGACGAGTTGACTATTGTAGTCGACTGGTCATTAATTATGACTAGTCAACAAGCAAAAGGCGAGTATGGTTTCGATGAACACTTGGACGATAAGAGGCTCAATGGGCGATCGACTATGGTTGACTTAGTCAAGTTGACTATAATAAAATAATTGCATTCAATCAGTACATTATGGATTTCAATTAATGAGAAATTAGCTATAACTAACTCGCTAGAATGTGTGTTGCATCTATAAATATGATGTAAGGAAGATGTATGAAGAGAACATGAAGAGAGTAGTAGAGTGTACGTGAATTCACATTTTAGGTTTTGTAATCTAGTGAATAGTTGTTGTAAATTATGGTAAAGAGTGTTGCTAATAGATGAGTAGTTAAGCTCACTAGTTTGTTGGTTTTCCCTCGTAGAGGGGTTTCTGGTGTCCTTTATGTGTATTATGTGTGACTGTGTTTTATGCCAATGATAATTGTGTTATATGCTCAACTAGAATAATATTTATGCATACTCATTATAATAGGTATTAGAACCCAATAATTGGTATTAGATATAAATTTGGCTTCAAGGGATAATTGGTATTATATCTATCTTTGGCTTCAAGGGGATACCTTTGATGCTAGCAGTTTGGATTGGTCTTGGATTTGGAGAATACCTAGTTTCAATGGGAATTCTATAAGTGTTGATTCATAGTTGAGAATGGTCCGCAATTCGAGGATAGAAATTGAAAAATTTAATGGACATAATTTGGAGCTTTGAAAGCTTAAAATGCATTATCTCCTTGTAGATTGAGAATAATGAATTGTTGTCGAACTCAGAACCACTCTAACAGATATGTTGAAGTAACAATGGTAGAAAATCAATAGGAAATCAAGGAGTGTAATTCAACTTTGTTTAGCATATTTTGTATTGTTGAATATCTTAGAAGAAGACATTGCAAATAAACTGTGGAATAAGTTGGGGAACTTGTACTAGTCAAAATCACTGGTTAACAAGTTGTTTCTTCGAAAGAGACTATATATTATCAGGATGAATGACTCTGAATTGCTTAGAGCACCTAAATGCATTCAACACATTGATTAATTGCTTGTTGTTCATGGGTATTAAAATCACTATGGAGGAGAAATGTACCAATATATTGTGTTCTTTCCAAACTCATGAGTGTTGTCTTTAACTCGATTGTCCTAGGTTCAACATACACTCTAACCAACAACACCCAAAGGTACCAACCCGACAGGGTTTAACCTTGTCGGCAACACCTGTGACTCAAGTGAAGTCTCACCCGAGATACCTATAGCAGCTCCAGGAATCAAGTTTTTGCAATGATAAATGGGATCTTCTCATGTTAACCATCGACAAACAGGTCATCACAAAAACTATCAACAAAGTGTTACAAACCATGCATGAACTTGCAACACATCCATAAGATCTATTAAGCCCGTTAATTTAATTACTTGATAATAAGATAGCATGTTACCATGAGTTGCAGTAATACACAAAATGGAAAATTCTCACAATTAGCATGCACCATTCAACACATGAAGTTAACATGGAAACCTAATCAGAGAAAAACCAAAAAATCATTCATTCATTATCAAGATTCGAGTCTTGAATGCTTTGGTTTGCACACGTATCTTGTAGAAATCTCTCCACAATCTCCATTACATTTAGTATGTGCACACAGCCTGTGGATCGACAATACTTCCTCGACTCTTATCCATCCATTCATACAATGTATATAGTTTGTTGACAGTACAGACTCTTCCTAGAATCAACATCTATATTTCTCCATACAAACTTAACCAAATAGCATAGAACTCAACTTATTGAACTGAAGTAAACTAAACTGATAGAACTCAACCGAATATAACAAAACGAAATAGAACTCAACCAAAATGGAACCTAATCCAACCTCCAAAAAAACCCAACCCTTTACATTTTATCGGCTCTATTGGTCGCATTTATATCTCGCTCCCACTACCCGAAAGTGGAAAACCCTTCTAACTAACTTACCAACTTTTCCAACTGACTTTATCAACACAATTACTTTTTTCCCAAAAAATGCCAAAATTGTCGAAGCCAACCGTTTCAACCTGTGCTCCATTGCAACCCTATTCAACTATGACCCAATTTTCCATATTAGAACCAAAAAAAATTTATCTCTTACCTAGCTCCAACATGCCCCCAAAACTCACATGTGGCTTTTCCCAAGCCACTTCAGAGGGAAACTTATGTCGTGTTCAACTTAGCTTGAAAATCTTGGAATATTTTTGTTAGATCCTCAATCTATCGCTGAACATCCTCCTTAATCTTGAAATTTTTTGCAAGAATTTTAGAACTAAGATGTTCTAAACTACCCAACACAGTTGTATCTATAACCTTCTTAACTTCAACATGAACTGGTTGGATAGTCATTGTTGCTTCCTTTGCTTCAGCCTAAATATTCATGACACTGTCAGTCTTTCTTTGTTGTTGCGTCCGTAGTTTGGAGACCTGCTACTGCAATAGTTTAAGCTCAGCATCCTTACCCATATTTTCGATTGGTGATAATGTTTTCAATGAGTGTTGCAGATCAGTCAAACTTAACTCTGTTGCATGAATTTTCTTTGATATTTCCTGTAGCTCAGCATCATTCATCAAGGTACAAATTTATTCGCAATTGGCTAATCTTTCACTACATATCCAAGATATCAAGATGTATAATGAACATGGTGTAAAAATGGAGGTCATCATAAGAATTTGTTCCCAACCTTTATGGACTACCTTACTTTGGGTGCTCCATAAAATTCACAAGGGATGCCATGGTGAGGGATCTGTTGATCACCCCATTGCATTTTCTAGTAGGAAGTTGTGGGCTGCAAAATGGAATTATACAACTACTAAGTAGGAGGGACTTTCTATGGTATATGCACTCCAAAAATTTCGACATTATTTATTTGGAAGTCACTTTAAGATGTTTATAAATCATTTTATCTTGAAATACCTGGTCAATAAGCCAATTTTGAGGGGGAAGATATGTCTATTGCTTCTTCTATTCCAATAGTTTGACTTTGAAACTATTGTAAAACTAGGCAGGTTGAATGCAGGTCTCAACCATCTCTAAAGGCTAGAAAATGGAGAAGAACCAACTAACCTAGATGATAGTATTCCTATGCACAACTATTCGTAGAAAAAATGGTCGATGGTTACTTTGAATATATTGTACATTTCTTGATTATAGGAAGGGCACCGAAAGTATTTAATACATCGCAAAAAAAAAAAAAAATTGGTTGTGAAAGCAGCAGATTTCCAGCTTATATCATATGGACAGTTATATAAGAACATGAGTGAGCAATTGTGTTAGTTGAAGCTTATTCTAGACTGGTAGGTGGTCACTGTGCAGGGAAAGCAACGACATGAAAAAATTTACAGGAAGGATTATGGTGGCCTACACTTCATTCCTATGTGCTTGACTACTGTCAGAGTTATGACATTTTCCAACGATCAGGAAAACTATACCGACGAGGTGAAATTCCATTGGTTCCACAATGTACGTTACAGAAATTTGATAAGTGGGTTGTTGATTTTATGGGTTCCATTAATCCACCAGGAAGAAGGATAGGTGCTTGTTATATAATTACTGCAACAAATTATTTAACCAGATGGGTTGAAGCAACACCAGTAAGAGATTGTACTACATCAATTGCTACCATATTTTTGTTTAATCATGTCGTAACAAGGTTTAGGTGTCCAAATATCCTAGTGAGTGGCCTGGGTACGCACTTTGTTAATAACATGACTAATGAAATGACTGAGGAATTCAGATCCAACACAGGAAGACAACATCATATCATCTACAGGAAAATGGAATGGTTGAATCTTTTAATAAGATTTTGGAAAAGGCACTTACCAAGGTTTGAATATGAGTCGTAATGATTGGGATCACAAAATACATGTAGTATTATGGGATTATCGTACGACATGCAAGAAGATTACCGATCATACTATGTTTCGACTAGTTTATGGACAAGAGATTATCATGCCTATGGAATATATTGTACCTAGTTTAAGAATAACTACAATTACTGAAATGACAGATGTGGATGCAATTGAAGAAAGATTGTCTCAGTTGCTACAGCAGGGAGGAATATCGCTTCATTGCAGGTTAACACCAATGAGTTGAAAAGTAGCAACAGAAGGTATAGCATGAATGACATATTAAGTTCAAGCAATTCCAGCCTTGATATTTTTCTCTTCTAAATGACAGTAAGTTTTTAAAACACCCTGGTAAGCTTCACACACATTGGTTGGGACCGTATGTTGTTGAATATGTTACAGATGGGGATGCAATTAAGTTAGAGAAGGTATATGGTACACCCCTCGATGTTTTAGTAAATGGAAGTCAGCTAAAACCCTATCGAGATAGTCATACTTCTCTCAACTGAGTTGAGTTCAATATATATATATCAAGTCTTATATGTAAGTTGTGTTTTCCATATTGGATTCTTGTAGTTTGGGTGTCACATTCCAAGTTAGCTATGTTTTGCAACTAGTTTTGTGTTGCAGTGGAATTTCGCGATGTGCTTTTTTTTCAAATATGCATTTAATGCATGGTAATAACTACTTTTATTGCAAGTGGAGTAATGGATTGAATGGTGCCTTATCATAAATGATTGAAAATATTCTAGTGTGCGAGGGGATTAGTCGCTACCATTCCTAATTTATTGTAGATCGAGTTAGAATAACTACCCATGTGACTAGATCAATTAGCTACATGTGTATATCTACTTTCCCTATAAATGGGAGTTAGTTGTTTCATTGTAACAAATCGTGAAGTGTATTGAGAGAGCTAGTCGTCTGTAACCATTTATCTTGTGTATGAGTTTTCATCATGGAGATTCATGTATCAAGCTCTAGCATTGGTCAAGGTTTCACTATAGAAATATCTTGTACGATACCTATTGTTGAGGAGGCACCAAAGGTTGTGTCACGGTCGCTCCCGGTGAAACCGCCAAGAAAGAAACACACAGTTGGTCGACTAGTTCTTTTGTAGAAATATTTAAATCCACTCATGATGTTGAAACTTTTGGGTCTAGTTTAGCAACCATACTACCAGGATATATTCCACACAGAAGGGATGATGCTCCACATGTTGTCATTCCAAATAATGCCAAATATATGCTGGTGAATCCATCCATTCCAAAGGGGAGTCATGGCATGGTGAACATTACGGAAAATTGAAGAAAATGACATTTTTTATCATGACTTGAGGAAGTTCTATGAACTTCACATGTCAAAGTATATGAAATTAGTGTAGCTGGTGGAAGGTGGGCTTATTCCATTGGTACCCATGGACTGGGATCATGGTTTGGAGAAGTTAGGCATTTTTTCGTTGTTGTACATGCCCCATTCCGATTGAACTGCTGCAATTAACACATGTGTGTAGCATTTACTGGTTTGTTTTCATGGAGAGTGTCTATAGTTAGATGCAATGATTTCTATCAATGTAGAGCATATAGCTTCTATTACAGGCTTACCCAAGATAGGTGTTGATCCAACACCATTCTTTGATGGAAAAGAGTAGGACAAAAGCATTATTGGCCGGCAACGGAACCATTTGTTGGATTTAGCTCAATTGTCCCATGTCCAACATCCACTCTAACCAACAAAACCCAAAGGTACCAGCTTGATAGGGTTTAACCCCATTGGCAACACCTGCGACGTAGGTGAAGTCTCACTCGATATACCTATAGGAGTTGTAGGAATCAAGTGTTTACATGGTAAAGGGGATCTTCTCATGTTAAGCATTCACATATAAGTCATCACACAAACTATCAACAGATTGTTACAAACCATGCATAAACTCATGACACATCCATAAGATCTAATTAAGCCCTATCAAATTAATTACTTAAACAGAATCTAGCATGTTATCATAAGTTGCAGCAATACACAAAATAAAATGTTCACACAATTAGCATGCGTCATTTGATATAGGAAGTTTACGTGGAAACCCAATACAGGAAAAACTACAAAATCATTGATTCATTAGCAATAGTCAAGTATTGAATGCTTTGGTCTGCGGAAACAACCTGCAGACATATCTCCATAATCTCCATTACATTCATCCCATGCATACAACCTATGGATTGACAACACTTCCTCGACTCGTATTCATCTCTTCATACAATGCATACAATCTGTTGACAATAAACACTCTTCCTTACATCAACATCTATATTTTTCCATACAACCTCGACCAAATAACATGGAACTCACCTTACTAAACTGAAGGGATCTAAACTGACAGAACTGAATCGAACATAACAATATGGAACAGAACTCAACGAAAACAGAACCTAATCCAACGTCCAAAAAACCCAACCTTTACATTTTATAGGCTCTATTAACCGCATTTACATCCCATGCTCACTACCTAAAAGTGGAAAATGCTTCTAACTAACTCACCAACTTTTCTAACTGAATTTATCAATGTAGTTAATTTTTTCCCAAAAAAATGTCAAATTTGTTGAAGCCAGTTGTTTCAACCCGCGCTCCATCGCAACCCTGTTTACACTATGACTCGGTTTTTCATCTTAGAACCAAAAATTATTTATAATTTACCTAGGGCCAACAATGGGATAGTCTGTTCGTTGTTATTGGAAGCAAAAACATCACATTGAAGTTCAATGGTGTGGTTACATCTTTGTTATCATAGGAAATGAGACAAAAGAACATGGAAGCTTTGACCCACAATGCGTCGATGGTGAGAGGTTGAGCAGTCAACATAGGAAAAGGTAAATCCTTTGGTACAAGATCAAAGTCAAGGGGTTGATATAAGAATAGATCTCAATCCCCCAATTTTATGACAAAAATATGTTTGCAATGCAAAAAAATAGAGCATTATAAGTGAGATTGTAAGTCGATGAAGGTCGAGAAGAGCAAAGGATCTAAGGAATCATAGTCGACTAGAAGTAATCCTTTGAATGGAGAAAAAGGGGACGTGTATTTGGCGTTGACAAGTACACAATTACATCGTGATTATTCATTGATCGACTATGGTGTATCTTTTCATATGACACCACACAGAGAATGGTTCTGTGAATATGATAAGTTTGATGGTGGTGAAATTATTTTAGGAGTTGGTTCATTGACTAAGATTGTTGAAATATTTACAAATCAAATATTATTAAAAGATGGAAGTAGAGTATAAAAACTCCAAAGATTGTAAGAAGAGAACTCGGTTCAACAACCAAAGTAAGTGAAACTGATATTAAGTAATAATTGCTTATAAAAAACTTTTTTTTTGTAAAAGGTTTCTTTGCATGCGTTCTTAAACTACCCTTCTAAGTATTGTAGGGAATACTATGTTCTTACAAAAAGATTTGATTTCAGTGAAGTGAAGAGAATATTTGGTTGGCCTAATGCTTAATTAGCCTTGGTTAACATAGTAAATACTTTGTCTACAGGTGAGGGCTATTGACGAGGGTACCTACGGGCTCGTCTCGCATCAATACTCAATTTAGTCTATTTAACTAGTTATTGTTACACCTTTTTTTTTTAATTTCTTCATAAAGATATTTACTAATCTAGAGTTTTTCCTTCTTATGCAGAGAATCTCAATCATAGTATAAAAACAAGGTTTAAGGCATTGTGCTAAGTTCTACAAGGAGATCCTATAGAATACAAGGGTGTGCATACCATAGGAAACAAATCAATTTGTTATCCTAAGTTACAACCACTTCATCCCACCACTGAAATGTCCAAGCTAAAATATTTGAAACTCTCCAAAGTTTTTTTAACTGGTATAAGACTTACCATAGGGTTTTAGTGATCCCCAGTTGTATTGTACTAAAGGAAAAGGACATACGTATTGTCGCTAGTTGCGCTCTGTCCGATCGAATTAAAAGTGTAAGGTTCATGTCTTAAAGTTGTGATATGCAATCGTATCAAAAGTACGATAATCCATTACTACTTCACCAATCCACAGTATGAAGGATTGGAGGAAAAAAGAATAGGGGTTAACCCTGTTCGAGCTATTCCTCACTCTTTGTTTTAATTTCCTAATCAGCTTGGCCTTCTGTGAGAAATTAAACTTTATATGTATGGTTTCTTGTGTAAAAATATGTTTGGGTTGATGGCGTAGCCTCTGGTGTATGCAGGATTCGAACCCTAAACCGTTGAAGGATAAATTCATGGTGCTCTGTTAGCTTGCTCCTTTGTTTAGACTGTAAATCAGTGTTTTTTTAGAATGGTTAGAAGAGTTTTCCACCGGAATCCATGATACAGGTAATACTTTGTTGATTTCATCTCTTCCTTTAAATACTTCCCACTCTGTCATAAGTGTATCTAACGTCATTCTTTGAAATGTAGGTTCCCAATTCCATCTTTGGAAACTATTGTTATGTCTGCCCAGCTGCCCTAGTAACCAATATGCCCACCTGGTGTTGTCTTCCTTCATTAATGAATGAACTCCATGGAAACGTGTGGGTTGTTACCCTAGGTTTCTGAGGAATGAGGAGGGTAAAGGAAAATCATGAACCTTCTTTGAGGGTTGTGTTGGTACAAGGACTCTCACTAACATGCTAAGTTATTTATCGTTTTCTTATTGGTCGTGTAGGAGATTCTTACTCTCTGATGTGAATATTTTTAGAAGGCCCTACTCATTTTACTCTCGAGGAGAAATCAGTCTATAAATTTGTGATATCGTAAGCTGTTAAGACAATAGACGTTAGGTTCTGTTTCCTCTCTTCTTCATGGATAAATTTTGGTTTGTATATACAATTTTTACTGTATATTTCTTGGACTCTGAACTATATTTTAAAATACTTATTTATTGGTCAATACATTCCAACAAATAGTGTTATTTGTTGTGTACAGATGTTTTATCCAGCTTTTGTTAACTTATATTTGTGATCTTGAATATTTAGGGTTTAAAATGCATTCTCGATAGGCTATCATCTATACAGTTAAGTTTTTACTAATACGCTTTGACTTATCGAAACATATCATGTCTGTGATTAGTTATTTTTCATGATAATTCATTATGGTAATTAATCAGAGATTAATCACAGGTCTACTATGTAAGTAATTAAAATAATTGTAGTCCAGGTTTATGCTTTATTTAGTAATTAAACCCCCTATAAGGTAGTGCTACAAGCCGCCACGAAGGTGAAGTCTACTCTAAAATTTATACTCCCAAGGCTTAGCAACACGATTTAGGGTAAGAAATCCTTATGATTCACCCCTTTAATTATCCCAATGTGGAATCACATGCTTATACAGAGGAACTATGTGCATTTGTAAATTTAAAACCTGCAGCCAAGGGTTAAAGAAATACAGCGTATACTTCACCTTTTGTGTATTGGTTTGTTGGTTTTATTTATCAGATATCCTATTATTTACTTAAGAACCATGTTGCATTAAACCACCTGACTCAATTCCTTGGAGAAAAAAATAGATATATCCTACGATGAAATGTTGATTGGCTAACCTTCTAGGTTCAGTGATTTAGTACAAAGTTCTATTATGATCCTCGATGATGGGGTGTAATATCTATAACCTTCTTTCCTCGACTATAAGATAGTTAATCCTTTAATATATATGTTGAAAAATTAGTCTTATGTTGATAGAAAAAATTATGGTAAAGTCCTATTTTAAATATTTTACACAAAAATCCAACTCCCATTATTAAAGTAGAAGAACCCTTTCTTGATATGTCAATGACAAAATCAGCATCTGATATGCATGTATAACATAAAAAGAACCTTACTAGCATTATCATTTGTAATACATAGAAAAAAAGAACCTCCCTTTTAGATCTGGCAATAACAAAATTAGCATACATAATGTATGAAAAAAAATCTTCGCTAGTTTCACCAGAAGTTAAGCAACTTACAATACTTCAATCAAATTTGTATTCATAATAGAATACAGCCAATCATTTTTTATATAACTATAGGAAAGAGTAGAAATGTTGTTAGTCCATTTATCCTAATAAAAGTACTTTCCAGACTTCAAAATGAACCAATTATTTCATTTAGCCTAAATGACGGGATGAGGTTTTCAGGTAATATAAGAAGGAGAACTTGAGAACATAAATTGCAATATCGAAACATCCATTATACCTAGAGTTTGAATTTATAAATCCATAACATTGTGTAGACTATAACATAATTAAATATCCTTAGGAACCTGGTTAAATCTGCAGAAATCGGAAATGAGGTAGGAACAATCACACTCCACCCAACCATAGATTAAGAGCAGCTCTTCCTTCTTCTCTAATCACCTCCAAGACAAATCGTGCATACCAAGAATGGAAACAGTTAACCTCTATCATAGTATTTCATTTACTCAATCAGAATTTATTTCCTAACACCAAAGTGCTCACACAGCAAGTTCGTATTTCCCCAGCATACTAAGTCGTGTCCTGCCTCCCACATATGCCCCCTTTATCTTTAATTTGCCTAGGCCTTTCACTAGCATCCAATTCCTATTGGAATTTTCATAGCTATCAAAATCCATGGTTTTTAGAAAGTGTCTACTGCCATTAATGCACTCGTAACACTTGTTTTGACTTCCCAGAGTTTAACTCTTTCCTGTCCTCAACTCTTGTATGCATAATTTCCTCATTTAGCATGGTTGTCCTCCATTATTCACAAATTTATTTAAAATCCAAATTGTTTTATTGCTTATGTCCTATAAGGGACAATTTGGCAAATTTTATATCTTGCCAATTTTAATTGAATTTAAACAATAAAACTTAATTGAATCATAAGTGACATAATGTCATTTTTTGGGGATTTACATAGAGAAAATGTCATTTCTTGGGGATATACATAGAGAAAATCTTCCGGGAGTGTTGCATATCCAAAGTTTGGCTCGAAATCTAATTTCTATTAGTAAGATGAGGAATCCAAGTGTGCAATCTGTATTGAGAAATATATGTGCAAGATTGTGAAAGGAATGATGGTACTGGTGAGAGGAGTCTAGACTAGAACATTGTACAAGTTATTAGGAAGAACATACAACAATGTATTTGTGATTACTATATTTCTCTAATTCGACGATTTATCGTCCTGTCTATTCAACTCAACCATGTTGTGCCATCAACACATGGGACACATTGGTGAGAAAGGAATTCATGATATGCACAATAAAGGTATGGTTGAATGTCTCTCTTATTTTTATGAAGAAGTAGAGTTATGTGAACATTTCATTTATGGTAAACATAGTCATGTAAGTTTCTCATATGGGTTTACTAGGACCAAGGATATATTGGAGTCAATACATAGTGATGTGTTTGGACTAGTACTGGTCCCATCACTAGGCATATCACATTATTACGTCTCTTTCATAGGTGATTTCTCTATAATGACATGGTTGTATTTTCTAAGCATCAAGAAATTTGAGGTTTTTTTGAAGTTTTAAAATTTCAAAGCTCTTGTAGAACATCAAACTAGCAGTCAAGGTGTTGAGAACCGATAACGGAGGAGAATTATATGGTAAGGAATTCGACCAGTTTTATATACAACACAACATTGCTTGATAAAATACAATTCCATACATGCCTCGAAATAACAGAGTTGTTAAAAGAATGAATAGAACCCTAATGGAGAAAGTAAGGATCATGCTCAGTGGTGCAAGTATAGAACAATAATTCTAGGTAGAAGCATTCAACACAACATGTTACATAGTGAATAGGTAGTTGTTGGTGAATCTCGTTTACAATTCTCCATATGAAGCATTGGTTGGGAAGAAGCCCTCTCTTGCAAATCTCAAAGTCTTTGGGTGTAATGCATTTGTGCATGTCCCAAAGGAAAAAATAAGAAAACTCAATAACAAGCATGAGAAATGCATCTTCAATGGGTATAAAGATGGAGTACTGAAAGGGTATAAGCTGTGGAATCTGGTTACAGTGAAGGCAGTTTATAGTAGAGATGTGATATTCAAAGAAGTCAGACATACTTCTAGGATTGAAGTGGTCAAAAGAGAAAAAGAACTACAAAAGCAGGATTTTGAAATGAACAACAAAAAACATGGATTTAAATGAGTTGATTGAATTGACAAAGAGGTGCAACTGCAAACTCCAGTCGTCAAGAGGTCAAGTCAAGAAAAGAACAACCTAAAAGGTATAATCCACTTGATTTTCACTTTTTTTTTGCATTATCTACCATTGAGGATTATCCCAAGTTGGTAAAGGAAGCGATCAACTTGGCATAGGGTAAACTCTAGAAAAGGGTCATGGAAGAAGAAATGGAGTCCTCGAGGAAGATTAGAACATGTGATCTAGTCACAATACCAAATCAAAGGAAAGACATCGGTAGTAAGTGGGTATTTAAAATTAATATGAATGTAGCAAGACAGGTTGATAAGTACAAGGCTCAAGTAGTAGAAAAGGGATATTCCTAAGTCAAGGGAGCTCGCGACTTTAGTAAGATATTATCTCCTATTACAAAGTTAAATTCCTTTAGGGTACTAATGTCTTTAACTACAACATTTTATCTTGATATAAAATAAATCATGGACATAAATACAACGTTTCTTCATGGTGATCTTGAAGAAGAATTTTATATGAAGAAGCCTAAGGGTTTCATAGTGAAAGGTGAGGATGAGTTGGTCTGCAAAGTCAAGAAGTCTTTGTATGGTTTAAATCAATCACCCAAGATGTGGTACCAGAAATTTGATATGTATATCCAACAGTTGAGGTTTGTGAGATGTCATTTTTACCACTGTGTGATGGAAAGAAAGTTACTGGTCACTTTCTATACGTAATTTTATATGTCGATGACATATTGGTGTTTTGAAATAGCATGGATTTAATCAAGGAGGTGAAATTGTAGTCGTGCTCCAAGTTCGACATGAAATATTTTGGTGCAACTCATTTCATTCTTGGAATTTAAATAGAGAGAGAGAGTAGATAGAAGGCTCTGGTTGAGTCAAAGTAAATATCTTGAGACAATTCTAAAATGCTTCAATAAGTCGGACTGCAAACTAGTTAAGTTTCATATTCATGTAGGAGTTAAGTTATCTATTGAACATTATCCTAAGACACATGAAAAATTAGAGTGCATGACACATGTGTCATATTCTAGTGTTGTAGGTAGTCTTATGTATGCAATGGTTTATACTCGACTTGATATTTCCCATGCAATGGGAGGATTGAGCATATACATGTTAACAGTTGGAGAGGAGCATTGGGCCACAATCAAGAGAGTTTTTAAGGTATTTGTGTGGCACAATGAATCATCTAATATTCTACCAAGGAAAACCTGAAACTAACAAGAAAATATATGTACATGGTTTTTTCGACTACGACTAGGCTGGAGATCTCAACCGCAAATGATCATCAAGTGGATATGTTTTCCACTTATTTGGTGGAGCATCCAGTTGGATGAGTAGTAGGAAATTGGTCCTTGTACTATAAATTATCAAGGATGAATACATGAAAACCACTCATGCAAAAAAAAGGTGGTTTGGTTGCAGAGATTGTGTTTAAAGGTTGGGTTTAAATAATAATTTGTTAGGTTGCAGCAAGGTGAAATCTTCTTAGTAAAGAACCTCACATACCATTAAAACACAGAGCATATTGGTGTGCAATATAAATTTGTGAGAGACATAGTGAAGAACCAAAAAGTGTTACTAGAAAAGGTAGACACTGCGAAGAACATTGTGGACTCATTGAACAAATATGTGAGCACCAAAAAGTTTACTTGGTGTAGGGAATACATGTGCTTGTTATCCCTGCTTAAGTGAACTAAATGTCTAAAATATTGTGTCTATGCAAAGAATACAACAAGCGAGAGAATGTTGGATTTGTAATATTATTTTCATGTAAATCAACGGTTGAAGCCGATAGTCGACTGGAAAAAAATCGACTAGAATTGAAATGGACAGATGGTAGAAGTCTAGTCAAAGAATAACTAATATAGTCGACTTGTCGTCGATCACCACTGGTCAATGGGGAAGTCGATGAGCAAAAAGAGGGTGTGGATTCAAAAAACACCTAAATGACAAGAGGCTCAATGAGCGATCGACTATAGCAGACTCATTCAAGTCAATTATAAAAGAATAACTGCATTTAGTTAGGAAGTTATGGATTACCATTAATGAGCAATTAGTTGTAACTAACTCTGGTACCATGAATTAATAAATATGTTGCATATATAAATATGATGTAAGAAGAAGTATGATGAGAACAAGTGAAGAGCACTTGAAGAGAGTAGTAGATTCTAAGTGAATTCACACTTGAGGTATTGTGATCTAGTAAATCGTTGTTGAATACACTAGTAAAGAGTTTTGTAAATGTATGAGCTGTTAAGCTCACTCGTTTGCTATTTTTTCATGGTTGAGGGGTTTCGAGTGTAGTTTATGTGTCGTATGCATGAGTATGTTTTGTGCCATTGATCATTATGTTATATGTTTAATTGTAATAATATTTAAGCATACTCATTGGTATAAGTATTAGAACCCAATAGCCACTCCAAGCCAATTCCCAACGAATATGTCGCCATCAAATTTATATAAAAAACAAAGTAGATATCATCCCCTTAATAATGTTCAATATTTCATCACAATGCTCATATTCTTCCCCCAACATGGATCGAAGTCAGGTATTGAAAACCATTTAGTCTTATGTCCATACATTAGAAACTGACCAGCCCACTCACCCCTGTAGCCAATGTTGGTTGTTGACACATTACTCATTTTGATGTCTCATCTTATATGATGAATGAGCATTACAACTTGATAAATTAAGGCCACCACATCACATATTCCATTTTCTTGCAACCATGAAGGCCTTGCCATAGGAAGAGATCTTGCCTCTGTCATACAACAAAACTAGACACGAAAACATGTTTTACATGTCATCATATAGTACTTTTGCAACTGAAGACTAATATTCATAATCAACAAGAAGTATCATTGGTACATCAACAATAAATACCTTGACATTCAACCTTTGACCTCATCATCCATCGTACGACATGGTCTTGATGCTCCTAGTCTTGTATAGCATGGTCGATATGGCACCTTTGCAACAATCACCCTCTCAACCAAACACCCAAATACCATCACATTTGGACCTACATTTCCAAATGACATCCTTGATCACCTATTTCACTCAAACAAAGACATATTGGTAGCTATTATTGCTCTTGAGATACTGTGGGATGGTATGCATATCATTCTTCCTTCATTCCCCGGGACACATCCAAAACCAAGATGACAAGAAATTCTTTGTCGAAACCTACCAACCACATTGATTGGTTCAAGAATCTTATTTTTTCCCTTGATGCTTTAGAAGTGTTAGGATTAACATTAATCCTCCCTTTGTCTCCTTTGACCACATAGTTTATTTGATTAATTTCCCTATTTTATGAGGTCTTGTCACTTCACCAATGCGTGGGGGACTTAAATTAGTGGACATATGCCACTTACTGCACCTTTCTGCATGCATTTTAGAGCTCCAGTGATCAATCCCTATTTTATAGGAACCCACTTGGAGTGCCACCAGCAGTGTCTAGCCGTTGAATCCCGTGGTTCATCAGTTATCCTTAGTTAAACTCTAATCCCCATCAGTTAGAGCACTTTCAGTGTCTCTAGCACCAATTTGCGTGATTTAAGGGAATATAGGTGCCTTTGTTCACCTACCCCCTTCAGTTAACTGATTTTAACTGATTGTGTTAAGAGTGAATATTGTTCCTATTCTATGTGTGTTATTTTTTAAAGATTTATTTCCTATTACTTTTCATTTTTGGTTTGGTTTGAAGTTTCATAGTGATAAATACATTTTGTTTGATTTTATGGTTATAGTTGTTTTGATTTATTTCCTTTTATTTGTTTTAAAGTTTTCCTTTGGCTTATAAGGGGTTATATATCTTTGAAGTCTGAAAAATCCTGTATTAAAATCTATTATAAGCTTTATGTTTAAGATCTAACCCTCATTTTTTAGTCCTTTGTCAAATATTTTCATGAGGAGATTCATGTAGCATCTCTGTTTTTCCAGTTTTTGTCATTATCATTGGGAGAAGATTACAAGGTGATGGAAATGAATTCTAGAAAACTAAAAGCGGTTTTTGTCCATAATAGACTCATCCACAAAAACCTCTCTTAGTTTTTCCACAGCTATTATCGTTTGACATATTCAAATTTATCTTTGTGGCCTATTTTTTCAAGGTTTGAATTATTTAATAGTTTCTTATTTTAGTCACAAATTTCCAACACGTATTCCGATCAATTGAAGGGGAATTTTTAAAAACCAAGAGATTTTTTTGTTCATAACAAACTCATTTAAAAAAAAACTCTCTTAGTTTGTGTACATGTGTCCCGGATCGAGAGATATGGAGGCGTCTTTAAGACCCAAATTTTCAGAAACTCGTCAAATTTCCCCAAATCCGATTTTGCTATTTTCGGTTAATTAGTCTTTATGGATTTGAATTTAGTTTGTAAATACTTATTGTAATTATCTTAGAATAGACCTAGAAGGTAGTTATGGAACTACTCTACCTTTGTGATGATAAAAGGAAGACAAACATACAGTTTTGGGGTTCGAATTTTGACTCAAGGAGAGTTTCTAAAGATGTGGTATCTCAAGCTAAGATTGATAACTCTTATGTAAGTTTGATAACTATTATTGATTATATACATACTGATAAGCCATTTTACTTGCTATGCTGGTTTTGTTTATAATGTATTTGATTGCTCAACATACAACTTCATTTCTTGTTTAATGGTTTTAACACATGCAAATGCTTGTATCGTGTGGATGGAATCAGTAGTTTATGTGTAATGTTTATGGTTTATTCATATGTGTTTGATCCCCATTTTTTCAAACTTGTTCATGATTTAGTTCTATGTTAGCTTGTTTATGTTTTTACCTCCTTGTTGATAGATTTTGTAAACCAAAATCATAAAAACCCAATTTCATTTTGTTTTTTTTTAGATTGTGTTAGCTTGTTCTTGTGGTAGTCTAGGAACAATTTCTAGCACAAACATCTTTGGTGCTGCTGCCAGGGATGAAGATGAAGTATATCTTCCCTAGGATATCATTATTCATCTGATTTTGAGAGGTGAACAAAGTCAGAAAATCTTTTAGACTACAATTTTTCACTGGCGAATCCACGGAAGAAATATTTGTTGGCCACTCCCTCGATTCAAGATGTCAATGAGCATGGAAGCCATTGTGGTTGTGAGGTATACTTTGTGTGATTTCTCAAATATTGTTGGTTTTCCACATCCAATGCTTTCTATAACTGAGTGGGGTGACTATCTTCCTAGATTCAAAGGAAACAAGTATGAGCATCCTCGTGAGCACTTATTAAATTTTCATAAATGCATGCTTGAACATGATTTTGTTCACGAGGATGTCTTAATCAAGATGTTCATATTTTCTTTAGAAGAACATGCTCATGAATGGTGTCAATCTCTTCCCATTGCTAGCATTCATTCTTTGAAGGAGTTTCATACTATTTTTCATCATCATTATCAAATATTTTATCCGACAGATCTTCTATTTGAAAATTGTTGTTAGGAATATGAATTGCATGATGAGATTGAAGATATATATATAGAGAAGAATTGGTCCCTTGAAATCTTCATCATTTTTCTAATGATCTTCAAGACGATAGGTTTTCCCATAAATATGAACTAGAAGTGAATAATGAAGAAGTTGAAGGTTCTTTTATTATCATTAATTCTGATTATTATAAACCTGAATATTTGGTTTCTTTAGATACAAAACACAATGATCAGTTATCTTTTGTTCAAATGCCAATGGAAATCAGTAAGGGCAATCCTCAGCTTTCATATTGGCAGACAAAAGGAAATTGCGCCAACCATGAAGAACTGGATTTGCAAAGATCATCTATTTCCAAGGAGGAAAAGCAAGAGGATTTTCTTTCTCTTTATGTACCCGTTACTTCAAATCTAGATAAAAAATATGATAATGACGAGGAAGATCATGCTAATGTTTTTTCAATTCATCCTTTCTATGATGAATGTGAATCTGACCCATTCATTAAGGGAAATGATCAGCACTCTTAGAAATCAATCAGCTTGAGTTAGTGGAAGATATAAAACAGCATAACCTCAACAGAGTTGAAGATTTTATATATTTTTCTATTATTGCATTATCTCGTGGAGTATTGAGAATTGAGGACACCCATTTGCATCCCATTCTTTTTTAACAACATGAAGGAATAATTTTGCATGAGTTTCATGATCATGTGGCTTCTTAGATGGAGTTGTATTTTTCAAAGGTTTCTAATGCTCCAGCTTTTGGCATACTTCCTATTTCCAGTCGTAAGTATCAGCTGCCTACAGACTCTTTATTGCATTTATCACATCTTTTGTGGGTCTTATCAAACAATAGCATGCATGGAATTACGATTCTCAGTCAAATGATTTCTTGGCTTCACTATAAGTATGATTACACTTGATTGGGTTGTTTCCTCCGATTAGAAGTATGAGTAAATAGTAGAATAAGCTCTCTATATGAGCATGTAGATTCTTTTTAGTATGTTGTTTTGTAGCATTATTTTGTTATTTCAGAGGTATTTGTTCAGAGTTTGAGAAAGTTGCAGAGATTTGGTAAATGACTCCATCACCCAATGAATAAGGAACAAGGTCTACAGGTTCTTGAAACGTCACAAGGAGACTTTCATCCCGTAGCAGGAGCCAGATGTTAAGACTGAATATTGTTCATAGTCTATGTGTGTTATTTTTCAAATATTTATTTCCTATTACTTTTCATTTTTGGTTTGGTTTGAATTTTCATAGTGATAAATACATTTTGTTTGATTTTATGGCTATAGCTGTTTTGATTTATTTCCTTTTATTTGTTTTAAAGTTTTCCTTTGGCTTATTAGGGGTTATATATATTTAAAGTCTGAAAAATATTATATTAAAATCTATTCTAAGCTTTATATTTAAGATCCAACACTCATTTTTTAGTCCTTTGTCAAATATTTTCATGAGGAGATTCATGTAGCAGCTCTGTTTTTCCTGTTTTTGTCATTATCATTCGGAGCATATTACGAGGTGATGGAAATGAATTATAGAAAGAAAAAAAAGTTTTTTTCCACAAAAGACTCATCCACAAAAACCTTTCTCAGTTTTACAACAGTTGTTATCATTTGAGATATTCGAATTCATCTTTGTGGCCTATTTTTCAGGGTTTGAACTATTTAATAGTTTCCTATTTTTGTCACAAATTTCCAACACGTATTCCTATCAATTGAAGGGCAAGTTCTAAAAACCAAGATATTTTTTTGTTCATGATGGACTCATTTAAAAAAACCTCTCCCAGTTTTTGCACAGGTGTCCCGGATCGAGAGATATGGAGGCGTCTTTGAGACCCAAATTATTCAGAAATTCGCCAAATTTCCCCAAATCCGATTTGTTATTTTCAGTTAATTAGTCTTTGTGGATTTGAAGTTAGTTTGTAAATACTTATTGTAATTGTCTCATAATAGACCTAGAAGGTAGTTACGGAACTACTCTACCTTTGTGATGATAAAAGGAAGACAAACATACAATTTTGGGGTTTGAATTTTGACTCAAGGAGAGGCTCTAAAGCTCTGGTATCTCAAGCTAAGAATAATAAATCTTATGTAAGTTTGATGACTGTTAATGATTATATACATACTGATAAGCCATTTTACCTGCTATGTTGGTTTTTTTTATAATATGTTTGATTACTCAACATACAACTTCATTTCTTGTTTAATGGTTTTAACACATGCAAATGCCTGTATCTTGTGGATGGAATTAGTATTTTATGTGTAATGTTTATGGTTTATTCATGTGTGTTTGATCCCTAGTTTTTCAAACTTGTTCATGATTTAGTTTTGTGTTGGATTTTTTATGTTTTTACCTCCTTGTTGATAAAGTTTTAAACCAAAATCATAAAAAACCAATTTCATTTTGTTTTCTTTTTAAGACTGTGTTAGCTTGTTCTTGTGGTAGTCTAGGAACAATTTCTAGCACAAACAGATTGTAACTGTTTATTAGCTATTTTAGTGATCTACAGTTGCACTAGTTAGCTGTAATGGTGATTTTTCCACTCCTAGTTAGCTCTAGACTCGGTCTAGGTTGGTATATTCAAATACCTGTGTAGGTATTCGAATTATTCATTGATGTTGCATTATATATTCACACATAATGTGGATAATCATTAATGGAAGATTTCTCATATTTGTCTTCCATTATTCTTCTCTTATTTTCTCTTGTGTAATATATGTCAGACCATTTTTGTCCCAAGATCTGCATGTCAAAATCTAATATGGTATCAGAGCCTTGTCATGCTATTTCAATCTCCCTTAAATATTTCCATTGATGCACCATAAGCAGCTGAGTTTCCACATAAATCATGCAATATTTGCCTTGTTAACTTTGGATTATGTCCAAATAAGTCTCTCCAGGTGTGACGAGCTCTGAGAATGTGCTCATTGTCGAAATAGAGGTTGATTCATCTTACAAAAAATTTCTTTCTAGTTTTGTGTAGGTACAATTTCAACAACAAATTTTAAAATTGCAACCAACTTTGAAGAGGTACCAAGACCTCTGTATATCATCTTAGAGGTCCTACCATAGTGTTTTTGAAATTTCTTTCTGTGATCTGAAATGGGTTTTTCACAGAATTCAATTTGAGTCTCTGGTTTGAGAGATATGTTTAGTTTGAATATTGGAGGTTTGCAACAGCTTGCGTTTGTCCATACCCTCTATTTCGGCTTGATATTTCTCACTCCATAGGATGAGATAGGTCAAGCTTCTTATATGATTTGAAATATCTCTTCGATATCTCAAATGGGTCTTTGACACAATTTGATTCTGTTGATTGTAGAAGAACTTGTGATTGAATTGGCAACATGACATCAATCACGTTTTTTAGTTTTTATTTAAGCTTACATGCATGATTTGATTTACATGTACAACTTCTTGGATTCAAAGTTGTTCCTAAATTTCAAGAATAAAATTGCATAAACTTGTATTGTACAACTTCAATATGGATTTGATATCAATTCCTCATCTTTCACCATGCAATTACGCTAAGTCGAAATAGAAGATGATTGTATATCTTAAGAGCCATGAGCTTGTTGCATCTGCAACAATTTCCCAAAATTCTAAAAAAAAATTGGACCCTCCTTTACTTTGAATTAGTCAGTTCTTTTCTTGATTTCAGCCTATTGATTTTTGGCCTATGGATTTTAAAGCGTTTTCCGGCACTTTGGGTTACTGTCAATCGTTTGGTGCTTGCTCATTTCAATGTTTTAACGAATCCCATCCTTAGTTGAATTCGTCATCGTCTTGCATATCTCTTGAAGCCTTGTTCAATCGGAAGTTAAGTCTTTGTCCTCTTCGCCGTTGCGGGCAGATTTTTGATCCTACCCTCCGACGTTGCGGAGCGTTTCCAGGTGTGGACTGTCCTTTTCGCTCCGACCGTTGCGCGTGATTTTTCATTCTTTGACGTTTCGGGTGGATTTGGATTCTTCGTCGGAGGGATTTGAAGTCTACCTCGTCCGATGCTACGGACGGGTCTTATTTTATGGCATCCGCCGTTGCGGATCACTTCAGACTTAGATTTTCATCGGCGCTCCGATGTGTGTTTTGTTTTTACCGGCTTTGTAGCGGAGCGCTTGGCCATCGTTTGCTCCTCCGTTGCGGACAGTTTCGTGCTCCAAGCATCTGCCGTTGCGGAGGGGTTCGGATTCTTGGTCATCCGATCAAGATATCCGCCGACGCCCTGCTGTTGTTTTGTTCACGCGTTATATTTAGCCGGGCGGGTAAATTAGTACCAGGGATTGTCCACCGTTGCGGAGGGACTGAAGCTCTTGTCACCCGTCACATCTTTCATTCCCCGTCCGATTTAAAGTTCCCGCACGTGCGACTTTTTATATTTATACGGGGCGACAGTTCGGAGTTTGTATTGTTTTGTTTATTGTCGAGCACTGTCGCGGTGAGTTGAGCTGTCGATCTTGGGAGTGCGTGAAGATCTAGCTGTCGTGTACCAGCTTCCAGGTGGCGAGGGGAGAATTCCAACCGTCATCCACTCACCCGTTTCGTCGGATTGCCAGGTAGGGTTTTCCACCCATCGCATTTAAACGATAAATGTTTTTCTTCCGTGGCGGTCTCTCGCGTCCAGCTAGACCTTAAGATAGGAGTAGGATTTTTCTTCATTCCCTGACTATAGTGGGGAGGCGGTTTTAAGCTTTTCGACAGTTCTGTCTTGTTTGCTGCCGTGCGCGCATAGGGTTACAGGGTTCTCCGACGCGGACGGCCGTTACGCCGTTCGCGCTGAGCTTTTCTTGTGCCATTATGCTAGGTAGAGGATTAACTGTTTTTGAGTTTTGCTTTAGGGATTCTGGTGGGTTTTTGTTTCCCTAGTGCTTTCCAGGGGTTTTGAACCCAGGTTGTTTTGCCCGCGCGGTTAGGCGCAGTCCCGCTGAGGAATCTATTGGTTTTCCGGAGGGGGGAATGGGTTGTTGAAAGAGATTTTACAGTCAACAGTGTCGCTCCTTCGCTACTCCAGCTACAGCCCGTGTTGATTGTGAAACCCCTCACCGCCCTTTCGGGCCCCGTCGCCTGAAAGCCCTAGCCATTTAAGGGGAGGTATCGCCCTTTATAGTGCGTGGATTGAGAGCAGCACGGGTGGTTTTTCATGGGAGTATCCAGTGCATAAAGTAAAATGATTCTCGAACGACGTATAGTCGAGTTAATGGAGTTTTTCCGCCGTAAGCCGCTTGAGTCGTCATTAGTCTCGCGTTTGCCGAGCTCTATGGTTAAAATGTTGACTGTCGCGAACCTTCACTCTGTTTGTTAATGAAATAGATTAATGGCGGAATATTGTATATTGCACATAATATGCTGGTTTATTTATATCGCTACCAGGCGAAAAGTGGCATATTGCAATTTAATGTTGATTTAATCATGGCACAAGTATGATCGATTGGCTTTCTGCATATAGGTCAGGTCATGAAATAACACATCCATAGTCTTAAGACATTGTAGGGATGAACAACATATGTATTTGTTGCATTGAAAATTACCGTACTTTGCATAAGATAATGGCACATTGCACAATACTGCACGCTAGCTTGATTGTTCAGTATGAGAGACTTATGATTTGATTTTATGGACTGGTCACGATTATGATACACTCGAGAAAAGATATATTGCTAGAAAATGTTCACAAATTCAAACTGCTTAAAATGTCATAATGTTTTTACATTGCAGGAAGAATTTGCAATGTCCAAGAGACAGAAAAGGAAGGCCCCTGCTGTCGAAGAACAAACAGCAATAGAGGTCGTCCCACAAACGGAGTATATCTATGAGGACACCCGATGTGTCACGGGGGTTGAGCCCGAATATAAGTGGGGAGAGGTATACAGACTGATTTCCCGTAGGGAAGTCCTAGACACAGGGCTTGAGGAAGAGCCCATTTATGCCAATATAGAAAGATCTGCCATTATGAAGGTTGCCACCAGGCCAGAGCTGTTCCCTTGCACTGATGTGATGAGATGGATTCTACCACACACGAATAACAACACAATGCTGATGGGAAATGTTGAAGGTCAGGGCTATGCTGCATTTAGCCCTGGATATGTGGCATTGGCTTACCACCTGCCAGAGCCCCAAGTCTTCCTGTCAAACGACTGGTTAGAGAACCTCAGGATGGATTTAGTGGAAACCCTGAGAAGAATGCTCTTACCGGGAAAGCTTTACAGACACAGAGCAACTGAGGACTATGACACAGCGAGCTTAAGAGCTCCTTACAGGTTTATAGCCTTGATGTTAAACTGGATCTTTGGAAGAGCCAATGGTAGACTCTTCAAATTGGAGTGGATACCTCTTATGTTTCATGTAGCCACAGAAGGAACAATCTTCAACTGGGCTAGCCTAGTATCTAGCAGTCTCTCTTCTTGTGTAGCTGCAGCCCTGGGAGGAGGAGAAGCCCGGAAAAAGTCTAAGTTCTACATGAGTTCCTTTCTGATAGACTGCATACTATGCCACCAGCCTTTCCCGGGGCTCAAATGTGTTTGGGATAGGGAAAGAATGCCCGTGTATGCAGCCTACAAACTACTGGGTGCTCACCAGTACCATAGCTATTACCGAGAAATCTGTGAGCATTTTATTATGCCTCTGCATGCGCTTATCTTCCGAAAGGAATGTAACTGCATGTCTGAAGAGGCAATGAAGGTAATAGAGGAGTATGGTGATTACTTTTTGACAGAAAACGGGATGTATCTTAGAATGTTTGGTGGATCAAAAACACCTTATCTGCTGCCCAAGTATGCAACAGATTATATAGTCCACAAAGAGGCAGTTAGACAAGTGTTTATTGATGGAGTTGGTCACTTCTTGTTCTAGAAAAAGAAGGTTTCCTATCCACCTCTACCATTTAAGCTAGGCAGCTGCATTTTCGCCAATGTGAAGCAAGCTGCAGAATTTATAGAGGAGCTAGGAAAGTTCCACTTTGGCGAGATGACTTTCAGACGAAATGACACTCATGGCAGAATGGCTGAGCACTGCAAGAAGCACAAGGTGTTTTATGAGTACACCCACCATTTTGGTCGAGATGAATCTGTTTTCAGGAGTGCACCAAACATGACTGCACTTAGTAGGAGATTCAAACCGAAAAACCCCACCAAGGATGGAAAAGGATCTTAACAAGATAAAGCTGAGCAAGCTAGGGTTGAAGAATCAGCCAAAAGGATAAGAGAGGAGGTTCAGAGGCTGGAAGATGAGGCTGCAGAATGGATGCAAAAAGGAGAAGAAGAAAAGAGGAAAGCTGCCCAGGAAGCAGCTGAACGAGCCAATGAAACAGCCAGAGAAATAGAAGAAGCTGCTAGGCAAGCAGCCGAAGAAGCCCAGAGAAAGCTAGACGAAGAACTGCGAGAGCAGGAGGCTGAACAGATAAAGTTGACGCAACAGCAAGCTCCCAAAACACCATCAGGGCAGAGTCAGGGAGAGAAAAATCCCGAGGTGCAGATCCCTCAAGTGCCCACTACCATCATAGCTGCTACCCCTATGCTTCAGCTAGTACCCTTCGTACAGAAAAAAGGGGAAGAAGTCCCTGATTTCAGCACCGTATATTATGATAGGGCTACTAAAAGGATAATGAGGAGAACAGAAAGAAAGGTAGATGCAGAAGGAATGGCCAGCAAAATGATAACCGATAAGGTCATGATGGTAGGGACAGATGTAGATCCAAGGTTTACTATAAGATCCGGGACTGCAGCAATACATGCTTCAGAGGATAACATAGACAGAATGATGATTGAAATAGAGTCATCTAAGAAGACTTCCTCTCAGCTTAAGGACACCCTGAGAAAAGAAAGGGAAGAAGGCAATAGACTTAAGAGAAAATATGAACATGTGCTGAGAGAAATGGAGGCCACAAAAAGTGAAATCTGCGCCATCCAGGTAGAAGCACAGGCCAAGGAAACAACACATAAGGCTCTGGAAAGTGCACAGCAGGAAATTCAAGACTTAAAGAATGAAAAGGAGCAGTTGAGGGCAAAGATAGAAGACCTAGAAGCGCAGCAGTCTATTATTTATGAGTCCAATGCTGCATACGTTAAAGAACTGAAAGAGCAGCTGGAGGCATCAAAGGAATAGCAGGTTGATCTACAGCCAGTTAAAGAACACATCCTGGCCCAGAAAGCTAAAGTGCTACACCTGCAAACTGCTTTAGAAGAAGAAAGATGCCAGGTCCTCCAGATTGATAGCCGACTTGAAGAAATCTTGGAAACCGCTTCTTATTTTGTTGACAGGTCCCAAGACATCCTCGAAGTACTGACTACAAGGATAGCTAGGGTGGAGAACGATGAGGAAGCCCCAGCTAAACTCCCATCCAAGGATAAGCAAGCCCTTAAACGGGACCACGATCTGATAGAATTCGCCATCAATACTGCAGAAGACTTCCAGAAAATAGTCAAGAAGACCAAAGGAGTCTGCACAGAATTCTTCAGGAGAGCCCTGGTTACCTACAAAAGATGTTAGATAGAAGCCGAGCAGAGGCTATATGAGTTCCCTGATCATGATGCATTTGTAGAAATGTTGCAGAAAGGACAGCAATATGAAGAAGCCAGAGTACAATGCATCAAAACTATTGATGACCAAATCCTGAAAAATGAAATAGGTCATACAGCCGTCAGTGTGTAGCTCTTAGAAGAACAGGTGCGATTGAACACAGCCAGGGTAGAGGCCATTAGAAACCAGGCTGAAAAGTTCGAGCTAAGCATTCAGTTTTTAGAGCCCAGCTCGTTTGAAGGACTCGCTGCTGAGGCAACAGCGTGGAGAAAATTCTTAGAGAACCAAGCAGGACCCTCCTCTCAAAAGGACCAGTCAACTTTGCTGTAATTTAATATATTATAAAAGGCTTTTTGGAAAATTGAAACATTGGGAAGACAAAAGGGTTGGGAAGCCCAAAGGTCACTTTGGGCAGCCCAACCAATTTTTGCTTTTTTGTATAAAAATAGGAAACGTAGAGAAGGAATGGGCTTTTTTCCCAGTAAGACTGGAAATTTATTGTAAGAAGAACTACTTCCTTTTGCAATATAAAGTTACAGTTTGCCTATGGAAAGAAGATCGGTGGGATTTCAAATGTTTTGACATGGATAATCGAAATATGAACTACTTTGTTTTTCAGCATTATATCCATGAATCGTGAGATCGTTCTAACTTCATGACCTATGTCTTTGTTTAATGATTTCTAATTTATTTTTATGAAATTTCTACCATGAGTAATGTATGCTTGTCATAAACAATTAGCTATCTGGTTGTGTAATATTTTTCGTTGTCATGTGTGTAAAAGATAATGCCAGCTATCTGTAATTGCTTTTATTACGCGTGCACATCCACATTACTCATATATGATAATCACAATTTGGATCCCCGGGGATAGGATAGGTAGATAGATAGGTAGGCATTTAGATAGGTAGTCTTTTCATTTATACATGAGTGTTTCAGATGCATGGTGAGCCTAAGACGAGAGGTAAGAACCTGCGCATCACTTTGTGAATGCTCCTTGCATCCTTCACCGCCCTGCATGTAGTTAGCAATTTGCATTTCATACTTAAGTCAAAAAATACAAATTCCGGTGGACCGGGCCGCAACCGGTAAAACCCTTGTTTGTTACTTTGACCTACGGTAGCCGGACCGTAAACCGGACGGATTCCCTATACCAAACAATCAATGGGCTAGTTGGGAACGTTGATTGGGGAGAATCCCTTAATGTTGTCGCCTGCAAATTTACAGGCCTCAACAGAGCTCTTTAGTGTATCTATTGGAGTTGTGGAAATGCTAGAATTTGATGATGAGAAATGTATTTGGTTCAGTAACTGTGACATAGCATATGGATCCATGTGTCTAGACATTCCTCCTTAGATGCACTATCTCCATGTGTCTAGCCATTTTTCCTAGGATGCTGTTGAATTCCAAAGTGAAATTTGGTCCAGATTATACAAAGCATTTGGCCAGCAGACTGAAGAGATTAGTGCAAAGAATTGGGAGAGTGCATATGACATCTCCTTTCAAGTTCTTCTAGCCTCCATTGTTTCTCAAGAATATGAAGTTCTGCAAGATGAAGAAATGGCAGAGTCTTCAACTAATTCAATTTGAAACCAGACTCATTCTGCTGGTGCTCTCAAAAGTTTTGAGAAATTTGATGTCTCATGTTTTCATGCAGATATTCCAAAAGAGGAGATTTGGACCTCCATTGTTGAAGAACTCTCCTTCCATCCCACTGAGGTTTCAACTAATTCAATTCGAAACCATACTCATTTTGTTGTTGCTCTCAAATTTTGTGAGAAATTTGATGTCTCATGTTTTCATGCGGCTACTCCAGAAGAGGATATTCGAACCTCCACTATTGAAGAACTCTCCACTAAGTCTCTCACCTTACTTGGTTAAAATTCATAGATTCAAGACCTCTCAGTTATGCTTGTAATTAATCTCATCAGTTTTTGTGAGAAAAATCAAGCACCTCAAGGCTCTTTCAAATTTGTTGTTGGGGATTCGATGTCAGTATATTCTTATGAATTGTTGATATTACATTTTGTGATTTTATGGATATTTTTGGAAGCTGCGTCATTTTTTGGATCCTAAGCATTCGCTCTCCAAAGTCCTTAGCCTTTTGTCTCTTCATGCTCAATCACATACTCATCTCCTCACAGTGCTAGAAATCATGGAGACCTCTTGCATTCGCTTGGATGCATGCTCCTCTCATCTGGAGTTGAATCTACTTCACAAGGTTCGAAGTATCAAGCACATCAAGGCTCATTTGAACCTGATTTCAAGATCAAGTTGAATGAGCACTCTTTGTTGCTCTTTTGCCAAATTATCTCAGTTGCTTTACATGGTCCCATAAACTCTTATGCAGTTGTATATGTTCCTGATCAATTTGAGCATATTCCTCTTCTTCCCAAGAATAATATCCCTCCATGCATCTAATCAAGTTCACACCTACTTGGATTTGGAGCGGCTTATTTCTTGGTGTATCTCATGTCCATTTTTTAGGAAAGGATTTTTCCCCTGCAGTTTTGCCTTTTTTCTCATTTTACATGGATAAATAAATTTTGCATTTAAATTATAATGGGTGACCTTTGGTCTTAGTTACCAGTGCCCAGGTAGTCCAAATTTAGGATTTAAGGGGGGTGTTAGGAATATTATTAATCCTCAGGAGGTCTCATCACTTCACCAATGCATGGGGGACATAACTAGTTGATATATTCCACTTACTGCGCCTGTATGCATGCATTTTGGATCTCCAGGGATCAATCCCTATTTTATAGGAACCCACTCGAAGTGCCACCAGCAGTCGTCTCCAGTAGGTCATAAGTTATCCTTAGTTAAACTTTGGTCCCCATCAGTTAGATCACTTCCAATGTCTCTAGCACTAGTTTGCATGATTCAAGGGAATATAGGTGCCTTTGTTCACCTACCCCCTTCATTTAACTGATTTTAACTTATTGTAACCGGTTATTAACTATTTTAGTGATCTGCAATTGTGACTAGTTAGTTCTAATGGTGATTTTCCCACTCCTAGATAGCTCTAGAGTCAATCTAGGTTGGTAGATTCAACTACTTGTGTAGGGATTCGAATTATTCATTGATGTTGTATTATATATTCATCCATAATGTGAATAGTCATTAATGGAAGATTTCTCATATTGTTCTTCAATTATTCTTCTCTTATTTTCTATTCTACAATCTATGTGAAGGCCATTTTTGTCCCAAGATCTGCCTATCAGAATCTAATAAGAAGAAGGAAACATTGACAACATATCACCAACTATTAAAGTAGATATTTCACTCACTCTCGACGTTATACAAAAAAACTCACTTTGTGCTATTGTTATCAATAGAAGGTTAGTGCTTACAAAGCACTATTCCAAGAGTTTAGGAATATTTTCACCTATTCATACATAGGGATGTCAACAATCGACCCTACCATTGTTGAACATCGTATCTAATGCTTCACTAGTATGACAAAAACAATGGTCATTCCACCCTCAAAATTTTCCACTGTCAAAGTGGGAATCAAAAAAATACATCAAGCAAGATTCATTTACCCTATTTCTTACATGTCATGGGTCTCAAACCTAGTCCCCGTTAACAAAAATGGGAAACAATTCATGTATGTATATATTTTAGAGATATGATTCAAGCATGTCCCAAAGGCAATTTTCCAACGCCTTTCATTGACCAAGTAGTCTATGCTTTTGCTGGAAACAAAGTCCTATCGTTCATGGATACATTTTTCTGGAAGCATTCAAATACATATCATACAATACGATCAATACAAAACAACCTTTGTTATTCCATGGAGCACTTTCGCTTTTCATGTCATGTGAATAAAGTATCCTTACTTTCGCTGGTAACCAAAGACAAGGAAATTTTTTTTTATGTCAATAAAATGCTTAGGTGGTTACATTGGACTTATGATTACACTTAACCCTTTTTATATCATGCTTAGAGTAGGAAAATAAGCTCTTTGAAAGAGAGCATTTACTTTCTGCATTTCTATTTTTAGCTATAATAAAACTTTGCTTCTTTTAGTTAGTTACATCTATTTTGTTTAAATAAATCAGCTTAATGGTTCATTTGGTTTTTCATAAAACTTGTGCTACTGAGGTTTTTCTTGTCAAGTTGAGATGTTTTTGCAGGGTATCTAAACCAGAGATTCTGATGTTCTCGTATCCTCTCCTTTCCTTAAAGACCAGATCGAGCACACGTCCCATAGTTGGAGCTAGAATGTTACCACCTAAGTTGTACTTAGTGGTTTTTATCAAGTGAGCCCGGTGAACTGGACAAGGCTAACTTGTTCGGACTTCAAAAAGACCTTTGGAAGTACTTCTGGGAAGTGCTTGTTGTACTATATCACATGTTCATACCCCATGAGGGAATTGTAATAAATGTTCTAGCATGATAGTGTCTGTAAAAGACTCGGTCTCTTAGACTTTATTTGTCAATCCAATCAGCCCAGTGTGTTTTTTCCCTTGGTTATTATTGGTTGTTGAACAAACGACTGATAATTTCTAAGTTTTTCACTCCATACCTCCAAAGTTGGGGTGGTCGGCTTGGCA
>LPNX010263255.1:155045-170712 GCA_001517045.1 Pseudotsuga menziesii
GGAACTGACAAATCCTTGACTGAAGGAGGTGATCAAATCAGATCCAGAGTTGATCTTGAGCATCCTTTATGAGGAATTTCGCCCTCCCTCTCTCCTCAACACGTTTTTGGCTCAACTGGATTATTTTTGGTGGATTCTTCGGTCAACAAGTTGAGGTGTCAGTCAGATCAACCCCCCGATTGACAGTTGCACTCAGTGAGACTCAGATCTGGCTCAGCTAGACACAGATCAGGCATTGATGGACTCTCCATCAGTTGATTTCACTTGATTCCATGAGTAATTGCGCCCCCCCTGGGCTGGATGGCCTGTAAATTGTATATATCCAGGCACAGCCTCCTCTTCCAAGCTAGTTAGAGCTGGGATCGAGGTGCTGCTGCTATTGTATTGTTGTAATTCTGCATTTGAAATAAATAAAATCTTTGGAGGCAATACGGTGTGGTGCCATTACATGTGTGGATGATTATTGCCATTGTTTTACTGAGGTAACTTGTATCTATGGTCATTTTTTGCTAATTTATTGTAGATCTATGGTTAAGATTGGTAATTAGCTTATTACAATCTTGATAGAAAAGGTGTTGTTCAATAAGTTTATTGACTGTCACTCTCCTTTGATGCATGTTTATAGATGTAGATTTAGCATGTCCTATAAGCTTATATGCATGTTATCTTGAATCTCTTTGTATGTACTAATCGGATCTCACAAGTTTCTTGGCAAGTTCTTTGATTTCAGCTGAGTTGCAGGTTCATACTTTGGAGAGGATGCTGATCTAGTTTGCTTCTTCATTCTCTTCAAAACATTTCAAAGGCATAGTCCCTCGGCATTCCACCTGAAAGCTCTACTGCGGATCTTCAAGGAAACCAACACTTTTCTCCTCTTCTTCCTCCCTCAAAATCAACACTTTACCCGGTTACCTTTTCAGTTTATAGCTGTGATTTTATTTGGATCTGTTTCATCAAAGTAAAATATACATAGATCTATTGTTTCATAGCTCACATCCTAGATCTTGCACTTAAAAAAATATCGTAAGCATCCCAGATCTAGTTGTAGGGAAATTGTCCTTTTTGCATGAATTTGAAAGAAAACGTGTAGATCACATGCATTAGATTTCCTTTCGCTGTGATAAATTTCAATATTATGCAATATCAGTGCATTTTAATTGGCTGCACAAACAGCAAGCCAAGATCCCAAGGAAAGCTTGCTTTCCTTGGTTCCTTTTTCGTCGGTTTAGCTAGTTTAATTTCATTAATTTTTGAGATAAACTAGGCTGACCCAAAGGTACTCTTAAAGTGATTTTGGGAATTTGTTATTCTAACACACTCACTGTTCTTTAGCAGGTATAACAGAGAAGAAAGGAAACTTCTGTCCAAAGTGGCTTTCGGAGAGCTCAAATCCCCCCAGGGGTCTCTCTTTTGTCACATAATTTGTAAATTTTTTGTATAAACTGTAATATCTTGGTTTCAGCCTGTATAAGGACCAAGAAAGCTCTTTTTTTATCAGTTCTTTGATATTATAACCTATGTAATAAAATCATCCTTTGAATAGGCTCTTTCGAGCCCATTCCCCATCCCCCCTGGGGGGATTCGCGTCGGTGCCATTTTCATCTTTTTCTGCTTATTTCCTTTTACTAGAATTGATCTGATTTGCAGGGTAGTATATTTGATCTTGTTGTTAATTCCATATTCCATATCTTACTTTCAAAAGTAATCATAATACTTACCCCACGATTTCCCAAGTGACCCGAAAGGGGAAAGAGATTCGTGGTAGGATTAATCAGAAAACCAGATTTGTGTAGTCGTTTTATTTTTTCTATCATTTGTTTATCAGCAGCTTTAAAATTAACCCCTCCTCGATTCCCCGATTGAGATCCACTTGGATCAAAAGAGGTTCTTGGAGGCTTTTCTTTTAAACAAGAACACATCTCTTAAAAACTTATTAAAATTTACAAGACTCCAATGTGTATGCTCTGCACTTGGCTGCGGTTCGTCCAATCAGTCAAGTTGTATCAAAATCACTTGGGTGACTAGCATAATTAGGACTCACCCTCCCCAACTAACAAACCATCAGGTGAAAATCCAACACCTCGATCAAACCTTTACGGTGGCAAAATACCCAAAGGAAGCGGGAACCTACTGAAAAGTGACCTCGGGGCGCCGATCTCTGTCACACCCTAACGGGTGCGTTACAAACATAGCCCTAGAGACTCCATTTCAGCCCACATATTCCTTGCGGGTAGCCATATAGGTTTTGTTTTGGACATACTCCAAGTACTCTCGGGTATATCTGGAGTCCCCCCTTGGCCTAATTTAATCAATTCATACTTCAATTTTAACTTAAAACATACCAAGATGCAATCACAAAACATTCACTCCAAACACATGCAAGCACACTGATCTCTTTGATTTGACTCCATTATTAAGGCACTGGTCATTTTTTCTTCATATATATATTGTTTATCAGCTTTGTGCTTTCATGTGTTATCTTCGTATCTTGTCATCTTTAATTGTTTATATTTAAAATATTCAAACTCCTAAATAACTGATTCAGTTTAACATCACCCCACTAAGAAATCATCCTTAGTAACTTAATAGGGTCTACCCCCCTTGGCTCCGTTAGGAGTTGAGCCTAAACGAAGGAGTCAAGGACAAGGTGACAGCCTTGACTCGAGACTTGCCCCCAAGGACACACCGAGTGGCTTGAAGATTTATGCCACGTGATCCAGGTGTGTGAAAAGGCGGCAACATTGCCAATGGCCACATGTCGCATGTACATCATTCTTTCCATTGATTACTTCACTAAGTAGGCTAAGGCAATGCCTACTTTCAATCACATGAGTGTCACTACAAAACTCAATTATTTTTTAATCATTTCATCACATGATTTGGAATTCCTAAACAGTTGGTCTCTGACAACAAAACTCATTTACATTGTTAGGCCAAGAAAAGTGCACAAGGAAGAATCCATCGTGCAAGCGCAAGAGGAAAAGAGGGCGCGCGATGGCAGAAAAGCAGGAAGAAGCGTGAGCACAGAGTAGAAGAATTTGTGACAGGGATAGCTGCAACGAGGAAGGCAGATCTGAGTCGATGGAAGAGGCAGGTAGAAGACTTAAAGCAGAACATGTACAAATCGACAGAAGACTGCAGAAGGACGAACTAGAAGAAGGCTAAATGATAGTTTTGTGGCTAGTTATGACCAGTACAGAATGCTGAAAGACGTTTCCGTAGCTAGTTATGGATTTGGTTAATGTCATACAAGAATTTTGCAACCAGTTTGGTCTGTCATTAATGTAATTGTAGATATTTTGTAAGCCACTTGAGTCTGTAATAACTGAGTAGTACTCAGTCAACCCTACATGGTCTTGAAAATACTATAAATAGAAGGAACCCACTCTATATAAGGCTTCGGTGGATTAGCTTCAGTTTTGTTCAATAAGTTAGATTCAGTTTAGTAGTGTATTATTGACTCAGAAGAGGAGTCTAGGAAAAGTTTGTTGAGTTGTGAATCTTGCAGCTGAGTGCGCAGACCGCTAGTAGTAGAAGGAATCTGCAGCTGAGTGCACAGATAATAAAATAGAAGAGTCGATCTAGGCTATGTGCATATCAGTAGGAGTAGATAGAAGAATAAACCAAAGAGCATGAGAGCAGGAAGATTAAGTCAGATAGACATATCTTAAGAACAGTTTGCAAGTCGCGAATTGCAAGGTGCTATAGACATTTCTCATGCAATATGAAGAGCACATTGGTGGTTTTTCCCAGATAGGTTTCCACGTTATTTCATATGTCGAATGAATGAATGTTGTGGATATTGAATGTTATGTGAATATTTCCTTACTTTATATTGTTATAGTTATTGTTGAATGTATGTCGCAATATTACTGATTAGTTAAGGAATGAATGAATAATAAGCATTGTTGACATGTTATGTATGATTTCATTGTTAACCTGCTAAGTTATAATATAAGTCACACACTATGCATTACTTCCAAGGAATCAACTGCGTCGCACAGTTGCGCCAGTTGTTAAGTGGTTAAGGACAAGGTTGTGTCGTGTGTAGATTGTGGCAGTAGTTGCGCGTCTGTCGCGTAGTAATAGAATCCACCCTCCTATCTATGTCGAGCAGCTTGGTCATGCACTAAGGGAATATAATCCCTCGCCAACTGCAGAAACATGGTTTTGGCAATTACACATTAAGATATATTGAGTGAGACTGCGCCTACCTTGCAGGTGTTGCCGACTGAGCTTGCTTTGTTGGGTCGATGTCTTTTGGTGTCTTCTTGGTATTGTGTTGTTGTTGGACCTTGGGTCTCATAAGTAAGGATATAGAGGCCAACAAATGGTTTTGTTGTTGAGACCCGTAATCATTTGAGTCGAGGGAAATGTTGTGGAATCTGAAAAAGAAGGAAATAAAGGACTGGTTGGAGTCTAAGACGCTAGACTTTGTGTAAGAAGACAGCGTAAGATCATGGTTGAGCACATAAAACTGGGTGGACGAGTACATATATTCTTACATTCATGAGATATTCTTTGCATAGTTTCCCATTGTGTTGCACAAGTGGTTATCAATATTGGCAATCAAGAAGACAACTTTACAGAGAAGAGAAGCAGTTGAATGGAATGATCAGTTGGTTCGCGAGATAACCAGTGTAAGTAACACCATCTCTAGATTTGTTGACTTTTGGGTTGACAGTGTTTTGGAAGGATATATTACTGATTTTGCAATAGATACTATAACCTCATATAGCGAGGATGAAAGAAATATTTTTCAAGGACCCCGAAGAAGATATTTGCTATCTATCATTACATGGATCAAGATGCTCGCTTATGAGAAGGGTATTATGTAGTTAAGTAGCTAAGTCGCATATCCAAGGAAAGGGGATATGTTGCGAGTGATCTGTAGAGAAAATGGGAAATGGATTCCTAAGGAGTGGAAGGATATTTAGATCAGGGAAAAGAATAAAGATAGAGGGAGGTCAACGAACTACTAGTTTGTTCGAAGAAAGCGAGCATGAACTTCAATCGCAGCTGGACGAAGGGTCTTGCAACGAAGAGGAGAACTATAGCCTGATTCAGAAGGGACAGAGGAGTCCGAATAGCCTATGGAGACACCAAGATCAGGGCATGACTACATCACACCAGGAGTATCTCCAGAGGTGAGGTCTAGAGCCTCATCTCCTAAAAGAGTTGTTAATACTGATAGTGCTAGTATTGTGACTAGCATGCATGACGCTACACCTTCACTAATTTATTCATCAGATAACCCTGACGCCAACTCAATGGATGTGGCAAATGTTAAACTACCCACATTCAATGGGAATTGAGCAGAGGATCCAGAGCAACATTGGTTCCTCTGTGAGGCTGTTTGGATGGTTCACCTAGTTCACAACGCAGACCTAAGGAAAGCACAGATGATCACAACTCTGATGGGCTGTGCGCTGGATTGGTTTACGAAGTTTTGCGTAGTACCGCTAGGAGCACCACAGGATACCCTTGAAGAGATACAGCTTGCGATGATTTCTGAGTTCAGAAAACCTAAATATGAGTCGCAATGCATCACTGAGATTAAAGAGATAAAACAATCATTGGCAGAGTCAGTATCGGACTTTGACCAGCAGTTTAAAACCTTGATGGAAAAAGTAAGTTTCCAATTGTCGGATGTACAACATAAAGAGTGGTTTATTACTACGATGTTACCACACATTCAAGGCACATTGATGCAACAAAATATTGAATCATAGACAGAAGCGCTAGAATTGGCAATGAAGCTGGAAGCCTCACCAATCGGCAACGGTGCCGCAGGAATGGTGCAGATTCAGTCGCAACTAGCTAACTTGACGATACAGCTTCAGGATATCAAGAAGGGTAAGGAAGTACAAGAAGAATTATGGTGCACAAAATTCAAAATGGATGAACATACCAAGGATAATTGTCCAACCTACATGAACTATATCGCATTAGGTGCGTCGAACCCATTAAATGCCCATGGACTACCCTAGTGTCGCATATGCCAGTCTAGAGGACATCGCGATGAGGAGTCTCTCTACTTGCAAAAATTTGTAAGTACCCCAGCAAGCATTTTCTATAAATTTTGTAAGCCAGTAGGCCATGAAGAGAAGGATTGCAAAGCATACCAGCTCTTAAAGGAAAAGACGGTCGACACCTACTTGATGAAGAATGATGGGAAACCTCAGTTTCAACCAGCGCAAGCATCCTATCAACCTGCGCAATTCCCACCCAATCAGTATCAGAACCAGTATCAGTCGTTGTACACACCTCATAATCAATATGTGCCTCAGCATTAGTACACGCCACAGAATCATTATCAGCTACAATACCGGCAGAACTAGTACCCACCCTATTATCAACCCAAATGGCACTTCTCCGTCTGAGTGTCGACATTTCCTATGTTGGCACACAAAAGGAAATTTATGGATTGAAGGTTGCCTAAAACACTATAGATGGGCATGTTATGAAATACATTCACTATCCATCTAGCTTGCCATTTTTACCTTTTAATATGTCAATTGTTGTACGCGACTTTTCCTATAAGTAACCTGCATACATACGCGACTTTTCCTACAGCATGTCGTGTACTGAACGCGAGTATTTGTCATGGCAACCCGCGTACAGATCTATACGCGGGTTTCCCTTATAGCAATTCGCGTGTCATGATCTATACGCAGGTTTCCCTTATAGAAACTCGTGTGTCATATGCAGGTTGCCAGTATCAATACTCGTGTACACCTTCCCTTAACATTAAAATTAATAAATCACGATTATTTGAGATTTGTTAAGCCCTAAGCAATAACTATCTTAACTGTCTCAACCTTCGAAACTGCCTTATTTCACTAAGTATAAATAAAGGCCTTGGGGAGGGCATTAATCAATCATACTTGGAGAGCAAAGTTATGCTGGTGGTATCTATTCAGAAGTCTTTGGAGCAGCAGAAATCAGAATCCTTTGGTTGCAGAGGAATCCTTGTTTTAAGCGTTGGGTTGTAACCTTAACTCATTCACTATTGTCAATAAAGAGAATCCTTGTTCCAAATGTGTGTTGAATATCTTTCATGTATCATGGTTGGATGAATATTTATGATTAAGCACTCTATATACTATTTATCTAACTTGTTCTATATACATGTATAAGCTTGCATTTGGAGGATTTGCTCTTTACGGGTGAAGGAGAAACATCCCTGAAAGCTTTGGGGGAGAAGAAAAGCGGGAGAAGACAAAGCTTGGATCAACCGTCATGAATCGGGTGAGTCCATCCTATCTTCCTGTTTCCTTTCTGTACTTTAAAGTTGATTGCCTGCAAGTTTTAAGAGTACGTTGGTAACCGTAGACCTTCGGTTATAAGGTGTTTATTCCTGAACAACAAAACTAGTGACTCCGCTGGGGAGCCAAAACTGTTGTAGATTATTTATGTTACCCTTAACTAGTCTTTGCCTTGAGTTTGTGTGTGGCATCTTGTCTTGGTTCATGCTTACCATAGTGTTTGAAGGCCTTGTGGATTTTCCTTCTTTTTGAGAAAATTTTGTACCTGTACGCGGGTTGCTCTTATACACAGTCGCGTACAGAGGCCTGCGTACGCGGGTTGCTCTCTAGGATAGTCGCGTACTGTATGCGAGTTGCCCTTATACACAGTCGCGTACAAGCCTTGAAATAGGGATTTTTGGGCTAGGGTTTGCTTGTCCCTGTCTTTTTGTGATTCCTGTTTGTTAGTTGGCCCTCCTTATAAACACTGTGTTGTTAGTTTGATGACCTTGGTGGCCACACCTTGTGCTTTCCTGTAAAGCCCTGGAGTTTCTTTTGTTTGGATTGTCTTTTGTTTGCATTTTGAAGTAGGTTTGCCTGTTTGCGTTATAGGTTGAAGTGTTTTTGTCTGAATCAGTGATCAGGGTTTTGGGCAATGTTTTTCCTAGTCTATCTTTAGATAGTGATTGGTTTGCCACTTACCTTTGTGTGTTTTCAGTGATTTCTTGTCATTGTACCCGCCCAATCTAGGGTTCCAAGTCTTCCCTTGTTGGTTGATTTTTGGTCTTAATAATCTGTTTACTTCAATTTGCCTTTTTTACACAGTTGATTTGGTCCAAGTATACTCAAGTTTAGTGTATTTTAGGTGCATAGTAGTGTTTGAGCATTTTAAAAAGTGAAAAGAAAAACATTTTCAAGCTTTTTGCATTTGTTCTTGCATAAGTAGTTTTCATTTCAGTTTTAAAATATAATCTCAAAACTACAAAAAATATAGTCTTAGTTTCTCTTTATCATTGCGTTTGTTCATCAATTTATATTTACAAAAGAAAAAGAAGTTTGCTTTAGTAGTGGTAATTTGCTTTGAAAGAAAAAAATACACCTTTGTTTTTTTATTTCTTATCGAGTCAAAAACACCATAGTTCATCACTCCATTTCCTTCTGAGTAAGAAATAGCCCTTTAAAATTAACGCAATAATTAAAATTTAATAGTAATTTTTATTTTTTAGGGCCATTCACCTACTAGCTTAGGCTAGACTTGTGGGATAGGAAGTGTAAACTTCCCATTAGTTTTAAAATTCAGACGTAGTGGACTATTCGATAGGTAAATCCTTGTCTTTATCAATTGTATCTGGGAAGCTCCTCTCAAAAGGGAGTGAAGCACGAGGCCGCGTGGAGGCATTGGACTGAGGAGATAACCCTCTGATTCCTTGACAAAACGTAAATCAGGACTTTTACGCATTTGGGGATTCTGTCCTAGACAGAGTTTCGGGCTCAGCTACCCTGCCCATGCGTACGAGTCAGGCTTGCGACTGTCCCCCCAAACTGTTGGTATCGCTAAGGTAGCCTTTAGTCTCTTGACATATAGGGTTCATACCTAGGTAAACCGGAAGGCTATTTCTGGTTCACCTTGGACGGGCTTGGAAGGTAACCCTTGTTGTAAGTGTAGGAGGGCGATGGGTGATTCCTCCACTTGTGCCTAAGAACCACTTCAAGGACGCCAAGTAACCATTCTTCAGCTTTCTTCAGGAAAGCATATCTTTCACCCTTGTTGACTGTTTGAGGCTTTAGGAAATTTCATAGTGTTTGCTCTGTGGTTTTGTCTGTGTTTAGTTGGCCTTAGGGTTTGATTTGTTAAATTTTCAATCGTGGAGGACCAACCTATAAGAAGGTCAAGAAGGTTGCAAAACCTTCCTCCTCTCGTCACATTGGAACCTCCACCTCCACCCCAAAGGAAGATATTGGACACGGACGGTTCATTTGAACCGGTAGGATTAAGTGAAGTTCTAGGTGAACCATCACTTATAGCTAACCGTCTTGATTTTGATACAGTTGAGATAGAAGACTTGCAGACTGATGAGTTTGCAAGGAATTTTAACACACCCTTGACTGACTTAAACAATCCTGTGATCGTCTAGGTTAGACCTTTTAATTCACCTATTTTAGGTGTCCCCGTGGGTAGGATTATGTCTACTGTGGGAGAAAGTTCTTTTTTTTTCACCTCAGCCGTTCAAACTGAAGGGGTACTACCTCCCTCGGTAAGTGCCCCTAGATCTAGCATACCTTCTACGCCTTTGACTCCAGCGATTCGGGTGGTCTAACTGTCGGTTCACTCAAACCTAGCAAGTGCTTCTGGTGACATGGTTACTGGGATTCCTAGGATACCTACTGTTCCTTCCTCCTTCACATACACTGCCCAGAGTGGTCCAGTAGGATCCTCGTCTTTCGTCCAAGGATTTCCTTGGAATGGGGGACACATTCCCCCATCCACTCCATACGTAGGCCCATCACCTTCTTATGTAGGAGTGTAGTTTGGAAACAATACCTCTTATGGGCAAAGTTTTCAAAATCCGATCTCGGCCCCATTTATGAGCTCTCCCTTTTCGTTGTTTAGCGGAGGCATACCTGCTCCTATTTTTTAGACCCCAGTTTCGATTGGGACGAACCGAACTTCTTATACTACACCTCCCACTCACAACCCTGTGGCTTACGGATGGAATCTGTTTCAAAGTAATTCATCCACTTCGCAACCGGTGGCAGGGGGCAACCCCACCTTTACTTATGGGCATTCGGGGGTAGGTCCCTCTAATCCCCAGACTGGCACTTTTAGTGCCCCGATTCGACGCAAGCTTCTATTCTTGGCAACGTTAAACTTGCCAGATTTGTCTAAGTTGATGAATGACTCGGTGAGGCATGACCCCTTGTGGCCACCTGTTCCCACCAAATTACCATTAGACATCCCTAAATTCGAAGGCAAAGTTGGTGAAGATCCTGGGGCTCATGCCACCACATTTCATTTATGGTGTTCTTCGAATTCACTGAATGAAGATTCAGTTAGGTTGAGACTGTTCCAGAGAACCTTAACAAGTACCACGGCAAAATGGTACATTGAGTTGCCTTCTGCTGCTTTCAGTAGTTTTTGGGACTTGGCTAGTGCATTCCTTAGCCACTTTCAGCTTCCAGTCTGATATGATTTCGGAATGGACTTGTTATCTACCTTTAGGTAGAACAAGGCTACCCACATCTCGGATCATATCCAAGAGTGGAGGAGGCAAAAGAGCCTTATAAAAGCCACCATTCCTCCTGAGTTCTTACTAGAGTGGTTCCTTAAATCCCTGTTGCCCTACATATCTAAGGACGTATCCACCTCAGGAGTGACAAATGAAGAAGAAGCCATTCTCAGGGCCCAGCAATTGGATTTTATTTATTCACAATCTGGGATCTTGTATGAGATTATCCCTGAGGCACTGAGGCCTACCCACGATGCAGAGAATCCTAAGCCTGGGCCCCATGCTGATGGTGTGGTTGGGTCCGTAAACTCTCCCACCATAGAGTCTTTGGATAAACAACTTCATCAGTTGTCCATCAAGCATTCTATGACGGAGGCAGCAAAGGCTGCCCCCTCCCCCCGGAGTGCAAATTTCTTTGCACAAACCTCTCAGAAGGGCAATCAGCAGCCCGATGGGAAGAAAAAGAGAGGAAAGAAAGGAGAGGGAAACCAAAACAAGCAGAAACCTGTGAATAGTGCTAATGGGGGCAAGAAAGAAAAGAAGAAGCTTAAATTCTCGTGTAAGTTGTGCCATGAGGATCACCTTACTCACCTTTGTCCCCTTATGGAACAAGCCCAGAAGCTGCTTACAGCTCAACAACCGGTTGTCCTGAAGGATCCTTTTCCCAAGGGCAGAACTCTACTTCAGCTTCTAATGTAACAGGGGGCACTCAAAATGCCCCTGACCCAAACTATATCAACATGGTTCGATCTTCAACTTTGTTACAGACTAGGAATAAAAACTATGAGAAAGAGACTTCTGAGAACGGTAAGGCTATAGGTGAAACTTCTAACCCTCTCACGATCGAGAGGCCTGCTGAAACTATGCCGAAGATACCGAAAGGTGTCTTCAAGAAGACCTTGCATAACCCTAATGCTAGGGATGCTTCAAACTACTCTATGGTTGAATATCTAGCCCAAACCCCATGTGCAATGTCAGCTTTAGTGGTGTTATAGAGTTGTCCCACCTAGCGGGATGCCCTCTTAGCAGCTTTAGGCAGCATGGACTCATCGAGTCTCATGGCGAAATTTCATTTGTCTGATGTTAAAATTCGCCTACCTTACCATGTAGCCTTATCAATAGATGTCATCCATGGTGAAAAGACCATTGGAAGGGCAATTGTTGATGAGGGTGCTTCTACATGCATTATGTCCTTATCCTGTTGGAAAGCTCTCGGATCCCCAGAGCTGGTCCCATCAAACACTCTACTTACTGCTTTCGATGGAAGGTCATTCTGTCCGCATGGTATCCTACTGGCTTTTGAAATTAAGCTGGCAGGGAAAGCAGTGTATGTTGAGGTGGAAGTGATTGATGCACCTTTGGACTATAATTTTCTCCTGGGAAGAAGTTGGACTTATGCCATGTCCGCTATTGTGTCGGCCGTCTTTTGCGTAGTGGTTTTTCCACATGAAGGAAAGTTGGTTACTGTTGACCAACTTGATTTTACTCGAAAAGGCCCTTTAGAGTCTAATGAGTCTGCTGTGCCATTGGTTGATCAGGTCAAACCTGCTGCACAGAGCTTGGGGGCTGGAATGTACGCATCATTGATGGGAACATTTGATCTTCCAGCCCCGATTAACTATATTGGTTCTACTAGTATGGGGAAGTCCATAGGCACGGTTGTTGATAGGACTGATCCTTGGGTTCTCCCTTCCCCCCATCAACCGGAAGTGCCCTTGTCGGCAGTGGAAGTAGATTACCAAGCTATCACTCAAACCACTGTTGATCCCATTCCAGATCCTCTCACTAAGGACCTGGAAGAAGCCTATTTGCCCGTGTGGGCGAAAAACTCTTTGCACTCTACGAACTGTTTAGATATGGTTTTACCTTCTGATGAAGCCATTTTAGAAGCCATGAGTGGATGTGGTAAGATCTATGAAGATCTTCACCATCGATCCTATTTTCTTCCAGAGCTAAGCAGAATAGAAAATCAAGAGTTTCATATGAGACTGTCAGATGATGTTGATACACCCATCAATCCCTTACCCAGGGAAGGAATGTTTGCCGAGGGGAATATGGAAAATATTTTCGCTACTATCCCTATCAACATCTCTTTAAATCTTGATGTCATGGAAAACATATATATAGGTGCAAACTGCTCTCCTGAAGAGATTGCTATCTATACTGCCTTGTTTAAAGAATTTCACGATGTCTTTTCCTGGTCATATGAGGAGATACCAGGCATTGATCCATCGATTGTTGAACATGAGATCTGAACATATCCTGATGCCAAACATGTTCGACAAAAGTTAAGACCTGTTAACTCGCGTAAAGCGACAGCTATGAAGGATGAAGTTGAAAAATTGTTGAAGGCAGGTTTTATTTATCCCATAGCTCTAACAGAATGGGTATCCAACCCTGTTCCAGTTGATAAGAAGCAAGGGACCATACGCGTCTGTACTGACTTCAGAGATTTGAATAAAGCATGTCCTAAGAACAACTATCCCACGCCATTTATAGAACAGATTATAGATGCTTACATGGGAAGTGAAGTGTTCTTGTTTATGGATGGTTTCTTCGGATACAATCAAATTCAAATAAAACCCGAAGACCAACATAAAACTGCTTTCATTTGTCCTTGGGGTACCTTCGCGTACAAAAAAATGCCCTTTGGATTGAAAAATGTTGGGGAAACCTTTCAACGGGCTATGAAATTTGCCTTCAATGATATCAAAGCCATTGTCGAACCTTACCTTGATGATCTGCCTGCACATTCTCATAAGAGGATTCAACATCCAGATCACTTACGGTTGATATTTGAGAGATGCAGATACTATAAGATCCGGTTGAATCCCCACAAGTGCATGTTCTATCTCAAGTCAGGAAGATTGCTCGGGTTCATTGTCTTTAATAGAGGTATCCAGGTGGATCCATTAAAAGTAGAGGCCATTATAAATCTTCCTCCTCCTCGTTCTATCAGGCAACTTCAAAGCCTGCAAGGGAAGTCTAATTTTCTTCGACGTTTTATCGTTAACTATGCCAAGATTACCAAGGGTTTCATGCGCCTGCTTAAATAGGACACCCCATTTGTATGGGATGAAACTGCACAACTCACTTTCGAGGCATTGAAAAAAGCTTTGTTGTCAACACCTTTACTGCGTCTGCCAGATTACTATAGGGATTTTATATTGTATCTGGCCGCATCCGAGTCAGCCATTGGCGTAGTACTTTTCCAGGAGGACGATAAGCTCATAGAGCATGTTTTTTACTATCTTATTCATGCTTTGGCCAGACCTGAACTCAAGTACTCTCACGTTGAGAAATTAGCCTTAGCAGTTGTCTATGTTGTTTAGAGTTTACGTCACTACATTTTACTGAGGACCACCATAGTAGTGGCGGATGTGAATCTTTTTCAATATGTTTTGTCCCGACGGATTGTTGGGGGAAAATTCAACAAATGGATAGTCATTCTCCAAGAGTTTGACTTGGATTTTCAGTCTGCTAAGTCTAAAAAGTCCTTAGTTTTTGCTCAGCTTATAGCAGAATTTCCTGTTGAAGAAGATGTAGTCGTTGAAGATGACTCATTCCCAGATGAGCATATCTTCTTGATATCCACCTTTGATCCTTGGTATGGGGATATCCTTATATATCTCCAAACTTTGAAGTATACTGCAGCTTCCTCACGGGAGGAATGACGTAAATTACACCTTCATGCTAAGAACTACCTCATCATAGGAGATACATTATATTGAAGAGGGGTAGATTCCATTTTGCATCGATGTCTTACCCATGAGGAAGCGGAGATTGTCCTGAATGATTCCCATAGTGGAGCGTGTGGGGGTCATGTATTTGGGTTAGCAATGGCCCAAAAGATACTACGTGACGGTTATTTCTGGCCCACGATCTTCAAAGATTGTGTGGAAGTAGTGAAGCGTTGTCATCCTTGTCAGCTTTACACCAGGAAAATGCGGTCACATCTCGCTTCGTTGTTTTCAATTGTCTCGGTAGGCCCCTTCATGAAATAGGGGATTGATTATGTGACATGCAACCCAACCTCAGCTGGGGGGCATAAATATATTATTGTCGCTGTTGACTATTTTACGAAATGGGCAGAGGCAATGCCTACTTTTAAAGCTGACGGAGAAACAACAGCTTTATTCGTATTCAATCAGATTATAGCACGGTTTGGTATACCCATAGTGATTGTCACTGACCATGGCAGTCATTTTCAAAATAGCATGATGACGGAACTGACCACTATGCTTGGATTCAGATAAGAACATTCATCTTCGTACTATCCGCAAGCAAACGGTTAGGTTGAGGCTATAAACAAGACTTTGAAGACCATCCTCAAACGTACAATTGATTTAGCCCATTCTAACTGGCACATCATGTTATACCTTGCTCTTTGGGCATACCGAACTAATGTAAAAAATGCTACAGGTTTCTCCCCCTTCCAACTCATTCATGGAGTGGAAGTAGTTACCGCGGTTGAATGTGAAATCCCGTCTTTGAAAATAGCTATTCATGTGTTACCCGATATGACAGAGCTTGAAGAACGTCTGGTACATTTAGAACACCTTGATGAACAGCGTAGAGATGTGTTGACTGCTAATCAAGCTCACAGGAATAGGGTCAAAAATCAATATGATAATTCGATCAAACCTCGGATTTTCTCTGAGGGGGAACTTGTTTTGCTTTGGGACAAGACAAAGAACCCCTGAGGGTAGGAAAATTCAAGGCCATGTGGTTAGGGCCTTATGTCATGTTGAAGGTTTTAAAGAAGGGCGCATATGAGTTAATTGATTTTGATGGGAACAAGCTGTCTGAGCTTAGAAATGGGATCTACCTGAAAAAGTACTATGCTTAGGCTTAGGGATTTTTCTTGTATTTTATTGTATGTATTTTTATGTACATTAGTTTGTCGGTTTTTTTTTATACCATCTGCTGGTTGTTGCAGATGTCTTCTGAGAGGTATCTAGGTTTCGCCAATGGCACTAGTCACCACACTTGTAATCTAGCTTCAGCAGCGTGGGTCATTTACTCTCCCTCAAGACAGCTAGTTGCCGTAGGAGGGGCTTGCTTAGGTCCTGCTTCTAATAATGTTGCTGAATATAGGGCTGTAATTGAGCTTCTATGGGATGCTTTGTCATGTGGTATCACCCAGCTAGAAGTCTGTCTGGACTCTCAATTGGTGGTTTCCCAGCTCAATTG